>CM022708.1:17060746-17075721 GCA_012295165.1 Asparagus setaceus | reverse complement strand
TATCTCAAAAGATACTAACAGATCCTTTCTCATAAGTATTGTTGATTAAGCTAGATGACTAGGCTGAAAGCGAATCCTTTCTCACAAGGATCGTTAGCCAACCTCAACGATTAGGCGATGAGAATAATCTATAAAGATCAATGAGAATGGAGGTGGTGAGGATGTGGATGTAGCCTCTGAATATCTCTCTCTTCTCAAATGGTAGAAAGTCTAGCCAGAACAATATCGACCTAAGATCTTTCATACCACTAGTAGAATAATTAGCTAACTAGGCGGATCAAACTAGGCGGAAATTTTCCGTCTAGTTTGATCAAAATAAATTTTAAATTTTTTAATTTTTAAAAACTCAACCTGGCGAATTTCGTCTAGGTTTTCAATCTAACAGTTCCGTCTAGTTTATCAACAAACTCCGTCTAGGTTGTGAACCACCAAAAAATAAAACCTAACCCACTCTCCCGATCCTTCCCTCGACCTCCGTGACCCAAAAAAAACCTCGGCCTGCCGCCCTCCCCTCGTCCCCTCCGCTTCCCCAGCCTTCCCTCCCTCCCCCTCCCGCCCACCCCCTCTTCCCCTCCCTTCCCCTCCGCCATCCCTGCCCCCCCGCCTCATCCTCCTCCTGTCCCATCCCTTCCATGCCCCCACCGCCTTCATGCCAGCTCCCCGCCCCCATCTGCCGCCACCCTCCTCCTCCACCCCTCCTCTGCACCCCTCCTCCTCCCATACATTTGCTCCTGTGACCCGCCTCGAGGTGTCGTTGGATCTCATCGTCGCTCATCGCCTAAAAGGTATTATTTTTCTAAAAATTCAAGTTTTCAAATTTTATTTTATTTATTGCTGAATTTAGTTTAAATACCTAAATTATGACGTAAAATTAACAAGTAGCAGTTTTATAAAACTAAATAAAAAATTCAGTTAATTACCCTATCTGAACAACTTTAATCATAAATTTAATTGAATACTTAGTTAAAGATTAACTCTAATTGAACACCCGAATTATGATAGCCGATTTACACTAAGTTTCGTGCGTACTAAAATTATGTGTGATGATATGAGTTTGTGATGCGAAATTACGTGAAATAAAAAAATTCCATAAAATAGAGTGATATATAATACATTATATTATAATAAATTATAATGTGTTATATATCCAATTTAGGTGAATGAAAAAAGATAACGTTACCCCTAGATTTCCCGTCCAATAATTACATCCAATTCTTTTGGTATAATATATAAGATATCGACTCATATTTGGGTAGGAGATGAAATTTTCTACAAAAATGATCGTTCGTTATATTATAAGAAGAAAGAATTGAAACTAAATTGTAATTATTGGATCGTCCTTCTCGGACGGGTTAGGAATATAGTAGTGCATACATTCAACTTTGTATACTTTGTATGTTTTCATTTCTTGAAAGTTTGGTATACGTATTCGTTGTTCTCCGTGTACAATAGCATTATGTTGTTCTGCGTTTGGTTTCTTAATGCATTATAACATCCATACGGTGTACTGAGGAGAAACGTGGTAATCTTCTTAAAATTTAAGAAATGAAAACATACAAAATATCTTGAATTGAATGTAGGCTGCTACTATATTCTTAATGGGATAAACCTTCCTATGACAGGGTAGATTGTGGTAATTATTTCCTATATACATTTTAAATTTAATTTAAGAAAATTTTTAATTATTAAATGATGTATGTATGAGAGGTAGGATGTAAGTTGTGCATATATTATTACAGACGATTCATAAATTTACATGAAAGTAGTGAGATTAATTGAAGTTAATAATTGTATAAAATTTACGGATGAGGGTAACTCGACAAATCGTGGATAGATATCCCTCGACTTGAAAGATTCGTGACCGCAGCGATATAAGGAGGGATGTGGCGCATTCATGCGGTATCGAAATGAATCAGAAATCTAAGAAGCGGTGCTATGTATTGTCCACGGTGTAGGAATATGAAGCTGAATAGAAATGATATCTGGCTCCATCTAATTAAATCGGGCTTTGATGAGAACTATAAATATTGGTCATATCACGGAGAAGATTGCGGTGAAGATGAGGAGCGAATGTGCATGTTGAGTACGTCCGGTGGCTACGGTTAGGCGACGAGAGAATGTTCAATGATATGGTTTCACGTCCGATCGAAAATAATATCGATGACAATGGGAAAGATGATCTGGGAGATGACATTGAATATGATATCGAAATGATGGAAAATGGAGATGTCGGTGAGGAAAATCTTGAAGATATATTCGCGGATGTAGAGGAGATAATGAAGCTAGTAGAAGATCATGAAAAGGAGCTATATGAGGGTTGTACCGATTACTCAGTTTTTCTTTATCTTTGAAACTCACGCATATTAAGACGAGTGGAATGGTGATAATTATTTTGAAATGCTTCTAGATTTGCTTGACGGTTTATTCACGGAGGAGAGGCTAGCATACCCAGAACTTATCGGTGAAAAGATTGTTTCCTCACGGGTCTTGATTATAATAAAATCGATGCATGTCCAGAGCGATTGTATGCTATACTATAAAGCCAATAAAGACCTTCGAGTGTCAGGCGTGTGGAGTTTCTCGGTGGAAACAAGCATAAAAACTCTTCAACGGGGACACCGGAAGTAGAGGGATCTGAGAAGAAGATTCGGCAAAAGGTGCTTCATCATTTTCCATTGGTCCCTAGATTGCAGCGATTGTATATGAACAAAGAGAGCCAAAGAACATGAGGTGGCATAAAGATGATCGAATAGATGATGGTAAATTGAGACATCCTGCGATGCTTTAGCTTGGAAGCATATTGATAAAATCTATCCCGTTTTCTGATGATTGTAGAAATATCGGTTGGGCTTATCTAGCGGATTCAATCCGTTTGGGGTAATGAGTTAAGGCGGTCTACTTGGCGATAGTATTAATGCCATATAATTTACCTCCATTGCTTTGTATGAAACAGCCGGTATATGATACTCGTTCGTTGCGCGACAAGCACGCATCGGGAATGATATTGGCGTTTATTTGGAGCATAATTGATGGTGAAGCGGTTGTGGCATGAGGGTGTAATGGCGTATGATGTTCATCTTAAAGAGTCGTTTAGATTACGTGCTATTTTAATGTGGACGATTAATGATTTTCACTTATGCTAATCGTCGGTTGGTCTCTGAAGGGCAAGTTTGCTTGTCCGGTATGTGTCCGATTTGAAGTTGTTCAATTAGCACATAGCCGAAGAGCTGCTATTGGTTTAATAGAAGGTGGTTACCCTTGAGTCATAAGTTTGAAAAATATACGCTATGTTTGATGGCGTTTGAGAGGATGGCCTGGCGTCAAATATTTGGAGATGAGATTATACGGTTGCTTGAGGGTATCGAAAATAAGGTTTGGAAAAACCGTTATTCTAAATCATGGCTTCGGAGTAAGAGACTCCTTAAAGAGAAAAATCAATGAAGCGTAAGAGAACTGTCCAGGAGATTGCAAGATGAGGATGAAGCCAAAAATTGCCTAGAGGATGGACTAAATTTAGTATCTTCTTTCGGCTACCTTCTTGGCAAAAGCTTAAAATCCGGCACAACTTAGATGTGATGCATATTGAGAAAAATGTTTGCGATAATATAGTGTCAACTCTCTTACGAGGATGCCAATAAGTCGAAGGATGGCCTCTGGGCTCGCCAAGACTTGGCGTTGAATATTCGAATGATTTGCATGCAGGATGTTGGTCAAAAGAATGAAGTTGCCTCCGTCTCGTGTTACAATGTCGGCGGAATCACGAGAGAGATTTTGTGAAATTCTCAAATCGGTAAAGTCATGGGATAATTACTCTTCTAACATATCAAATAATGTCCAGGTGCAAGAGAAACTATTAGGTTTGAAGACCCATGATTACCACGTCCTTCTTCATCAATTGCTCCGGTTGCACTCAGTAACAATATGGATAAAGCGTCGAAGATTATTATTGAGTATTGTGGATTCTTGAGAAAATTGTGCTCTAAAGTTATAGATGTGGGTGAATTTAATAAACTTGAAGCGAGATATCCGAGTTACTTTATGCAATATGGAAGTGATATTTCGCCTTCTTTTTACGATCATGGTCCATCTTACCCAACATCTTGCAAGAGAGGCTATGATTGCGAGGTCACATTACTTATCGTTGGATGTATCCGATTGAAAGGTTAGGCATTTCATGACCTTTCTTTACTTATGTATACATTTCTTATATTGACTCCATATAATAATTGCTTATTTTCAAATTATCGTAGATATTTGGGTTGCATGAAACACTATGTTACAATCGAGCTCATCGGAGGGTTCGATAGTTGAAGGATATGTATTATGAATGCTTTGTGTTTGCATCACGTTACATGCGTAAGAAGAAACATATCGAGAAATCCACCTAAGGATAAGAAGTGAAAAGTATTCAAGTTGACTTAGATCAAATTCATGCATATGTATTAGAAAATCTTGATATTTTGAGAGACTATCGAAGGTAACAAATAAAAAAGTAATATGGATGTTATATAATAATTTACTTTTAACTCATCAATATAATCTTATATATTGTATTAATAGGCGACACGGAGAAGCTTAGGAATGAAATAACCTAGGTAGAATCAGGCATATACTATTGAGAAAAAACATAAGAGCAATTTGAGATTGGTTCAAAATTGATGTAAGTGTTGTATGATTCTAGCAGAACTTTAAGGTAATATTGTCTTTAATATTCACGATATTGTTTTGCTTAGGTTGAAACATCACTTTTGAGGGCACTACATTATCTGAAGAAATTATTATTCATGCACAAGCGTCCTTACTACAGTAAGGCGTTATAATGAACATATTGTCAATGGGTATGAATTCGAGCTAAAGACCGATGATAGGAGGGTAACCCAAAGCAGTGGAGTCATGGGTTGTTTTGCTCAAGAATGTTTTCAAGTACAAGAGATCGAGAACAGTTCTAGGCGACATCATATATTATGGCCAATTAGAAGATATTGTGGAGGTAATCTATGGTTTTGGTAAGCGAACAATGTAGTTACATGATGTTCAAGGTTCGGTGGTGTCTGCAAAAATGCAAAAGGATCATTACGGGTTTACACTTGTCAATCTTGACAGAAATATATCAAGATGAAATTTATTTTCGAGAACAAGCGGATCGTGCTTCTATGTGAAAGATCCAAATGTTTTTGAATGGGTGGTTTTGTACAAGGAGCCAAGATCCATTGTTCTTCCTAATAACAATGAAATAAATGATGAGGAAAGTGAAGATAATTGTAATGAACCAATTGAGTCATCGATGATGTTTGGCAAGACTTTTATTACATAAAATGTGGCTTGATATGATCGATCATGGTAATCAATGACATTGAATCTTATTGCAAATTAATGATGATAGGTATGAGCTACGTTCGGTGCATTATTATTTTAAAAATTGCTTAATAATATTATTTAATGGGGGTATGATTGTTTTAAAAATTTTCAATGCATTTATGATATTAATTATTGAGTTTCTTGATAATTTATTTTTCGAGATGAGGAATTTGAGGCTATTAGGTAGAATGGTGATAAGACCCGGAGTACCACGGCTCGAGTCACAATGAGGAGACACTGGACCCTCTAGTGCCCCACCACCACCTCCTCATGAGGGTATAAATTATTTAACATATTAACTAATTTTTATTCTCAAATTAGTCATCTAACTTATATTGTTTTGGTTGCGGTGGGGTTTTCAACACCGGACCAATCTGGCACCACCACCACCATCCTCATCTTGGTATAAATTATTTAATATATTAATAAATTTTTAAATAAAAATTAGTCATCTAACTTATATCGTTTCTTGGTTGCAGATTGGGATTTTCAACACCGGACCAACTCGGTGCACCACCAATATCGCCTTATATGCGGGTACAATTGGTTTAATGGTTGCATAAATTTTTTAAATGACTAGTAATGTAGCTCATATTGTTTTGAATGCGGACTTGGGTTTTCGACACGGGCCATCCGGTGCACCACGAGAACAATCACATGAGACATGTATTAATACTCGATTATCAATTATAGGTGTGATTTATTAATTTTTTATATTAATTATCCTCTTTATTAATTGATTGCGACTCATGGACACCCTCCTTCTCTTCTCCAACATCTCATCTTGATTTGCGGTCCAAGGCGGATGAGTATCGCCATCTACCCTACCTCGAGGCCGATTACCTCGGAAAAGTAGCAATGAAGCACCACCCATTAGCGGATAAAAGGTATAATGAGATCATGCCTATAATGGAGGTTAGAATGACCGTTAACTCGAAGCTAAAAAGGGAGGAAGATAAAGGTAAATTTTATAGGTGTCCTATAGTAAGCACTTTTAATTTTATTGTAATGTGGCTCACGTGTTCTTTAGTTACATGATATATTTTCATATTGTTATTATTATAGGTGCTATGCCGGATCGGATAGCGGAGGCGGCGTCGGGGGCAAGCAGTCCAAACAACCACCAAGGGCATGAGAGCCATTATTATGGAATAATGAAGCATTGCCTATTGGTGCTAGTGAGGAGATTTAATAGTTACATGGGGTTCTTATGCATTAGAGCAAGCATTGTCAATCCGTATTTCAATTTTAAGGAACTACCGTGGGCGGCATATGGCGAGATATGGAAGGACCTTATGGTAATTATTCGTGTTATTCATTTATTATTGAATAGCAATAGATATTGTATTATCGTAATTAAAATATGCATTCCTATTTTGAGAATATTTTTGTCTTGAGGACTTTCGGGGCTTGGAACTATGTTTTTAATGTTAAGGTTGAAACCATCCTCAAGCAGTGGAGACATCAAATTAAGACAAAACATATGACAAGTATCTGAGGAGGGTAGCGTGATTTTTGAACATTGATGAAAGGGTTGACAAGCTTCATTTCCAGCTCTCCTCATGTATTGGGACGAGGCCGCACGGAGTTAGTTTTATGATATACTATATACATGTCATGATATTTTCATTCATTGTAACTTTCTTGATATTCAATTTTTAAAGAACAAATCAACTGAAGGGTAAATAGAGGAAAAAGTTACATGACCACCACTTGGGTTCACACTCCTATGCTATCACGGAGGATGATTATTGTCGAGGCGGGTATATATTATTTAAAATTTTTAAAGATCTTACGTGCTTAATATGACGACAAAGTCTCATAAATTTATAAAATTACAGGGAAAATCAATAATAGATGAACATAAAGGCAAAGTTGGCATATGCTAACCGGTGATCGGTATAAAGTGATGAAAAATAAGGATAAGATGAAGGCAAACCTCGAGTTGGTGGTAAGACTTAATTATAACTTATTTAGAATTGATAATAGAATTTATTCTGAATTTTCTTTAAATTTTCTTAGATCTTTTCTCAAAGTTGCAATTGACGTTTAATCTTGATAATTTATGTAGGAGGGTTTGAACTTGCAACAAAGTGACAATGCATATGTCTCAAGAGGGAAGAAGGAGAGCCGATCCTCACATGCTATCGATGAGGATAACATCAATCTTACTCGAGCGTGTTGGGATATAATAGGTAAACAATCAGCGAATACTAAATATTGATATAACCTTGCTATTTGATAAAAATTCATGAGTACTTAGTGAATATTAGCGTATTTTGAATAATAAACATAATAAGATTATTTAATTTATTAAATTGAACATAAAACTTATGTGGTTCCTTTTCACCCATAATAATAGGAGAGGAAGATATCCATTGCGCGGTGTTGGAGCTACACCGGGCATTAGATCATTCACTTGCATCCTCCATGTCATCTGGCGGCGTCAACGGCACCATCCAAGTATTTCGCTATGCCACTTGTTCTCTGAGTCTCCGCTTTCACGTGGAAGGGTGGACCTGAATTGCTCGTTCGGTGACTAAGGAGATGAATGCTTGTTGTGTTGACACGATGAGGTCATGTCTTACATTATAGGTTGCTTGGATACCTGTGATGCGTTCGGTGAAGTTATAGGACTTATAACAGTGCGGGTAATGCGGTTGAAAAGCGGCCAGGTATCTTATTTCGTGTTAATCCAATTTCAAAATGAGTTCATAAATTCTATTATAATTACATATGACTCCTTTAAATGCGAGAAAATGTCCATATAATTATATATTGGTAGCCATAATATTTAATAGTTACATACTATGTAGAAAATATTTCTATTGCATATCGGTCCCCGAAAAATTCAATAATTGCTTATTATTTTCTTTAAAGTGAAAACATAAGGAACTAATGCTAAATTGAATATTTAGGGACTAATACATAAAAAAACATTTAGATTTGATATAATGTCAAATTCACATGATTCTATAACAAAATCAATTTGACTTCGGTGGAGATGACGATAATTGACGTTGCGGTGACAAGATGTGAGGTTTGGGTTTTGGAATTTTATACACTAAACAATATTTATTTGCACTTTATGTTATTTGTACTCATTATTCTTTGTATATTTGTTGTAAATAAATGATTCTGAATGTGTGCATTGGATTGTTGGTTGTGGTTGTGGGAGTGGATTGGGTTGTTGAAGCAGTTTATTGGATTGTTGGATGCATATTATTGGATTGAATTGTTGGATCGTATTATTGGATTGGATTGGAATATAGTTGGATGTGTATTACATTTTGTTTTATTTGTAAATATATATTGATTTGTATATCGTAAATGTAAAATGAGAATAAATCACATTTGACATTTTTTCTGAAAATAGCAACCTAGGCGAAATACCGTCAGGTTGATAACCTACGGAAAATCCGTCTAGGTTGCTATAAATTCAACCTAGGCGGAAAATATCAGGTTAAAACTAAACGGAAATACCGTCTGGTTGAAACCTAGACGAATCCGTCTAGGTTACAACAGACGGTTTTCGTCTGGGTTTCAACAAACGGATTTTCCGTCTAGGTTTACCTGAAACGGTTTTTCGTCTAGATTGTAACCTAGGCGGAAAAATAAACCGTCTAGATTGGTTTCGTCTCGTTTGATCAATTTAGGCCAGTTTTCCGTCTAATTTGAGTCAATCTAGCGGAAATATTCTAAACGGATTTTTCTAGGCGAATTCCGTCTAGTTTGATCAAACTAGGCGGAAATTTGGACAAACTAGGCGGTTTTTCGTCTAGATTGTTCATTTTCTACTAGTGTACGCCTCCTTTCCTTCGTTGATCATGCCTATTTATAGGCTTGGAAGCATTAAGTGGGTGAGTTAATGGGCCTTAAATCCTTAAATGGGTGAGTTAGTAGTCATTAACTTTCCTTAAATGGGTGAGTTAGTGAGGTGAACAATTTTCTTAAAAGTAGCTTCTAAAATGGCTATGGGCTTAGGTTCACCATAACGACCATGGGCAAAGTTCGCCAATAACGGCCATGGGCAAAGTTTGTTGAGCAAACTTTGCTAGAATGTGGGTAGTCCATGTTCTTTGGAATGTGGATGATGTGGCCCACGGGCTATTAGGCTAAGCTTCGATGTTTGGGCGAAGCTATAGAATTGTGCTTGTGCCATTTTGATCTAATTCAAGATTTGGTCCATGGTCATCTACTTCTTGGCTCAAGTATCGACTTGTGTTGAGTAACGATTTAGGCCTCTCCGAGAGATCACCTGTATGTGGAAGGGGCCGTATATTTTGACTCTCTACAATGAGCTGCAATCTTCCAACAAATGATAATAGCCTAGAGGTCCAAGAGTTTACTCTACTAGTCATTCATTCAATGAGTAGACCATATTCAGAGGAATTAGGAGTTTTAAAAGTGAGAGGGATGCCCAAGTACCTAACAGGAAGTTCCCCTTCAGCAAATTGGAGAAAATTCAAGATATCATGCCTCATGTTGTAATAAACACCTCCAAAGAAGATGTGGCTCTTTGATATATTAGCAGCCACAGAGGCCAAGGAGAAGTGTTGAAATCTTTCAAACAATGGCTTAATAGAACATAGATCTCCTCTACAAAACATCATCAAATCATCTGCAAAACATAAATGTGTAAGTTTGAGAAATCTGCAATTTGGTGAAATTTAATACCAGTTGTATCTTTGAGATCCTCCAAGATTTGTTAAGATATCCCATAGCTAGAACAAAGAGGTAGGGTGATATGGCATCACCTTGCCAGCCCTTTAGCACCGGCAAAGATAGGGATAACTGACCATTGACAAAGATGGTGAATGTCACAGTTTGGACACAAGTTATTATGCATCTCCTAAATTTTTGTGGAAAGCCCAGCCCTAACGATAAATAATTGAGAAAGTTCTAATTCAATGAGTCATAGGCTTTTTGAGATCCACTTTGATGGCACATCTAGGACTAATTTGTCACCTTCCATACATATGGAGTATCTCTTGAGCCATGAGTACGTTGTGCAATGTACCTTGAGTATCACTAATAAGAGGATTAATGACTTCTTTCAATTTGTTGGTAATCACATTTGAGATACATTTATATAGGACATTACAACAGGAAATTGGCTTGAAGTCTGCAGCATTGTTAGGACAAGGAACTTTTGGAACCAAGGTAATAGAAGTGATGTTTAGGGATTTTAGCATTTTACCAATCCTAAAGAAGTCCTGAACTACATTAATGATTTCATCCCCCACAATATGCCAACATGCCTTGTAAAATTTGGCTGTAAACCCATTAGGTCCTAGACTTTTTAGATCATTGATCTAAAACATAGCCATTTTGATCTCTATAGCAATGACTAATTTGCGCAAGAAGATACATTGGTCCTGAGTTACCAGCTTTCCTCTAGCAAGAACACTCTCTTGGATAGGGATGGTAGAGGTTGAAGAGCCAAGCAGTTTTTTTGTAGAAGGAAACAAGCTCCTCTTGAATAGATGCTTGAATAATAAGTTTAACTGCTTCACCATTAACCAAAGATAGGATAGATTTCCTACTTCTTCTGATTTCCACTATAGCATGAAAAAAGGATGAGTTGCAGTAGACCTAGAATAATCATCAGTATCAACATTAGAGAAGCTACTCAACCAAGCTTCATTGACCAACACTCTGTCCAGCTTGCAGTAGACCTGATGATTATTCTAGGTGTAAAAGCATCATGTATCGGCCATATCAGACAACTTAGATTCCCTCAAAATAGTTTATACCTCCAATGGTTCCCTCCTTGAAAAGGATTGCCATTAGTCCTTTCTAGCACTTCTTTTATACAATTAAGATCACCAAGAATTACCCAAGAGACAGCAAGGATTGAGCCAAATGAATGATGTCATCCCATAAGGACTTCCTCTGCGTAGGAGTGTTATATCCATATACAAAAGTAGCGAGGAATGTGCAATAACTCCCAACATCTTCAATCATACAATGAATGCATTATGGAGACTTAAGGATCACTTGAACCTTTACATATTGAGCACCCTATAAAATTAAGAATTCTACCATGATTTCAAGATCAAAGTTATGAGAGAAATTTCGTCTTGGGGCACATCTATCAGCAACTCTAGCAGCATTAGAACTACTTACTTTAGTTTCTAGTAAGCTAATAAGAGCTAAATTATGGCTATTTATTAGTTTCTTAACCTTTTTTGAAAGGCTTGGAATACATTTGATGTAGAGATACTAGTGGCAGGATTGACAATCAAAGGAGCAAAAGAATGAACATTTGTAGCAGGAGTAACCAGGGAATCAGAATCATAGGCTTGTTGTCAGAGGTCCATGGTCCCCTTTGTAAGATATCTAACTTTTTCATTGGATTCAAACTTGAACAAAAATATCCTAGAATCTATGGCCATAACATTAATTTTGCCTACATTAGTCCAATGCCTAGCAATGAACACCTTGATAACAGTAACGATGCTTTGAAACAAAAAATGTAACTAACAAGGGCTGAGTTCCATTCATCAATACCCACATCCCAATCTGCTGTTTCAAATTGAACATATGTTTGAGTCTCCAAATTATTGTGGGATAAAAGTATGGTTTAGACTATTATTTCTCAAACGATTAGTACTTACAATATTAGCCCAGGAGATTCCAAATCATGAGAATGACATAGCTCCAGATTCCTTAGCACTACTACATATTTGACTGTTGCGTTAGACATCTATCAGAACGAGTTTGTAATGGTTATAGCCGTGACGATATGTCTAATACTACAATTTGTGAAAAACATTGCATTAGGCCTAATAATTGTTCCTGGGCTTTGCGAGCTTAACTGTTTAAAGCCTGTTAGAATTTCAAAAGCACTAAAATTTGTCTACTGGGATTTTATAAGAGGGTATCACGTTTAAATTTGAAAGCCCGTCCCAAACCCAAAAAAAAAAAAAAAAAAAGAGCCCACCAAAATTGATTCCAAATCCCACCAAGTCCTCTCTCGAGACCAAATCTCACCGCTCTACAAAAGTCCCAAAATTGAATCGTTCTCCTTTCTCAACTCGCCATCACCAAAAAAACCCTAGATCTCAACTCGATCATCATCGATCTGTGCATCGTCATCCAGTTGTTCACGAACTCTCAAGTATGCCTCTCTCAGCATTCCTTCATCATCATGAAATAAATGGGATAATTTAAAGGAGACCAAGCTAAAGTATAGTTCATCTTAATTTCTTAATTAAGTCTCTTGCTCCGTATCATTTATATTGACTTTATTTTCAGCAAAACAATATATAATTTATAGAAGCATTTCAAGTTCTCAAGTGGAAACAACTGTATCATGCTAGAATCTCAGTTCCTTATTGCATATCCTTTCACTTGAATAATGGATGAAGTTTATTATTTAGATAAGTTTAATGTTCATTGGCATAGATGATTTCTTAGTCTAAACATGTTCAAAAACTTCCCTGATTGAATGTATATCACAAAATACATATTTGTGTTCGGCTAATATTCTGACACTTTTATCTTGAAATTTGATTTTTTTTCCCTGGAGGACTTACTGAATTCTTGGATCTTGCTACTCTATGTAGTTATTTTGTCTTCTTTGACCAATCAAATCATTTTGATTCCATCTGGGATAGCTAAAGTAAATATTTAGGTAGATTTAAAATCCTACATAAGTTCATATATATATTACATTGGTTAGAGTATCTGATCATTAGAATAAAGTGATCTGTCAATAGAAAGTTTTGGATGTAGATCTCAAATTTATTTTAGAAAAGATTGATTTTTTGACAAATAACAATATGTAGTTATTAACAATGTTTATCTATTTTCTTTCTCCGGTACATACAACTAATGGCCGAAAATAGAACTTGGATGTATAATGCTCCTAGAGTGAGTGGAGTTCATTGATAATGTCAACAACTTTCTTGATAGAGCATTTACTAATGGAGTATTGAGAGATGAAACATGTTGTCCTTGTCATGGTTGTTGTAATCATTTTGGTATTGTCGTGATGTTGTTTATGATCATCTTATTGTTAAGGGATTTGTAGAGAATTATTATGATTGGTTTTTCCACTGAGAGGAGGTGTCGTCAAGGATAGATATTGATGACAATAATGAAGATTGTGCTGATGATGATGCAAATGCTCACAACAATATGGATGGGTTATTACATGATATCTTTAGAGATGTAGCAGAAGAGTCTCCAAATAACCAAGCAGATGACCTAAGCAACCATGAAGAAAGTTTGACTGAGGAGGCTAAGAAATTTTATAAGTTAGTTGATGAAGGCAAGCAGAGTTGTTTCGGGATGTAAAACTTTTGAAACTCTTTTTATCATCCGGTTATATCTTCACAAGTGCATCTATGGAGCAAGCAATGAGGCGCTTTGATGATCTCACCATATGGAGAGAGGCAATTCTGAAATAAATCTACCAAAGTCCTTCAATGAGGCCGAAGGAGTTGTGAAGAATTTGGGCCTGATAGAAGTGAACTTGATGATTCTTAGCAAATAATTTACTCCGACACTGTGTTGGATTATTGAACTAGCGCATTAACGATAATGAGCCATCTCCATTTTTCCAAAGATGGGTCATCCAGTGGGCGGAAAGAGGAAAAGGAAAGGCAAAACATTTGCATTGGATGATGAGATCCATGTTTCTCACTTTTTTCTTGTTTCTTTTCAGTTTGTTATTATCTCTGTTGGTAATTTTCCTTCTTTTGTTATCTTATTGTCTTGATTATTTAATAGCCCATTAATTGGATCCGTGTTCCTTAATAAAATAATAGGACAATGCTTCTTTAATACCGGCTTGTGGGGTGGTAGTCCATTTGGTAGTAATGTGTTCAGGAATTCTTGCTGGTAATGATGATTAGTGTCATCAACTGCTTCATCCAAGCTATAGAATTCTTTTCCTTCACCTGGAAATTGTTTTATAATTCCGTCATTTAGCATGTCGACATATTCATTTTGGTTCGAGAATAGCTCGATCTTTCATATAGTCAATGGATTGGAAGTTCTCATCTAAAGATGGAAAATTTGAATGTATGAGACAATCTTCAGGTAAATCATCACTTCAATTCTTGATCAAAATAGTAGTGGGTAATGCTATTAGGTCATCAGCCACCGTCGGTTCATCTCCATTCCCAACTCTAAGAAGGAATTCGCTAAATGTTGAATCTGTCCTTGCTCTCATATTCTTTGATAACTTCAACTTTTCCATTTTGTTCCACAAATATGAGCTTACTAAACTTTCTCTAACAGTTTGTGATCTTGTTGCTGGGTACTCTTGGTAGAACTTGTCTAAAATCTCCACCAAATACAATTACTTTTCCGCCAAGCGGTTCATCTCGATCCATTATATCCCTTAATGTTCTATCTAATGTTTCAATTGCAACACGTTTAGCCATTGGAGCTTCATCCCAAATTATTAATCTAGCTATCTTAATTAGCTTTGAGGTTCCATCTTGCTTGGATATGCTACACATAGATGATTACGTTGTTGGGATTTTTATCTTAAATCTGAATGTCTTGTTGTAGGCAATAAAATTGCCTTAATCCCCGCAATGACTTCGGAATGAGCAAAAGAGCTTAAGGGTCCATCTCGAGTGAAGTCGGGGCAAAGGTTA
>CM022708.1:16700361-17060646 GCA_012295165.1 Asparagus setaceus | reverse complement strand
ATGCGCTTAAGTGTTGAGCTCCAAAAGTTCTCGGCTTGCCGGCCAACCTTCCAGCCTCGTTGAGCTTTTGGCTATTTAATGGGTGCGCAGCGTGTCGTCGCGAGCGCACTTTCGACGCTGGCGGCTGCGCTACGATTAGCGGAGCGCTTCGATGGCGGCATTTTATTGCGATAGCGGGTGGCGAACCTCGTCGGACTCACGGTGCTGGCGAAGCTTCGTTCGAATGTCGAGGTTCTGGCGTAGGCGAACCTCGGTTGGCGTCGGGGTTCGCTGGCGTGGCGAACCTCGGTTGGCGTCGGGGTTCGCTGGCGTGGCGAACCTCGGTTGAATGTCGAGTTCCTGTTGTGGCGAACCTTGTTTGAATCTTGAGGTTGAATGTCGAGGTTGATGCTGTAGGCGAACCTCGGTTGAATGTCGAGATTCGCTGGCGTAGGCGAACCTCGGTTGAATGTCGAGGTTCACCGCGTAAGCGAACCTCGGTTGAGTGTCGAACTTCCGCGCTTGGCGAACCTGCGTGCGAGTGAAGAGCCATTGCTTGGCGAACCTCGATGCGAGTGAAGAGCCATTGCTTGGCGAACCTCGGTTGAATGTCGAGCCTCGGCTGCAATGGCGAACCTCGGTTGAATGTCGAGCCTCGGCTGCAATGGCGAACCTCGGTTGAATGTCGAGCCTCGCCGCCATGACGTACCTCGGTTGAATGTCGAGCCTCGCTGCAATGACGAACCTCGGTTGAATGTCGAGCCTCGCCGCCATGACGTTGTAGGCGAGCCTCGTCGAACTTTGAGGTTGTGGGCAATTTTGGCCTATGCAGACGAGCTTCAAGCAGCGAGCGACCTCTCTGAGCGAGCCTCGAACATGCTACTGGCGGGTCGTAACTCTCAAACCGTATGTCGAATTGGACGAATTATATATGAAAATCGACTATCTCGACGAGACGGAGCCAATTGTTGTGGTCGTTTTGCCCAATTCCTTCTGGTTCGAGAGACATCAGCACTTTTGTCTATTTTGTAAAGTCAAGCATTCAGGTGAACTTAACCTTTAGGCGGGCCTGACTTCACTCAGATGGACCCTTAAGCTCTTTTGCTCACCCCGAGTTGCTGTGCAGGGATTAAGGCAATTTTTATTGCCTACAATTGTAAAAGAGAGATAGATAGAAATTAATGAGAGATAGAAAGAAATTAATGAGAGAACTAGGTTTTTTTAAAGATACTAGTTGAGATGCACGTGCAATGCACGTGATTGAATATCATGATTGTTTAAATTGATAAAAATAAAATAAAAATAAGAAAGAAAACAAAGTTTTTTGTGGGATTGATCATCAACTCGATAATCTCTCTTTCAAATGAAATATTGTCATTGTTTCCTTCAACCCAGACTATGGCCACGTGATCTACTATTTGTGAGTTATAAACACATTGATCTAGTACAATATCTCTGTTTATTAGTATATTGAAGTCTTCAAAAGATGGGCGATCATTCAATTCACGAAGGAATTTTGCATATGTATTTACTTGCAATATGTCCATTAAACTTTTAGTTGTGGTTTCACTCATATTCACATTAACTTTTAGTTGTGATTTCACTCATATTTACATTATCTAATATTCTCATTCAATTTTATAGTTCGTTCTCCGTATCATAGAAGTAAAACTGAAAGTATGAAGAATTATTTTCTTGCAAAATTAGAGCAGGGAGATTATGATATATTTCGCCATGTGCTCTAAATATAAAAATTCCTTTTCTCTTTGATACAAGATCTCTATCAAATCTTGCTCTAAACGATGTGAATGAAAAATGCTATTATAACTCACTTGCCAAGGGCAATTGTATTGTATATAGGACATATAACTCATCTAGAATATCCACATCTGCTAAGTGGATTTTGCTGTTGTGAGAGCAAAATGTTAGGGGCTCGTATTCAAACTTTTGGCTCTATAAAAGACACAAGAAATTGGAGTGCATAGCTTATATATAGTAAAGAACATCTTGGTTCATGAAGAATCCTAATAACGATATTATTACAACGATATTACTATTCAGTATTAAAGCAATTTTATTATATAAGATTATATGACCCTTTTTAATAAATTATAAAGTATATATGTGGAAACCTCGATGCTTATAGCTAGTAGTTGGGCTCCACAAAATAGGTTAACTTTACATTGTAGTTTGCTATTGGTAGTACTGTTGGCAATGCCATTACCTTTCCTCTTTATCTTATTATTCACGCTTTTCTGATGTAAGTTCTCTTTTGCTAATCACTCAATTGGCTATATTTACTTTTAAAATATCAGAGGTTAGAATATTCTCTTCTATTTAAAAGTATTGACATGATTTTCTTAAAAAATATATACACATAGTAGCAATAGTATATATTTCAGTTCAACTCAAACATTAGCTTGAAGCCATTTAGAGTGAGGTCCTTTCTATGCTAGAATGGTGGTATAGTGATTACACAATCCAAAATTCAAAGAAGAAATTTCCACAAACGAAAAGTAATTTAATATGTCAAATTAACAACTAATTTATAAGATATACAAGGACAGTCAGATAGCTATAGAAAGTAAGGTATATATCTTCATGAAAATTCCATAGTGAGTGACCAAATACAATCATCCTAATTTAAGCATAAATAATTATTAATTTAGTTACTAATTTGATCATACATAACTATGGCCTAATACATCCTAAGAGCGACTTACTCTTCAATATCATCATTAATTGACATATCTATGCATTACTGAAAACACAATGAAAATTTAGAAAACTACAAAAGAAACACCTTCAAAGTTTTGAAAATTGTAAAAAAAACACCCTAAAATTTTGAAATTTACAAATACACAAAACTATTAAACATTACATTGAAATCAAGGAATTACAAAAATCAGAAAAATTTTAAACTTTTGAGGGGTATTTTGCAATGTACTAAACTTTAAGGGTGTTGTTTTTGTAAATTTCAAATTTAATAGATTTTCAACTCGTTATGTTATTTTCAAAAAGTTATGGGTAATATTGACCATGAAAAGTTTTTCCTAAACTTATACTTTTAAAGGGAGTATGATATTTTTGAAAATTTTAAAATTTTTAGGGGTTGTTAGTAATTTTGTATATTCATTTTAGTGTCTATAGGTTAGAAATTCTCATGGTGTTTTTTGTGAATTATGAATTTTTGGGGTTTTTGCAATTTTTAAACTTATAGGCCTTTTCTAGAGATTGTAAATTGTTTACAGACTATTTATAATTCCTATATTTTCAATTTAATAATGAGTTTGAAATTCTCGGTATTTTTGTAAAATTTGAATTTTGAGGGTTTGTTTATAATTTTGAAACTTTAAGGGTGTTTTCTACAAACTACAAATTATGTAGGGATATTTGTAATTCCTATATTTTCAATGTACATGGTTAAATATCATGATTAAATATTTTTAGTTTTTACTTACTAAACTTTATTGAGCGGTCTCACTTTGATGATTTTTGCTCATTTATGTCTCGTAAACTTTAGCTTGTAATTACTTATTTTCTTTGATGTTTGTTCGAATGATCTACATCCAATTTAGATTTTCATGTTGATAATTGAATTGTGGTAACAAATATAACCGAAGCCAATTTGAATTATCATGTTACTTAGGCGACATAAAACCAAGCTTGATCTAAGAAAGTATGGTGTTGGAAAAGTGAAAAATACTTGAGAAAATAGTGTTATAAAAGAAAGACTAATAATTAAGGCTAATAAGCTAAAATGATTAATTATTGGTCTAAAAATGACACAAAAGAGAACATGGAGTTTATAAGTGAACATAGAGTTATAAGTGAACACCATGAGAATTTTCAAAACTTACAAGATATTTTCTCCAAAGTCAAAAACTTTCAGTTTCTAGCTAGCATATATTTTTCAGATTTCTCACTGAATTGAAATAAGTAAAATTTGCAATTTTCAATATGTTTTTAAATTTTGAATTTGTAGGGGTGTTTTGCAATTTAAAAACTTGGAGGGTATTTTTGCAAAGTCCAAAACTTTTAGGTGCTGGTTAGCATATTGTTTTTAGAGTTCTCTGCGAACTGAAATAACTAAAGGATTTAAATTATATCAAACATATCTCCTTTATCCAATAACATGCTAAGTCTCATTATGAATAGGATAAATCATTTAATTACCAATTCAAAGAAGATAGGATAATTAGGATAGATTAGGATAACAATGTAATATTAAAAAAATTAAGGATAATATCGACCATGAAAAGATTTTCCCGAACTCGTACTTTTAAAGGGAGTATGAAATTGAGAGTTGTGGGTTCTATCAAGAGTACAATAAAGGTTGTATCTTATAATCTCTGATATAAAGAAGACTGAAATCTCTCTCCATGGGCGTAACTGATTGCCAATGTTAGTAAAAATAAAGAAGGAGACAGAATTTCTGAGGCGTGAAGCACTTTCCTTAAAGATATATTTACCCCACTTTGTAATTCAAGTTTGCTTTAGGTTAATACAAAATTTATTCCCAAGATACAACAGAAAATTGAAAATTCCAACAAGTAAATCTGGAACATTCCACCAATTCTCTATGAAACAAGTTTGTAGGACTGCAGATTTTTTTAAGAGAATTTTTTGAGAAAGAAGTGAGTTATGATGTCTGAAATCATAGACTATTTATAGGTGTGAAAAAGTGTCTCCAACAGTCATAAATTTTCAAAACACCCCTTGAAAAAAACAGTAATTTTTCAACAGTCTGAAAATAGCCATTTTCCAACAGTCCACTTCTAACAGTCATTTGTCTGTTGATATTTTTTATAATTTTAAAAAAAATTAAAATAACAATAACATTAATTTAAAAAAATATATTAAAAAGTATATAGTAAAAGTTAGAATATTTGGGCGGTAGCGGCAAGCATGCAAAGTGCTAAGTGCGTCTAATAATCGCAGCAAAATCATACATATAGTTAGTATGAAATGAGATAATATACATATGTAGAAGTATCTTTCGATTTAAACCTTTACTTAGTACAAACACTTCAAAGTTCTATCAAAGATCTTAGTTGCCTTAGCATTAAACTAATTACTCTTTGTGATAGAACCAGACGAAGTCGTACATATACTAATCTCTTGTTTCAATGAGAATTAATATTTTAGCACTGTTATGGTCTTGTGCTTATTCTTGGTTCATGAACTTTCTAAAGAGCAAACCTTTAGCTCTTTTAAGAAGCGGCACTACTTCTAAGTTCAGATAGGTGAAACGTCTACAATGTGTCCTCCATTACTTTAAACACACAACATTAATGTATTAAACTTTCATTAAGAGCACAACTCATCCTCTTATTGTGTTATGGACGATATTGACATTATCTTTTAGGGTTTAATGTGTCAATATCAATTGATCACTTTTAGAAACTTGTTATTATCCATTTAAACCTTTTAACCAGTTCAATTCTAGTAAATGGTCAGGTTACCATTCCTGGCGATCTTAAATGTAAGGTTTCAGCCCCATTTCGCTTGATGTCATCTTTACTACCTCTCTTGCTAGAGGTTTTGTAAATGGATCACCCAAGTTTTTATTTGTCTTAACATAGACAATTGTTATGACACTATCTTGTATCAATTATCTCACATATTCATGTCTTAGACTTATGTGTCTGGACTTACCATTATATGTACAACTATAAGCCATTGACAAAGTGGCTTGACTATCACAATGGATAGATATAGGAGGCATTGGACTAGGTCATAACTTAATATCTAACAATAAGTTTCTAATCCATTCAGCCTCTTTACCACCTCCTGCTAGAGCAATGAACTCAGATTCCATGGTGGAGTGTGAGATACATGTCTGTTTCTTGTTCGCCCAAGAAATTGCTCCTTCTCCACCAAGTGTAAAAACTATTCCAGAAGTGGATTGGTTATCTCCTACACTAGTTATCCAAGTTGCATCGGTGTATCCTTCTAACATAGCCGGATAATCATTATAGAACAAACAAAGATTTTTGGTCTTTTTAAATATCCAAAAATCATGGAAATGCTTTTCCAATGTTCTACACTTGGATTACTAGTATATCTACTTGATTTGCATACAACAAATGCAATATCAGGTCTAGTACAATGCATAGCATACATTAAAGAACCAATTGCACTAGCATACTCAAGCTGTGCTACAGCTCTACTAGAATTGGCAGTCAATTTGATACTGTGATCAAATGGAGTGTTAACTTCTTTAAAACCAAGATGATTAAATTTATTCAATATTTTTTCAATATAATGTGATTAGCTTAAAGAAAAACCACCACTATGTTTTCTAACTTTAATCCCGAAAATAATATCTGCTTCTCCTAAATCGTCATTTTAAACATAGAAGACGGATACTCTTTTGTCTCATTTATGCCAATTATATTAGTGCTGAATATTAACATGTCATCGACATACAAACAAACAAGTACACCATATTTATCAGTAAATTTAGAATAAATACACTTATCAGCACTATTTTGTTTGAAACCATAAGATAAAATGACAGAATCAAACTTTTCATGCCCCTGTTTTGGTGCTAGTTTAAGACCGCAAAGAGATTTAATTAGTTTACACACATTTCTTTCATTTCTTGGAAGAATAAAACCTTCCGGTTGTTCCATGTAAACCTCCTCATTTAAATCTCTATTTAAAATGTAGTTTTGACATCCATTTGATGCATAAACAATTTATGTATAGATGCCAAAGCAATAAAAATTCTAGTAGATGTTATGAGTGCAAAAGGTGCATATGTATCAAAATAATCTATGCCTTCTTTTTGTCTAAACCCTTTGGCTACTAATCTAGCCTAAAAGCTTGAATAGAACCATTTACATCCTATTGGCTTTGATTCTTGAGGTAAGTTTACTAAAATCCAAGTTTTATTACCCACTATAAAATCCATTTCATCATTGATAGCTTCTTTTCAAAATGAAGCATCTCTAGACGACATTGCTTCTATAAAGGTTTTAGGATCATCATCTGGATTAAAATTTATAGGATGTTTATTTAAAACATTGTTGTTTCTATCACCTTCAACAAGAAAAATAATTTGTTCAGAGAAATAAAATCTCAAGGTAAATATTTCTCTTTTCTTGCTCTAGTACTTCTTCTTGGTTCGATATTTCTTTATATGTACTAATTTCCTTAGTATGAAAATCGAACTAGGATTATCACTAGAGCTAGGTAGAATATGAATATTTTTAACATTCTCAGAATCTGTAGAAAACTTATTTTCAAAGAATTCAACATCTCTAGATTCAACAATGATATTAGAAGTTAAATCAAGTAGTCTATATCGTTACTATTTTGAGAATATCCGACAATAATACTTTTAATGGCTCTAGGTCAAAGTTTTGTTCTTTTAGGATCGGGAACTCTATAATAAGCCAAACACCCCACACTTTAAGATATGACAGATTAGGTTTTCTACCTTTCCATAACTCATAAAGGCTTATGTTTGACTTTTAGAGGAATTCTATTATGTATATAACATGTTGTGTAAAGTGCTTCTCCCCATAAATTTAAAGGTAACTTAGCATTATTAAGCATACAATTTATAATTTCTTGTAAAGTTTTATATTTTCTTTTGGCTAAACCATTACGTTGGGGAGTGTAAGGTCTTTGTGCATTGATGAATAATACCATGTTCTTCACAATAAGTGTTAAAATTTTAAGAAAAATATTCACCACTCTATTAGAGCGTAACATTTTAATTTTCTTATCAAGTTGATTTTCAACTTCTCTTTTGTATTTTTAAACATGTCAAAAGCTTCATCTTTTGTTCTTAAAAGATAAACATACATACATCTACCGCAATCATCAACAAAAGTAATAAAATATCTTTTTCTCCTCTAGTTAGCATGCCATTTAATTCACATATATCAGAATGTACTAAATCTAAAACTTTAGAATCTCTATGAGAAAAACTTAGAAAAGATTTCTTTATTAATTTAGACTTAGCACATATTTCACATTTATCAAATTCACCATTGAAGTTAATCAAGTCTAATTTTTTCATATTTTTCAAATAGCAAAAATTTAAGTGTGCTAAGTGATCATGCCATAAATAAGAAGATTCAACAATATAAGCAGAAGACATAACTTTATTATTAATACTGAGTTGATATATTTCATCACAAGAGTAGCCCTTTCCCACGAAAATCCCGCTCTTAGATGGGATTACATTGTTTGACTCAAAAGCAACCCGAAACCCTTTCTTACAAAGAAGATTAATAGAAACTAAGTTCTTTCTAATATCGGGTACATACAGAACATTCATAAGAGTTAATTTCTTTCCAGAAGTAAATTCTATCTCAACAGTCCCTTTTCCAGCAACTTTTGCACACGCATTGTTCCCCATTTGCACTTCTGTAATTTCTGAAATTTTTTCAAATCCTTTGAACATGAATTTGTCCTTACAAGCGTGGATTGTTGCACCAGAATCAAGCCACCATCCAGACTTAATAGAAGCCATACTGATTTCAGAAACCATAGCGACCAAATTCTCTTCTATCATATTTGCAGAAGCCTTTGATTTTGCATTATTATTTTTTCTGTGACGATATTCTTTTAGCAAAATGTCCAGGCTTACCGCTGATCATCACATTTTAGTGCACTTGTATATCCTCATTATCTATTTTATTTGAATAAAATATCTTCTAATAAGTGTTGTTATCTTAATTTGCAGGAAATAAAAGATTCAAGAATAAGAGCCCAAAAAGAACTCAAATATCTCATCTCTCAATCTTTGTTGAAGCCCAAGAAGCCCAAGCCCACACACACAAGAGAAATTAGGCCAAACAGTTGAAGCTGAAGAAGTATCAATATAGGTATCGATACGAGTATAGATATAGGTATCAATACGAGTATCGATAGGGGTATCGATACCAAATATGCAGTTATGAACCAAAGGCTGAAATTGTATAACTTGGGGATTAAGTTTAATCTAAGGGCTAATATTGATTGTAATACTCCATAAATAGGGGTAGAGAATGAGGGTTTGAGTTTGAAAAATTTTATAGAAACTCCATTTAGAGAGGAGGGTTACTCGTAATTGAAGACCTTCCAAAGTTATAAACTTTATTTGCAATTAATAAAAGAATGTTTTACCACTTCATATTTTCTTTTCTTCTCTTTATTGGTTGATGAAGATGGAGATGAAGATTTGCCTTCAAGGGTCTAGAACCCTCTTGCAATGTAAGTTTTCTTTTTTCTTTAATTTTCTTGCTTAGATATTCATGTTTTAGTATTTTATTTTTTTTCTTTTAGTAGATTAGATTTATTTTGATGCCTTATAGAGTAGATTTATTTTCATGTTCTTTTATTATTTTCTTAAATTTTTTTGTAGTATTAATTTATTTTCTTGCATAGTTTAGATTTTCTTTTATGCTCTTTTATTTTTGTAGTTTAGATTTATTTTTATGTTTATAGTTTAGATCTTTATTTCTTTGTTCTTATTTTTCTCTTTGTAATTAGTTCTTATTTTTCCTATTTTTTATTCTCTTTCTTTCATACTCTCTAGTTTATATTTTATTTTATTTTTAATTTCAATAATGTGGAGCTAAAATATTGTAGGAATTTTAGAGTTGTATGAAACTAGTTTGATTTCTTTTATAATTTGGGGATTACTCTCTTGTGCTTAAAATGATCATGTTTAGGATAATCAAGTAGAGAACTAATTGGTAGAAGAAGAATTTGATAATCTATGCTTATCTTGAGTGGTTTGATAGGTTATGCTTATGAATTCTAGAATTAATATCTAGTTGTTATTTTTTCATGAATGTTAATTTTACTTGGATGATAATTTGATAGGTTATGCTTTCTTCAAGTGGTTTGATAGTCTATGCTTAATAAATCTAAAGTAAAATATGATTCCTTAAGTGGTTAAAATAAAACTCAATTCAAATATCCCAACAATAATAATATAACATCTTGAAGGTGATATTTAAATATCAGGATTAAAAATTGAGGTCCTAATTTCTTGAGCTATTCTCTCACCCAAATAAAAAAAAGAAAAACATTCCTAATTTTTAATTCTTTATTGTCCACCTGAACATAGTTACAAACAACTTTATGTTAGGTCTTTCCTCCATTTAGTTGGCTATTTGTTTGCCTCGGATGGTACATCATCACCCAATGATTGGCAAAAATACCAAATTGGTATATTTTGTTTATCCTTAGTGACAGTTTGGTATATAATTTTTTTCCGGCGACATATTGGTATATTTTTTCCTCCGGCGACAAATGGGCCTTAATTTTGGCCGGAACTAAATTTCCAGCGAAATTTCTCACGTGACGCCTCACATGATGCAAACGTGGCTGTCAGCGTGGCGGCAGTTGGGATGATTTAATCTCTCTGAAAGGGGGTTTTTCTCAGATTAGGGTTAGGGTTTTGGATCTTCATGTGTTCATCTTTTCTTCCCTACTTCTTCAACCTAGGGAGAAGTCGCCCAAGGTGCGCCTGACTATTTGGCCACCGCCAGGGCATCAACTTCGCCTTCGGCTCGATTCCAAATCGAACCCTACAATCCTAATCGAGCTCGCAATGCCCACAAGCACCCTTGTCAAAGAAATGGCGCCTAGGCTCGCCAGATCGCGCCGAAAGCGGAAGCTGCCGAGAGGCTACACCACCGCGCGGCGTGGGAAATCATAGCGGGAAGTCGCTGAAGAGATAGAGGGCTTATTGTAATGGGAAGAAGTGCGGGTATGCGGTGAGGAGAGTTGGGGAGGAGGATTTTAGGGTTTGAAGGTGGTGGAGCCGGTGGCGATAGGGGCTGGGGTTGTCTTGGCAACTATCGGCGTCGGTGATGAGGAGGAGATGATGTATATGAGGGCTAGATTTGAGAGGGTTGTTGGGTCGAAGGATTCGGGCGTTTATATGTTGAATCGATGGGAATTCGGGCCCGAGCTCAAGATCTACTTGCTTAGAGTTTAGAGATGTAATGAGATTAATTTTACTTTTTGGGGTTTTGCCACCTTTGGAAGCCACGTTTGCGTCCGTGAGGCGTCACGTGAAAAGATTTGCCGAATTTGGGTCCGCCAAAATTAAGGCCCATTTGTCGCGGAGGAAAAAAATACCAATGTCGCGGAAAAAATTATATACCAAACTTTCACTAAGAGTAAACAAAATATACCAATTTGTTATTTTTGCCCCCAATGATTCCTTTTACGAAGAAATTTACTCCAACGTAATCTCATGCCTATTGGGCACCACATCCACTATAGATTTTATAATAAAAAATATGTGAAGGTTCGGGTGCTCAACATGGGCTATTAACATTGTTGGGCCAAGAAATTACCACACTAAAGCATATCTAAAGCCTATGAACAAACAACCCTCACATATCCTAAAGTTTAGCAGCCTACAAACTATTAATATATCCAAACTATTAATACATCCTCTTGTTTCACGAAATCTGGTGGGCAGTGGCCCCCGCCCGCCCCCAGACTCGTCTATGGTCAAAGGACTCTTCTACTGCACAAAAGCTCCGAAGTTGTGGTTAGGTGGAGGATTATAATTTTATATTCGAATCGCATCTAACTAGGTATATCCGTATATGACTAAGTTCTTTATATTCTTCTTTCAATGAATAAAATTACAGTAAATGTAGTTGTTCTCAAATGTTTTATGAACCCTTCATTCTTTATATTGTGTACAGTGTTTCCTACATTGATGGTTTCAAGTTCTATTTACAGTTTCTCGAGCGCTCGCTCAGTTCAGATTCCACCATTCACACTGGTAGGACTTGTATCATTTTACCATTTATGTTTCAATATCAAGAACACAAAAGCTACCAAAGCGAGCGCTAAGCAGACCTTGTGATTTATACTTTACTGCGTTAGTTTCATAAATTTCCAGCGAATTGAAATGAGTAGCAATGACACTTATTCCTCGCACAGATAACAAAACCATAAGTATCTGTTCATGGATGTATGAGAGACCAGGATATACCCTTTTGAGTTGGCCAGGTTGTCCACTATTTCACTTGAGGTATTGGACAAGAATAGAGATATTATTTACAATTGTTGTTAATTAATTATATATCTTTTCTGGTAAAAGTTATAGAGAAATTAACAGATTGACCCTGACTTTTATCACAGTGATGTAACTGAAAACAAAGCAAACAGAATCTAAAACAGAATCCATCATGAGTTTTTCCTATTGATAATTACATTTCGCTGAGCCTTTCAGAAGGATGAACTTTCCTGTCAAAGTTTAATACTTTGCATCACTTTGATGTGTCTGATAATTGTAATATAATATATACCTTGTTAGTTTCACATTTCATGAACAATGTTTCTAGTGTTCCACAGGAAAGAGTCTGGTTGTGTTCTAAGTAAGTAGTATTTTGGATTATTTATACGAAAAATTGATGAATATGAAAAATCAGTAGTCTATCGGAAAAATCAGTAGTCTATCAGTCATAGAGTTTAAATCATTTTGATGCACTAATAAAATGGGAGATATTATAATCATTTTGATACAACGATATGAATCCAGATGAATTCATTTCTCAATGAGCATAAAGAAGAAAATAGGAAAAGAAACCCTTTTTTATTTGACAACCATTACATTTAACTTCTTACCCTCCTGGGTCTAAGTATTATGCTGTGTCGATCATTTTAATTGGTGGTCTTCTTTCTTTACTATTTCTCTCAGAAGGAGCTAAACATGAGCTTGACGTGAGGTGAAAATATACTGGAGATCCTGGGTGAAAATATACTACAGAGGTTTGCTATTGTAGACATTCTAATTGGCAGTCTTGTTTCATTTCTATTTCTCTTCCAAAATGCTCTATTTTTTACAATGAGGGGAAGGCTAATGAGGCTTGAATCATCGGTATGTCAGGTATATATGAGACCAGTCCATATCTTATATCAAAATAATCAATAGAGATATAGAGAGTTGAGAAATTTGTGAGAGTTAAAAGGGTTTTGGTTTCAAACTAGTAGGCAGATTGTTTTATTTCCTAGATTGTATATAAGATTTAGAAACATATGGGCATGTCGTAGTGTTTGAAGAGAGCAGAAATTGCAGATATCCAACGGAATAACATTTTTTCTAACTTGTTAAATTGATTCATCTTTTCCCCTTTCTTGAAATAAGTAAGAATCTGGTTATCTCCCATTTATCACCACATATAATAGAGAGAAATGTTTCTCTCAATGTACAGGCAAAGTTTTGTACCTGTGTCCTTCCTGAAATGTGAAAGAAGATTTTGTGAGAAAGAGGTAATGAGTTTGTTCAGTATATGCCCCTGGTGTGCTGGAATCATATCACGAAACAAATCCATCTGAGGAGAGATTAATGATACTTCTCCCACATTAACTCAGGTTTTAGTGGATGCCATGCCCCTATCACTACAACGAAGGTTGTAAATTATGATATATTTTTTGTCTCTACGCGACACACTTTTGTGTCGCACAAATAAAGCGCGACACATACCAAAAGTGTGGTTAGAGCATGTATGGAGAGCGTCTTTCTACACTTGTGCGAATGTGTCACAAAGTCACAACACATATATATGTTGAGCATGAAAATACATACAAGTGTCACAAAACTTGTGACACATATATGTGTCAAGAGTGATGACACATAGTTGTGTCTAGACCATTAAAAATATAAAGAGTATCATCATTCAACACTATAACTTCCCAAAAGATCACCCATCCTAGATTACTCTCACCAAAGCACACTCACCTATAGAGCTTTTTAGCTTATACACTATCATAAATGATGTTTAATTATCATTATAATTAAAATCTAAGATTTATTATTTAAACCCATTAATAGATCTTCTCACAATCCATGTTGGACTATTAGCCTTTTTAATTATAATTAATTGTATATTTAATGACACAAATATGTGTCGTTATTTGCTACACTTTTATTTGTGTCACTATTGTTTAATCTTTTGCAAATAAAATGACACTTTTATATGTGTCATAAAATAAGTGTGGATAAATACAACTTTTGTTGTAGTGTATGTTCTGTCTCAATGGTCAATGTAGGAATTAAGTGCACTTCGGTTTTATTTCTCCATGTAACAGATTTCCTTCAATAAAGACACGATTGATATTTGATCTTCTGTTATATGGATCATTAATCTAATTCCTATCATCGAACTCAGATGATATCTGTATGACCATTTTCTCATCCAATTTCCACTTACAAAAGCGGATTTGAGACATTGCCAAATCTTGGCACAACTTCTCTGTGACTAGTTCTTGTTGCATGTTAAAACTAGCTAACATAGATCACACCAAAGTCAAGTCACATTTCATTATAGTAGCTAACATAGATAACACCAAAGTCAAGTCACATTTCATTATAGTTAAGTATATTACCCTTGTCATGAGCCTTTCAAATTGATAAATAGCAAGAAGAGGCTTACCGTCAATTGATTTTGAGTTTGCATATTCGAAGGTTTCAATCATTTTCATTTTTTCTGTTGATTGCAGACATATTTTTGAAACATAAAATAGCTTGTATGATCATGAAAATTTTTAATATTATATTTTATCAATATATTTGATATCGAATTTTTCCAAAGAAACTGCTTCAGTTTAATGATTTTGAACTATGTAATCACCAGTTATAGCAATACCACCCATACATTCCATATCACACCCATATAATGATGTAAGAATGGTCTGAGAAATTTCATTTCTCGCGAAGATATATCAACAGAACTTTCTTTAAAATCAATACCAATTAGAGAATACATCCCAAAAACAATTAGAGAATAACTGAACTTAGAGCATCATGCATTAAGAGATATTAATTCAAATTGTATATAGATTTGCATACTCTACAAACAACTCCTTTTTCATACTCTTTATGGTTGCCTTGCAGTAAAATGGCAAAAGATAACCAACCATGACAAATCTTCATTTTAGCAATAGGGGGGCAAATGTTACTTTATTTTACAATACTATAAGTTCTGTGAATCCTTGGGCTACTAACCTAGCTCTTTATCTCTCTAATATTGCTCATTACCTTGATATCTTATATCCATCTACTTCATCCTAATGGATTTTTACCAACAGGTATTTTAATAGTATCTCAAGTATGATTTGCTTCAAGGGGCCTCAGGTCCACTCATAGTTTCTCTCTACAGAAATTGGGATTAGCTTCATTGAAATCCTTAGGTTCAATCTCATTTGATATTGAACTCAAAGAGGCACAATAAATAGGTGAAGGATGTCTACAACATGTCTTTTTTGAATAAGAAATAAAACAGCATTATGTGTATGAATCATCAAGCCCAGCAGAGTTGAAGTTTGATGAGTAGACCTAACTAGCGACGCTTTTTCAGAGCGAAAACTGGATTAAGATGTTTTTGTTCACTTGCAGCAATAAGATCTTAATGATGTTGCTCATGATCATCAATTTCAAAATGATCATTGTCTTCGAAATTAATTCATGCATGCATGGCCTAGTTTAAATTACTGATTGGATGAGACACGAAAGCTTTGCTGCTCTGTTGCTGACATCAGATAATAGAATGTTTTCTATTAGGCTTTCTTTTTTCACTTTGGTACAAAAAGTTTGCCTTTTTTCACTTTGATACCTCAAAGTATTCTTTTAACACATTGATACCCCTAACTTTCATTTCCATTACACATTGATACCCCCGTCCAAATTTAGTTTGATTTTTTGTTTAATTTATATCGTGTGCTTAGCACGTGATGCCCTGTCCACTGCTACTGGAAATATATGATTGTTTGGATCCATAGCAATTAGGTGAAAGGGACCTAATTCTGATACAAATTTAATAGGAGACTTAGCAAAATCAAGGCGGGTGTATCAAAGTAAAATGAAATTGAAACTTTGGGGTATCAAAGTGAAAATAAGCCTTCCTATTGTTCTTTCCATATTAGCTGAAGGGTATCGGTGATGGAAAAACTATCCAATAGATCCTATTTTATTTGATCGATCCCCTCAACTTCAGACCTTTTTTTGTCCAAATTTGCAGGTATAGAGATAGCTAGTCATTGGATCAGCAACTGTTCAGTTGACGAAGTTGTGCTAGATAATGTTGCTTGATGATGACAACGATGTATCATAAGCAGAAAAGGCCTGAGGAAAGGTACTTATATGTATATGATACATCTATTTGCTGCATCATAGATTAGATTGCTGTCACATTTTTCCCCTTTAGAGAAAAGTTGAACACCTACATGTCTTGTTTTCCCTTTAGATGGAAGAGAGAAGTGGGTGCTCATGCTTCATTGAGGATTTCACTGTCATTGTGCTATCATCCACTCTTCTTATTTCCGGCAACTAAAGAAGTAAGCTTAAAGTTTGTTTCAGCATTTATGCAAGCAGTCTAATTTCATGACAAAGTATCCATCGATTCTTATCTATTGCATTAATGATGCGTCAAAGTAATATTTACATAATATTCACAGATCTAGATCTAGGGATCTGTGCTGAACCAACTGTTTAATTTGCATCACTGTGGTAAATCATTAATACAATGCATCATGACCATTGAAATTTTTATAGTTTCACCCTCTCATCTTTAGTTTGGGTGGCAAAATAGTCTCCTTTCATTTTCATTTATTTAGTTATCTATAAGTTTCCATCAAATTTTTTTTCACTTCATAAAATTGGGAGTGAAATATCCGTATCCTCTTTAACTTTTACCCTCTTTCTTTACCTTAAAAAGTGTCTAATCAAATATTAGTAAAGGGCATTAGGGCCATAGCAGGTGAGGATGGACAGCATGAAAAATATTAATGGACAAACAAGGCAATGATAGAGACTTGTGAGCTCAAAAGCGAGGATAATTTATTTAGTTTTATGTAAAGAAGATAAATTAGGATCACTTCTCCAAATTTTTTTTACTCAAAAATATACTATTCTTCATTTGCTTTCTCTTTGCATCTAGCTCTCTGAAGTAGTCCGTTTATGTCACTGAAAGAGACTTTCAGATTGATCGGAATTTCAGATGATATTGTTAGAAATAATGAGAAATAGAGATGCAGAAATAAGAATGAGCTAAGGCGTGACATGGCACTATCCTTAAGAATGATAGGTTGGGCACAAATTTTCAAACACTAACTTTTCAAAAAATTAAAACACATCACTTTGTTAAAAAGTACATTAATGTTGTTTCAAAGACATACGAATATATATATATATATATATATATATATATATATATATATATATATATATATATATATATATATATATATATATAAACCAAAAGTTTGATATTAACAGCCACTTTATTATTTTCAAAAAGAAACCTAATCATCCAGCTGGCATTGACGTTGCCTCATCGCTTGAAATCGTTGAATAATCGCATCTTTAGTTATTTTATCAAACATATCCTTCTCAACATATGTGACCAAAATATCATTCGACCACTCATCCACCATTCGATTGTGCAATCTATTTTTTATAATATTCATTGCAGAGAATGCTCTTTCGACTGTTGCGGTAGTAACTGGTAGAACCAATGCCAATTTCAAAAGTTTATAGCCCAAAGGGTACAATTGATCTTCTTTTTAGTTTGAACCAGTTTCTTTGAAAGTAGTCCAATTCCTTTAAAATTAAGGAAATCCTCGTTCTAATGCATATAAACACTATAAGTTTCTAGTTGATTATCAAGTTTTACGACATCGCTTTAGAGAAATCATCAGCGCAAAATTGAGCTAAGCGCATTAACTTTTCCTTTTTAAAAGCAGAAAATGAATCATATGGGTCTAAACATGCGAGGCAAATAAGCAACCTGGTTGTAACTTCCATAAAATGAGTGTTAAGCTCCTGAAGCTACATATCAATGACTGTCTAAAATAATTCAACCGGTAGTAATGGAGATTTGTCATGCATTGTCCTTTGCATTGTGACCATCCTCTAGCTACCCACATGCTATCTATATTCGGAACTAAAATAGTATGTTTTTTTGCAAAATATAACTACTTCACTAAGAAGAGAATCTCAATCACTATCTCTCATTCCTTGCAATCTTTTCTTTGCTATTTCAACGAGCGTCATAGCATTTCTAATATCTTGCTCCTTTCTTTGTAGTGCTTGGGATAACTCATTTGTAATTCCAAGTACACTTCGCATAAGGTGAAGGTTGAATATATAATCAAAAGATTATAATAAATCTAGCAGGGCACTTGCTTCAACTCTTTGTTCAGAATTTAAGCCATCCTCTACAATAATTTTCAAGACATCAATGACAGATGAAAACATAATAATGAAACTGATTAATGTATCCCCCAACGTGTATCCCCTGCACGTCTAATGCTAGTTTCTTGATTCAAGCCTCGTCCAAGTTGAATCTCGCCACTTTGTAGTGCTTCAATAATCTGAGCAAATTGTATTTCACGAAGTTGATCACGACGCTTGCATGAAGCTCCAACAACATTTGCCACATTTGTTATTAAGCTAACTAATGAAGCTATTATGATATGATTTTTTGCAATAGCAATTAGGGCCAATTGGAGTTGATGCGTGAAACAATGAACATAATAGGCAGATCCATTTTCCTTCATGATGAGTCTTTGAGACTGCTAAGTTCGCCTCTCATATTACTTGCATCATCATAGCCTTAGCCCCGTAATCTTGATACAGACAAACCATGCTTTGAAAAAAGTTTTTCAAGTGCCACCTTAAGAGAATGAGAGGTGGTCTCTGAGACATCCACAATACCTAAGAGCCTCCCGACAACATGTCCTTTCTTGTTAACAAACCGTACCACAACAGCCATTTGCTCTTTGATTGAAATATCACGAGCTTCATCAATCACCACAGAAAACACGCTGATATCATCAATGATAGCTTTGGTTATCTTAGAAGCAGCACATTCACCATATCTTTTTGGATACTTGGAGCAATCATTTTATGATTTTCTGGTGCATTTTGTAGAATAACATCATTGATTTCTTTATTATGTTCACCAAGAAATTTAAGAAGTTGAAGAAAATTTTCTTGATTTTTAGAACTCTGAGATTCATCATGTCCTCTAAATGCTAATCCTTGCCTTAAAAATAAATTTAATGCACTCAAACGAAGCAGTCAAATGCATTCGATAATCATTTCGATCATGAATAGAATGCTTAGAAGTCACTGTTTGAATACTTTGATTTTGGTTCATCAATGCCTCACAATCCCTCTGAGCTTGATTATGAGCACTATTGGCTGCCCCAATATGTCGGTCAAATACTTTCTTGTCTTTCCAATTGGAAAAAGCTCTTGAAACAAATGTATCTCCATCTGCTTGTCCTTGTTTATTCGGTTTGAAAAGATAGCAATACAAATAAAATGCCTCATTCCTTCGATAAGCTATACTCTAACTAATTGGCATACTCATCATACTATTCTTTTTAAATCTCCTCAGCTTATCTCCATATAATTTTTGTGGAAAATTATGATTACGAGGCTGACAAGGACCCCTTAGGAAGTAAGTCCTTCTAACTTGTTCTCTAATGATAGGACCGACATAAATCGAAAAAGTACGACAAAGACTTGGATTAACAGGAAGATTTTTTAAGTCAACATATTTTGAAAGCCTTGGGCGTTTTGACTCAAGCATTCGATTAGCTTTATGTTCTTGTTCTTCATTTTCTTGTGCTCTACCATCTTGCAAATTATTCTCTTGTGGACTAGTTGCTGATTCTCCTTTGGATACTTTTTTGAAAAAACTTTTCCATCATCTTCTGATTCATATAAAACTAAGAAATAAAAATTTACACAAACTTGGCAGAAGAGGAAAAAACAAAATGGAATTAAATCTAATTAGTTGTTAATAAAAGGCTTGAATAAGACCTACAGAAACATCGGATGGTTTATTCGATAAATAATTAGTTAAAACAATATAATTTTCTTATATTTGTTAAATTGTCATAAGAACAAGATTGCAACTAAAATATAATAAATTTTTTAAACAAATCTTAAATAGATTAAGATTCACTTACTTATCGAAAGAAGTTGAGTGATAAAATCTACGAACTTTGGCGTCGAGAGAGTTGAGACTCGTCAAAGGGATTGCATTGAAGGAGATGATGAGTAATAATCGTTTTTTCCTCTCAAAATTGGGTGGACATGAAATTTTTAAGGATTAGCGAGGTTGCATAGAAATTTTTGGGTGTGAAGTGAAGAGCCGGCCCTAAGATGAAAAAGATTTTTCAATTCTATTTTTTAAATATTTAATTGAGGTAAGTATCTTCTTAAGTGGATGGTTAAGATGTAATTCTTTAATGCTAGATAAGAAGTTTATGGGTAGTGGATGGTTGAGATTTAATCCTTGACATGCGAGAAATTGTAATCAGTAGACTAGTGTGCATCGTGGATAGGAAAATTGAGACAGGGCACTCAATACTAATTTATAGGCTATAATTAACATAGGAATAGGCTATTAATACTAGTCCCTAGTAAAATCCTCAAATCTCAGGTTGGGCACATGCCTAACTTGAGTTGTACTTAGGTCCGCCCTTGGTTTCGCTCCCCTCTAAAGAGGGTGTCTCGGTGCAATAGGGAGTTGATGACGCTCTACCCTTTAGGATTCTAAAGCTCTATACACCGCAAAGGCGTGCACATGCACATTAATTTTCTGGATCCAGTTAAGCAAATTCCTCCTTTGGACTCTATTGGATTTGCGTGCGCGTGGGCCCCTATATTCCTAGGCCTATTCAAACCATGAAGTACAAATGATCTATTATAAAGACTAAGTTTTATATCCTATCCAATGTGGGACTAAACTTTCTAGTTGTTTTCAAATACTCTTTAAAACTCTAACAGATATCACTAGAGAAACATAAGAGCATACTATTGCAAATTGATAGGAAATTTTACATGGCATCACTACCGAAACATGAGGGGGAAAAAGCCATGGTTTTTGCGTTCTCTTTTCTCCGTATGCGATGTCAAAATTTCCAACATCTCTACTATATATTAAAAGAAAAGACAAAACTTTTGTTATCACTTGGTGGCTTTTATGAGTTTTTGATATCTAAGTTTTGTTATGAATTCAAAGAAATAAAGAAATAATGTAATAATGATATTCATATAAAAAATTCATCTCCTTGACACCATTGTCCATCAATACACTCATCCATAAGCTTAATTCCTCATTCCCTTTAACCATTTCAATTGCTCTGTTCCATTAATTTGTATAGTTTTCAGTGGCGAAAATGATATTTACTTATCTTAGAGGGTATCCATTTCAAATAGATGTTTGTCAAATAATAATATTATGAAATGTGTGCACAATAATATTGTAATACTAATTTTCGCGCATATATTGTTTAACAACTAGTTTAGGAAACTAAGCAGCCATTTGTTTTGCAACATGTTACAGCAACGAATGTAACAAGCTGCAGTAATCAACTTCAATTACTTTGATTATTTACAATGTCATTTAAAACATGTATTTTCACAACAATTCTGTTTTTGATTGAAAAAAAGGTACAACATGGCTTTCATACATTAGATTAGAAAATTGTTATTTGATGAGGTGACATTTATTGTTACAGCATGTTTGGGAACTTTGTGTTATAATCCACTTGGATTATAATCTATTTGTGGATTATAATCCATCTTTTTATTATAATCTAGTGTTTAGAAATTTAATGGATTGTAATCCATTTTCAATAGTAGAGTGTTTGATAAATGGGATGCATTATAATCTATCATTGCTGTCAAAATGACTAAAAAGAACATGAGATTGGTGGTGAGTTGTTAAACGAGAACTTGGGTTTTGTGAAACTGTAAGGGAGTTAACTGTAGTGGTTTGCTTCTATCATCTGAAAATAGTATTTACTTATTTATTTACTTAAAAGGGCAAAATAGGTAGTTACTATTATAGATAAAAAAATAGAAAAATTGATGTTTGATTGGATTCAGAGAAAGAAAGAAACTTCGATTTGATCTTAGAGTTGAAAAATATTTGGATCTGCTTTCAATTTTCCTTCTTTTGTCTTCCTATGATTTCAAAATTGAGCTCAAAACTCACTGATTCTGTGATTATAGACGACCCCTTTGGAATCACACGCCAAAATTGAGATGAGATCACAAAGCTCTCTTTCCCCAATTCCTATGCATAATTATTTCTTTTTAAAACAATTATCTAGGTTCATCGGGGTCGGAGCGCGAGATGAAGGGAGCGGATGGCGAAGATGAAGCATTCAAAGTTTAGTTTTAAGAAAGTTCAAGAAAAGAAAAAGAATTGATAGTGGTTTTGGATGAAGATGATGGATCTCAAATTTACTAAACTGGCTATCGAACTCCAAACCCACACGTGGGAGCCATTAGGGCTTGTTTGGTTCATTTCCAAGAATAGGATTCCAATGAAAAAAAAAAGCATTTTTTGAGTTTTTTGTGTATTTCTTGGGAAAGTATTGATTTATTATTATTATTTTTTTGCTTTGTTTCACACATCAAGGGCCTGCTTGGTTCATTTCCAAATAATACAAGAATAGGATTCCAATAAAAAAGTATTTTTTGAGTTTTTCATGCATTTCTTGGGAAAGCTTTTTTTTTTTTTTGCTTTGTTTCACACATCATGAGGAAAGGAAAACCTACTTCATCACAAATCCATGCTTTGGTTCAAAACTTGAAATCAGGAAGTGAACATATTAAGAAAAGACATATTGGTGCTTTGTTTACCATCAACCCATTTTTTAAATATTTTTAACACGTTTTCCTAACAATTCTGCCTTAAAAACTCTAAATTGACTTTTCCACCAAAGATGATGTTTTTTGACGTTTCTAAATAGTTTTCCTAATTGTTTCCTTGTGAACCAAACTGAGGATTAGGAATCTATTTTAGCTATTCTAACACAGGAAAACTGTATCAGTTGTTTTCCATGTGTTTTCCAAATTTTTTGAACCAAATAGGCCCTTACCGGGAGCATAGAGAGCGAAAGATATGAAAATTAACTACAACTTTGTCGTTGGAACATCAAAGTTTTATTTTAGGAGCACTGAAGTTGTCGGCTTAATTGTATTTTACTTGGTTAAACTTAATGACTTATACTCCACCAAAAATGAAGCTAGGGTATCCTAGCTTATTGTTGGTAGATTGTAAGTCAAAATAAGCAATTTGTCAAACATTTCAAAGTCGCTTATAAGCCACTTTGACAATTGCCAAACTCACTCTTAATTTTTTTATTTTCTTTTTGGAAGTTCTAGCTTTTGCGCCCACCAATGGGAAACAACATTTGCTACATTTTTTTTCTACAAATTGTAAATTCACTTATCTTTCAATTATAATTTAACAACCAAACATGCAAATACAATTTTTTAATGAAAAAAGGTTTGATTGCAATACTTATCTCTACAGCTGTACTTACTTTGAACTAAACAGCTCCTAAATTTGAGTGCAGATCCTATCAAAACGCCTACATAGAATGTGCAAATCTATGTCATTTATGGGTGGTTGCGGTTTAGCTCGAGAATTTTAGCTCTTCTATTTATGGTGCAAACCACCTCATTCCTTCAATTACCCTCAATACTTGCTTATCATGTAACTAATCTCCTAAAATTATTGTGAATATTACCAGTGTTCTACCATACACCTGAACGAAATTGAGATGCTCTTCATTACGTTCAATACTCTGATGACCCCAAATGGTAATTAATTGAGGCGATCAAGAGAATGCATAACGGAATGTTATGGATATGTAAAATTTCTAGGGAAAATTGTATCAAGGCCCGAAAAAAAAAAGGTAGATGTGCCCAGCCCCCCCTTAATTTTTTTTGTGTTAGGAAGCCCCAAAAAACAAAAGTAGATGTGATTCAGCCCCTTTTTAGCTTTCCACATCATCAATGAGAGAATTTTTAAAAAACCCATTATACCCTTCATCTCTTCCCCCAAAACTTGTCTGCTCTCTCTCTCTCTCTCTCTCTCTCTCTCTCTCTCTCTCTCCTCTCTTCTTCAACCCAAGCTCCTGTAAGCTCAAGAGAACCCAAAAAAATCTAGATTTGAACTCAACACTCTGCCCGCTCCTCCTCCTCTCCTCTCCACCAAGCCGGCTTATCCCTCCTCCTCCATTCCCTCCTCCATCTCCCTCCATTTGTCTTTATCCACCTCCTTCCTGTCCTTCCTTCCTTCATGTCCTTCCATCCCTCCCTATCCATCCTCCCTCCCTCCCCACCATTATTCCTCCTCCTCTCCTTCCCTTCCTTCCTCCCTTCCGTCCATCCCCTCCATTTTTCCATGCCATCCCCCCTTTCGCCTCCATTCCCTCCTTCCTCATCCACCCGCTCCTCCTCCCTCTACTCTCCCTCTTCCCTTTCGATTCATCCCTCCTCCTCTCCTTCCTCTCCTCCACCCCTCCCTCACCGATCAAGTCTCCGTCGCCATTTCGACCTCACCCAATCTCGAGTGCATCTCGACCTCTCGCTCGACACCACCACACTTCACTTGATCCCTCGACCACCTTTCGACGATGCGCTCGGCGTCAAAGACTATGACTCTATTTGCATATGGGGAGGATTGTCCGAGTTCATGATGTCGAAGATCAAGGGATTGTGGTTCGTTGATCCCGAATTTGGTTCAAAGGCGTGAAGAGATTAAGAATCGGGAGTTTTAATGTAGTGGTGCGAGGAGCTAATTGGTTGATTGTAAAACTTGTATGCATGTTTGTATGAAAATTAACCTAAAAGCAGTGAAAGTTAACATTCAATAAGAAAAGTTAACATACTAGAAGGAAAGTTAACACGTTCACTTAAAAGTTAACATAAAACCCTAAACGTTAACATAAAACCCTCAAAGTTAGCATATAGGCGTGATACTTAACACGGGACATGAAGAGTTAACATGTAACCATTAAAGTTGATATTTACGATTAAATTGATTGTGATTTGTATGGGAAGTGCCACGAGTTGTGAAAGTTAACTTTCACCGAACATGTTAACTTGCATTTGAACAGTTGACTAATAGATTTTCCTGTTATCTTTTAAATAATCATGTAAGAATTAAGGTGAAACTAAATATATGTTGTAAGAAAATATTATGGAATATATGACGTAAAAAATATAAGGAATGCAATAAGAACTATAAAAGTTAACATTGTTAACTTTCATCTTAACATGTTAACATTCAACGTAACATGTTAACTTTCACCATCATGTTAACTTTCATTCAGATAGGTTAACTTTCATCCAAACATGTTAACTTTCATTCATATAGGTTAACTTTCATCGAACATATTAACTTTCAGATGAAAGTATTGACTAATGGGTTTTCCTGTTATCTTTCAAATAATCATATAAGATTTCAGCTGAATCGATAAATATATGTTGTAGAGGAAAATTTATGGAATATATGATGTAAAAATACAATGAATGTAATAAGAACTATAAAAGTTAACATTGTTAATATTGTTAACTTATATCTTAACATGTTAACTTTCACCAGAACATGTTAACTTTCAGCCGAACATGTTCACTTTCATTCGTATAGGGTAGCTTTCATCCGAACATGTTAGCTTTCATTCCTATAGGTTAACTTTCATCCGAACATATTAACTTTTAGTGAAAGTTAACATATTCTAGTAAAGTTAACATCAAATAGTGATAGTTAATGTCTTTATTTGAAAGTTAACATTAAAATCTAAAAGTTAACATGAAAATCTAAAAGTTAACATTTTAGGTGAAAGTTAACAATAAACGGAGATAGTTAACATGAAAATGAATAGCCAATATACGATAAACATGTAAGGAATATCAGTTGTAAGAATGTAAGAAAGTTTTGTTATCTACGTTTAGGGTTTATGTTAACTTTTAGGGTTTTATGCTAACTTTTAGGGTTTTATGCTAACTTTTTTGGTTTGATTAGAAGAAGGGTGGGTTTAGTAATGAAGGGATCGACATAAAACCTAAAAGTTAGCATAAAATCCTAAAAGTTAACATGAAATCCTAAAAGTTAGCATAAAACCTAAAAGTTAACATAAAACCCTAAACGTTAATATAACACCTAAAAGTTAGCATAAAGTTTGTGATATCATAGTTTTATGTTAAATATCACAACTTTATGCAAACTTTTAGGGTTTCATGTTAACTTTTAGGGTTTCATATTAACTTTTAAGGTTTTATGCTAACTTTTAGGGTTTCATGTTAACTTTTAAGATTTTATGTTAACTTTTAGGGTTTTATGCTAACTTTTAGAGTTTTATGTTAACTTTTAAGTGAACACGTTAACTTATACATGAAGTTGTTAATATAAAATATCAGAAGATTATATTATAGTTGACTTTAAAATCATTTGGTTTATTAATTTGCTAAAGAGTGATATTAGTCATACGCCTTTAGGAAATACTTTTACTTTAGAGAGGATCCCAAATGATTGCACGCCTAGTGAGAGTGTAATGAGATTAGATGACATTCTCAACAACACTCCCATCATTGAGATGAAATCGAGCTATTCATGTTTATTGTTAACTATTTAAGTCTGTTTTAACTTCTAGTGACTCTACTTGATTCTTCCGTCCTCGTCTTTTTATTAGGCGCTCAACTTTCAATGAACATGTCAACTTTGATGTTACTCGTTAACTTTCTGTTGAGCATGTTAACTTTTAACGTTGTTGTTAACTTTCATCTGAACGTGTTAACTTTTGGCCTTTCTTGTTAACTTTCAGCTGAATATGTTAACTTTTAACGTTTAATGTTAACTTTCGGCTAAACGTGTTAACTTTTAGTATTTCCTATTAACTTTCCATTGAACATGTTAACTTTCATGTTAAGTATTGTTCATCATCCACGCCTATTATTAATACAACTAAAATCAAGAACACAATATAAACATGCATATAAGTTTTACAATCGAGAGCGATGGTGGGCGATGCATTCGTGAAGGAGGCGGGTCATCGTGCCGACGTCGGTGAGGAATTGGAGACTTGATCGGCTAAGGAGGCTGTGAAGGAGAGGAAGGAGAGGAGGAGGAATGAATCAGAGTGGGGGAAGGAGAGGAGAGGGAGGAGGAGCGAGAAAATGAGGAGGCCATGGAGATAGGGTGAGGAGATGATGGATGAAGGGACATGAGAAGGCACAGGGGCGGAAGGGATGAAGGACAAGATGGACGGGGAAGGGTGGAGATGGGAGGGGATGGAATGGAGTGGAAGGAAGAGTGGAGAGAAAGAGAGAAAGAAAGAGGACAATGGAAGGAAAGGAGGAAAGATGGGTGAGGGGGAATGGAGGGAGAGGAAGAGGAGAAAGAGAGAACAGAGGAGGAGGAGAGGAAGAAGAAGGCAATGGGTATTTTCGGAAGTTTGTGGGGTTATTTTATGGTAAAGTGTAAAAGGAAACACATTAAAATACATTGATGGGGCTTTTGGGACTGAAAAACCAAGGAAAATAATTGGGGGCTTGGGCACATCTCATCTTTTTTTTTGGGGCCTTGACACAATTTTCCCAAATTTCTAACAACACTAGGAAATGGAAAGAGAGTTTCTTTTTAAATAATATTGATTAAATGAAAAGGGGCTACAGCAGAGCCGTATACATATATATTGAAATTTTACAAATTTAAAATAATATACTAGTCAAATAAAAGATGGAATCGGATATGTAAAATTTCTAATAACACTAGGAAATGGAAAGAGAGTTTTTTTTTTAATTTAAATAATATTGATTAAATGAAAAGAGGCTACAACAGAGCCGTATACATATATATTGAAATTTTACAAATTTAAAATAATATACTAGTCAAACAAAAGATGGAATCAGAAATCACATAAAGTGGTCAAACTAGAACTATTGAGAAGAAGGAAAGAAAAAAAAAAGTTTTCTGGTATTTGTTCAGAGCATGCAACTTTGATGGTGGCAGGCACAAGGAATATCAAATTGCATCCATATACTGCCCCTTCATTGGAGCACTCCATTGATCACTGTGAGCTTGAAGGTTTAGATTACTGCAAAAGAACTTTGGTTTGATCAGTAAACATAAAAAGTCCCGATGAATTAATCATCCATATGTCTCTACGATGCTATAGCCCATGATACAATTTGCATATGGTCAATAAAGAATTTTCATGTCTTTTGCGCAAAGGGGCCAGAAAAAAATAGATGATCATCTGTCTCAATAATATACTTTGGTTTCATTATTAAGCTATTGGGAGTATGTTATGATTACAAGAGGGTAAATTACCAGATTGGCGTTTTAAGTAGGATTAAATTTACAATATGGTACGTTTTCTTTCACTTGCGACATTATGATTAATATCGACATTTGATGTCAATCGACATTATTTTATATTCAAAAATAACTAGATTTGTATTAATTCCGATATTAACGCCATACTATCGCCGGTGAATGAAACAAATATTATATTGTAGTCAAAGTCCTACTAAATAACAATTTGGTAGTTTAGTCCACTACAACAAAAAGAATAGATGATCATCAGCCATGAAGTACCATTGAAAAATAACTAACTTCATGTCTATACTAAATTTGGAAACGATAAAATAGCTGAACCTCAACCATCACATTTACGAACCTAGATGGTTAGGACCTAATATAGAAATATGCTATATTTAGAAGACCAATATTGGAAAACCTCTAAATATAACCTTCTATATTTAACATATACCCTATTATATATAACACTTTCCACGATCACAGTAAAAGCAAGGAGGTCGTTAGCTTCCTTCATCTTCCTTGCAACAACAATGAAGAGGTCCTCAGCTTCCATCCTCTTCCTTATTGTCCTTATCTCTTTCATTGCTTTCCACGCCATTGTAATTGAGGCAGCAAAAAATGAAACTTCATGTAAGTGATCATTCTTGCATATCTTTACTTGTTTCTAACAATAAATTTCATCAGTCAACATAATTTTATTTGCTTTCTCCAGCAATACCTCAAAAAATAGACCATGAAGCATCATTGGAAGGTCGAAATCTACGTGGCGGTGGTGGCGCAGGTGGAGGAGGAGCAAGTAGCGCTGCTTTTTTCGCAGCACGTAGGAGTTCCTCATCTAGTGGAAGGGAGAATGGCGGCGAAAAGAAATTCCTCAATTTTATGATGCTTATATGTACAATTTGTCTATTGATTTCGTCTTGAATGTTGTTGCAAACTTTATCTACATACAATGGAAGATCTGAAATTTCTTGAAACTGATGTCGCCATATAATCAGTAATTTTTTCTCTACAAAAGTATAAACATTGGGAATAAATCAATTCATGATTATTAATCTACAAAGAGAAGAAAGGGAATAGGAAAGCAATGAACAATTTGCTTTCCACATCTCAATAACAGGGAGAAACATTCTTGATAGAAACATTTGGGACGGCATAAATCATTGCCTTCCAATATCTGTTTTTATTTCTCTATTAGTTTTCAGTAAGCATCATTTTTTTTTTACTTTTAGTAAAATGAAAGTAAATCATTCATATATCTCCTACGTTTACCTCTTTTTACCCTTAAAAAGAACCAAATTAAGTACTAGTAAAGGTCCTTAGGACCAAATCATGTATTATGTTTAACTAATGAGACATTATAACAGTGTGTTGAGGGTGGACAGCAAGACATATTAATGGGCAGACTAGGCAATGGTCGCGACCGGTGAACTTTTTAAGTTCACTACTACAAAAGCCCCTTATAGCAATGGTTCTAACCGTTGCTTATTGGCCTCTTAGGAACGGTTTGGACCATTTCTAATATATTAACAACGGTTAAAACTGTTGCAAATAATCCATTACTATTAAGGCCGTTGCAATTAGCTTATTACAACGATCTAAACCCGTTGCAAATATAACAACCGTTGCTATTAGATTAATTTTTATAAAAAAAAAATCCACTTCAGCAAATCCCAGCCGTTGCTATAGTCTATTAACAACAAAAGCAACCGTTACTATATGATTTAATATTTATTTTTATAAAAAAAATATCCACATCAGCAAAATTCTAACCACCGCTAAGGTGTATTAACGGAAAACCGTTGCAATAGGGTATAAAAAAGACATTTTCACGAAAAAATTATTGCTTATTCTCGCAACCAATTGTAGCAATGATATTCATTTATTTTTAATCATCTATTTCAATACATGATATCATTCAAATGAAATAAATAATAAACATCATAAATAAGAAATTAACTTAATCAATTAAAAAATAATGTGTGTTCGATACACAATAATCACTGGCCTAGACTGGCTCAGACAAAGACCATTCTGAAGATGAGATTTTATCACTCTCTGATTGACTTAATCAATTAAAAAATAATGTGTGTTCGATACACAAGAATCACTGGCCTCGAGTAGCTCAGACAAAGACCATTCTGAAGATGAGATTTTATCACTCTCTGATTGTACTGGATCGGTCTCTTCTTCATATATTTCTTCAATAATTAAACCTGAATAATCCAGGTGTATCAAAAAAGACATAAGTGATACTTTACAATCCAACTAAAAAAAAATTTCATCACTCAATCAGAAAGGGACAAGAAAAACTACAGACCTCTTGATGCATTCTCGTCTCCAGCTTCCATCAATTTTTTATTGGCATCTCTACATCATTACACAAGAATCGCACATACTGATATCAAAACAATAGTGCATTTACAGTACATAAAATTACCCCACCCACAAAAGGGCTTCCATACCTGAAAACTTCTGCGGTAGTCTCATCTTCCGGAGAAAATTTATGTGCCTTTCTCAAGTCGAAAACAGCAGCCTGATCAAACGGTGAGTGAATAATACTATGATTAGTGGATATGATTCTTTAAAACGGAGACAAGATGGTGGACAGTGGATACAATAATTGTTTAAAATCGAGACACGAGAGTGAAACTATGTTGCATATATCAGATTCCATGTACTTTTTGAGGTAAATTGCACTATATAAATTTTCCAGTAATGGATATGAATGGACAAATTTATCATGTCTTGGTGTGCCCGGTGTTGTAAAGCGGCCTAGGGAGCCGGGGCGCCTAAGCGCGCCTAGGCTATGGCGAGTGGCCATAGATTTGGCTGGCGGCCAGTCTGGGCTACAGCTCACTAAGCGCCGCCTAGGTCGCTAAGCGCTAGGTCCGCTTAGCCGCTTGGCTCGCTTAGGCAGCCTAGCTTTTAACCGAAAAAATCTAATTTTAAACTAAAACCCACCCAAATCCAACTCATAACCCAAACCCGAGCCCATTACTAACTCTTAACCTATTTTCATCTTTTTTTTTTTGCTTTATTTTTTCAATGTGATTAACTGATTATGTTGGACATGGTTATGTTTCTTAACATTTGGTTACTATTTTAGTTATTTAGTATTTATGCATGGTTGATTATGGATCTAAGATTATTATTTATGTTTTTACAATTTGATATGAACTTAATAGTTAATACATATTTTTGTGAATTATTATAATTAAATAAATTAAAATAGTAAACGCTTAGGCGCGCTTAGCGCTTAGGCCCCTACCGAACGCCTAGTCCTTAGCCTTCAATATTGGGTGTGCCATACATGCCTATTTTTGTTTTGAAAGTTTATATATCATAGAAATCACATGATGCTAGATGATTTAGAGAAAACCTAAACTAGGATTTCCTAAAAAATCAATGGAGATTTCTCACTAGAATGTGGTCACCAAGCAAAACCTAAACTAGAATTCATGAAAAGACCCCACAATTCATCACCCACAAACGGTAGGCAACTTCAGTGCCAAAAAAAACTCTGGCCAAGAGGGTAATTGTTACAAATAGACATCTAGTGAAATAAAATTGCTTTCTCATATCATAGATTCTATAGGAAGATTTCTTCAAAAGTTCCAAATAAGGCATTGGTAGGCAATAAAAGCTTACCTCCAAATTTCCAAGTTCATTATATGCTTGACCTCTGCGATAAAGAGCTTTAACACTATTTGCATCATATACCAGAACCTGGAATAAACAATAATACCACTTAGAAAAGGTAAAAGTATAAATCATGCTCTAACAAGAGAAACTACATATTTAAGCTCTTTTATGTTTAAACCAAAGTTATAGTAGAGTAATTTGTTTGACAAAATCCTAAAAACTGGTCTCTTGTAGTACTATAGGACATGTTATTCTTATTAAGCCTTGTTGACATACTTTATTCTCAATTCCAAGAGCCTTGATGGGTCTACTTCATTCACAATTACAAAAGAGAGGGAGAGAAGGGCAGTAATTTAAGACATTGTACCTCTGAACCTTCCTTACTGCACTCTTCGAGTTGCCCAATTTTTATGTAACATGACATTAGATACACTGCGTGAAGAGTTCCCATCTCGGCTGATGGGATGCCTTTCAAGTTGTTTTTGCTGATTATGCAAAATGAAAATACCATTTAGTATAGCCATGAACAAAACCATTCTTGACTATATGTATTTTAATGGTTTTAGTATCATAGCTATATCGGTTTTGACATTTTCTACATGGACAACATACATCGGACCGGCCTTCTACCAAATGTTGATGTGCGAACTCAATGAAACAATCGACTCGAGCTATAAAAAAATGTTCAAAGCGTTCATTTTCCTCTTGATACATCCAACTCCTATCGGCAATGTAATCATGTTCCATCTCTCAAAGTATATAATAGAGTAATGAACATATAAAATTCGTTATATTAATTTTAAAAGGAAGAAATGATTTTAAAACTCAAGTATATTTTAAATTGATTTTGTAGAAAATACATCATAAAACACAAATATAAGAATACAAGAACTGTACAATTCCACGACCACTACTTTTAAATTTGATGCTCATGTAGCATGCATATTTAAATTAATACGATCAAGTAAAGGTTAAATAAAGCTTAATTTTCATTGGAGGGACTAACAATAAAGAGAATTCCATTCTATATCTTCTCTATTATGTGTTATCCTAAAACAAACAGCACTATCCCTTCAGTAACTCTAAAATTTTAATTTTCTTTTCTCTCTTTAATCTAAAGTTACAAGCTACTACAAACATTATCTACAAAATTTCCAACTCAACAGCTTCATTGTTTTTCCAAGTTCAATATCGATGAAAAATATGTGAACTATATGCATTTCTCTCGATAGAAATAAAAAGTATTTGATGCAAAGTCCAACGCCAATAGAGGTGTCTAGGTTACAAGAACCTACAATACTCAAGTAAAAGTAGTGTTTCAAGAGAGAAGTTTATAGCGTTTTCATGGAATCGGGACACTCATGTGACTCATCAAATAAATATCGAAAATCAAAAATAGATTATTCGTTTAGATTTACATGAATCATACATATATTTGTACAGGAATACTATCATAATAAGTGTCATCATATAGGCTTATGCAACAAGTATGTATTGCAATAATTTTGTATGATTTTCTAAAAGGGTTAACTAGAAAATTTTGCAACAAGTTACATGCTAAAATTGATTTCATAGGCCTTAAAATATGAATATCTCGACCGACTTATAGATAATAGATTCGAGATCCCACAACAAAAGTTCATAAATTTTTCCTTTAATCCTAAAATTAGTTTATAATTTTTCAAAAGAAAAAGACTACTATGTCAGAAATATTGAAATTTCAAATTGGTTGAGGGAGCATGAAAAGCACCCTCTTAGATCTTGATTAGGATTTTCCTAATAAGAACAAAAGCTAAAATTTACTTTTTTTTTTTGTATAAAAGAGAAGCGATGGGTTCTCTACGAATTAGATGCAAAATTAATTAATAAGGGATTGGGGATTTTACAAGTTAAATAAATAATTTAATCACAATCACAATAATAGGAAAATTCAAAATACCTTTGTGGAGAGTTGATCATGGCAATTGCAATCGATCGGAAGGGGAGGCAACCACAATGAATTGCGAATGGAGAATACGGACGCCCTAAAGATGTTATTGTAAAGGCGGAGGTCTTGAAGTGAGATCGAAGGTCAATTGAACGAGGCGGAGGTTTTGGGTCGGAGGAGATCTTGATCGAGGGAGCGGAGGTTATCTTGAAATAGAAATCACCGCTTCGAATTTAGTTTCCCATTAATTTGCCCCACAAATTTAGTTTCCCACCTTTATTTTAATAGAAATATTTATTATTTTTTAATTTAATTGAGATATAGTTGGCAACCTTTTCAAACAGAAAGAAAAGGCCAGCCTATATAATAACCGTATCCATAAGTCCTAATAGCAACAGTTTAATTAATTAACTGTTATTATAAGGAGCATTTGTAGTAGTGAATTTTTATCTTAAGAAGATAATATAGGGAGCAGAGTCTCCATTTTTTCCTCAAAAGTTACCAAATCATGTATTATGTTTAACTTTCTCTTTCCGACTACTGATGTAAAGTGGACCCAGATGTCGGTAAAAGAGAGTTTCTTATGGGTTGGAAATTTCACATGGTATCACAAGAGAAACATAGGAGCGAAGTGTTGCAGATTGATAGGAAAATTCTCTCCCCTCACGCGTCTTCGTCTCGATGCTGGAATTTGTCTCGTTCTCTATCATGTCCACATATTCGGCGCACTTGCCGAGTTTTCTCCGTCTCGCGTTTCTCAAAGTTTATTGAAATGAGATGCTAATCAGACATTGGATATTGTTGAGAGTTTGTTTAGAACGATTATTTGGTCCGTAGAGAGGGCGGATGCACGAGAAAAGGCTCTGTCAAATTAATTAGTTGCCTTAAGTTTTTTGTTTCATTCCTTTAGTATCATGACCATCCATCTCCAATTGGATTTGTCTTCTATCATACAAGCGTTATGCCCGCGTTCCCACGAGTTGATTTGGTTTTTTATTTGTAGATCTAATTTTTTTTTGTTCTCTATAAATTTCTTTTTTTGTTATGATTTTGCTTCTAAAAATTAAAATTACTTCCATTAAAAATTTAAATTGTACTAAATCTTTTTCTTTTGGACTGACTCCTTTTCAAAAGTAAATAACTTGAGTAGGAGTTTTTTTCTCTAACGGAAATAAATAATAAACATCATAAATAAGAAATTAACTTAATCAATTAAAAATAATGTGTGTTCGATACACAATAATCAGCCTAGACTGGCTCAGACAAAGACCATTCTGAAGATGAGATTTTATCACTCTCTGATTGACTTAATCAATTAAAAAATAATGTGTGTTTGATACACAAGAATCACTGGCCTCGACTATAGCTCAGACAAAGACCATTCGAAGATGAGATTTTATCACTCTCGATTGTCTTGGATCGGTCTCTTCTTCATATATTTCTTCAATAATTAAACTGAATAATCCGGTGTATCAAAAAAGACATAAGTGATACTTTACAATCCAACTAAAAAAAATTTCATCACTCAATCAGAAAGGGACAAGAAAAACTACATACCTCTTGATGCATTCTCGTCTCCAGCTTCCATCAATTTTTTATTGGCATCTCTACATCATTACACAAGAATCGCACATCCGATATCAAAACAATAGTGCATTTACAGACATAAAATTACCCCACCCACAAAAGGGCTTCCATACACGAAAACTTCTGCGGTAGTCTCATCTTAGGAGAAAATTTATGTGCCTTTCTCAAGTCAACTTGACTGATCAAGCGGTGAGTGAATAATACTATGATTAGTGGATATGATTCTTTAAAAGCGGAGACAAGATGGTGGGCAGTGGATACAATAATTGTTTAAAATCGAGACACGAGAGTGAAACTATGTTGCATATATCAGATTCCATGTACTTTTTGAGGTAAATTGCACTATATAAATTTTCCAGTAATGGATATGAATGGACAAATTTATCATGTCTTGGTGTGCCCAGTGTTGTAAGCGGCCTAGGCGGACCTTGGGGCGCTAAGCGTCCGCGCCTAGGCCTAGAACCTTGGCCCTTAGATGCTGGCCAGCGGTCTAGTGGCGCTCCACTAAGCGCCGCCTAGGTCCGCCTAGCGCCGCTTAGGTCCGCTAGCCGCTGATCGCTGGGCCCAGCCTAGCTTTTAACCAAAAAAATCTAATTTTAAACTAAAACCATTAAATCGAACTCATAACCCAAACCCGAGCCCATTACTAACTCTTAACCTATTTTCATCTTTTTTTTCACTGTTTTATTTTTTTTAATGTGATTAACTGATTATGTTGGACATGGTTATGTTTCTTAACATTTGATTACTATTTTAGTTATTTAGTATTTATGCATGGTTGATTATGGATCTAAGATTATTATTTATGTTTTTACAATTTGATATGAACTTAATAGTTAATACATATTTTTGTGAATTATTATAATTAAATAAATTAGAAAATAGGCAGCGCTAAGCAGCCTAGGAGCCCGACTTTCGAGCCTAGTCGCCTAGCATATCGTAACATTGGGTGTGCCATACATGCCTATTTTTTGTTTTGAAAGTTTATATATCATAGAAATCACATGATGCTAGATGATTTAGAGAAAAACCTAAACTAGGATTTCCTAAAAAAATCAATGGAGATTTCTCACTAGAATGTGGTCAGCTTCTGAAGCAAAACCTAAACTAGAATTCATGAAAAGACCCCACAATTCATCACCCACAAACGGTAGGCAACTTCCAGGCCAAAAAAAACTCTGGCCAAGAGGGTAATTGTTACAAATAGACATCTAGTGAAATAAAATTGCTTTCTCATATCATAGATTCTATAGGAAGATTTCTTCAAAAAGTTCCAAATAAGGCATTGGTAGGCAATAAAAGCTTACCTCCAAATTTCCAAGTTCATTATATGCTTGACCTCTGCGATAAAGAGCTTTAACACTATTTGCATCATATACCAGAACCTGGAATAAACAATAATACCACTTAGAAAAGGTAAAAGTATAAATCATGCTCTAACAAGAGAAACTACATATTTAAGCTCTTTTATGTTTAAACCAAAGTTATAGTAGAGTAATTTGTTTGACAAAATCCTAAAAAACTGGTCTCTTGTAGTACTATAGGACATGTTATTCTTATTAAGCCTTGTTGACATACTTTATTCTCAATTCCAAGAGCCTTGATGGGTCTACTTCATTCACAATTACAAAAGAGAGGGAGAGAAGGGCAGTAATTTAAGACATTGTACCTCTGAACCTTCCTTACTGCACTCTTCGAGTTGCCCAATTTTTATGTAACATGACATTAGATACACTGCAACTGAAGAGTTCCCATCTCGGCTGATGGGATGCCTTTCAAGTTGTTTTTTGCCTGATTATGCAAAATGAAAATACCATTTAGTATAGCCATGAACAAAACCATTCTTGACTATATGTATTTTAATGGTTTTAGTATCATAGCTATATCGGTTTTGACATTTTCTACATGGACAACATACATCGGACCGGCCTTCTACCAAATGTTGATGTGCGAACTCAATGAAACAATCGACTCGAGCTATAAAAAAATGTTCAAAGCGTTCATTTTCCTCTTGATACATCCAACTCCTATCGGCAATGTAATCATGTTCCATCTCTCAAAGTATATAATAGAGTAATGAACATATAAAATTCATTATATTAATTTTAAAAGGAAGAAATGATTTTAAAACTCAAGTATATTTTAAATTGATTTTGTAGAAAATACATCATAAAACACAAATATAAGAATACAAGAACTGTACAATTTCCGACCACTACTTTTAAATTTGATGCTCATGTAGCATGCATATTTAAATTAATACGTCAAGTAAAGGTTAAATAAAGCTTAATTTTCATTGGAGGGACTAACAATAAAGAGAATTCCATTCTATATCTTCTCTATTATGTGTTATCCTAAAACAAACAACACTATCCCTTAGTAACTCTAAAATTTTAATTTTCTTTTCTCTCTTTAATCTAAAGTTACAAGCTACTACAAACATTATCTACAAAATTTCCAACTCAACAGCTTCATTGTTTTTCCAAGTTCAATATCACGATGAAAAATATGTGAACTATATGCATTTCTCTCGATAGAAATAAAAAAGTATTTGATGCAAAGTCCAACGCCAATAGAGGTGTCTAGGTTACAAGAACCTACAATACTCAAGTAAAAGTAGTGTTTCAGTAGAGAAGTTTATAGCACGTTTTCATGGAATCAGGACACTCATGTGACTCATCAAATAAATATCGAAAATCAAAAATAGATTATTCGTTTAGATTTACATGAATCATACATATATTTGTACAGGAATACTATCATAATAAGTGTCATCATATAGGCTTATGCAACAAGTATGTATTGCAATAATTTTGTATGATTTTCTAAAAGGGTTACCTAGAAAATTTTGCAACAAGTTACATGCTAAAATTGATTTCATAGGCCTTAAAATATGAATATCTCTGACACGACTTATAGATAATAGATTCTGAGATCCCACAACAAAAGTTCATAAATTTTTCCTTTAATCCTAAAATTAGTTTATAATTTTTCAAAAAAAAAAGACTACTATGTACCGAAATATTGGAAATTTCAAATTGGTTGAGGGAGAGCATGAAAAGCACCCTCTTAGATCTTGATTAGGATTTTCCTAATAAGAACAAAAGCTAAAATTTACTTTTTTTTTTTGTATAAAAGAAAGCGATGGGTTCTCTACGAATTAGATGCAATTAATTAATAAGGGATTGGGGATTTTACAAGTTAAATAAATAATTTAATCACAATCACAATAATAGGAAAATTCAAAATACCTTTGTGGAGAGAGTGTCAGTATGAGCAATTGCAATCGATCGGAAAGGGGGGAGGCGCAACCACAATGAATTGCACGAATCGGAAAGACCACGGACGCCTAAAGATCTGTTATTGTAAGGGAAAGCGGAGGTCTTGAAGTGAGATCGAAGGTCAATTGAACTTCTGAGAGCGGAGGTTTTGGGTCGTGCGGAGATCTTGATCGAGGGAGAGCGGAGGTTATACTGAAATAGAAATCACCGCTTCCGAATTTAGTTTCCCCGGTATTAATTTGCCCCCACAAATTTAGTTTCCCACCTTTATTTTAATAGAAATATTTATTATTTTTTTAATTTAATTGAGATATAGTTGGCAACCTTTTCAAACAGAAAGAAAAGGCCAGCCTATATAATAACCGCATACATAAGTCCTAATAGCAACAGTTTAATTAATTAACTGTTATTATAAGGAGCATTTGTAGTAGTGAATTTTTATCTTAAGAAGATAATATAGGGAGCAGAGTCTCCATTTTTTTTCCTCAAAAAGTTACCAAATCATGTATTATGTTTAACTTTCTCTTTCCGACTACTGATGTAAAGTGGACCCAGATGTCGGTGAAAGAGAGTTTCTTATGGGTTGGAAATTTCACATGGTATCACAAGAAAATCATAGGAGCGAAGTGTTGCAGATTGATAGGAAAATTCTCTCCCCTCACGCGTCTTCGTCTCGATGCTGGAATTCGTCTCGTTCTCTATCTTGTCCACATATTCGGCGCACTTGCCGAGTTTTCTCCGTCTCGCGTTTCTCAAAGTTCATTGAAATGAGATGCTAATCAGACATTGGATATTGTTGAGAGTTTGTTTAGAACGATTATTTGGTCCGTAGAGAGGGCGGATGCACGAGAAAGGCTCTGTCAAATTAATTAGTTGCCTTAAGTTTTTTGTTTCATTCCTTTAGTATCATGACCATCCATCTCCAATTGGATTTGTCTTCTATCATACAAGCGTTATGCCCGCGTTCCCACGAGTTGATTTGGTTTTTTATTTGTAGATCTAATTTTTTTTTGTTCTCTATAAATTTCTTTTTTTGTTATGATTTTGCTTCTAAAAATTAAAATTACTTCCATTAAAAAATTTAAATTGTACTAAATCTTTTTTTCTTTGGACTGTTACTCCTTTTTCAAAAGTAAATAACTTGAGTAGGAGTTTTTTTTTTCTCCCAACGGAAATACAAAATAAGGACATGGAATTTTTCAGTTTTCTAAAATTAACCCTAATAACTTTTGGTAGAAAACCCTAATAATTGTTGTCTATTAGTTTGAGATCTATGTAATTTTCAAATTTTTGAGGAGGTTGTTTTAATTTTGGACTTAAAAGGGGTTGTTTGTAATTTTTATTTTTAGCGTGACCTATTTGTAATATTCAAAATCTTCTAGTAGTTCTTTGTCTTTTTGAATTTTAGAATTTACTTGCAATTTTAGATTTTTAGAAGCCTTTTTCTTTGTTTTAGATTTTTGAGATGTTATTTATAATTTTCATATTTTTAAGAGTTTGTAGTTTTGTAGTTTTAAGGGGTTATCTATAATTTTTGAATTTAAACGGATGGTTTATAATTTTTGATTTTTGAAGTTTCTCTATAATATTTAGAATTTAAAGGGGTTTGTGATTTGAAGATTTTTTAAAGGGTTGTTTGTAGTTTCATATTTATCAGGGCTATTTATACTTTATGTATTTTTTAGTCGTTATTTGTAATTTTATGGGTTAATCTGCAAATAGGAATGATTTCAGAGGTATATACTGACTTTGAGGGATAATGTTAGTCGATGTAAAATTATGGGTTAATGCTTATTGGGTTAAGTGCAAAAATTAAAATATTTTAGTGATTTTTAAAATTCTGAAACTTATCGGGGTTTGAGAAAATTTGTAGGTTTAGGCCAAATGGCTAAACTTATTGAAGGTTTAGTGAAATTTATCTTTTAAAAATTAAGGAGATCCATGTGATATTCTAATCTAATCTTATATCCTATTATAAAAGTTTGTTGCTATGTTAAAATATTTTTCCAAAAATACCCCCAAACACACATACATACATACATCATAAACACACATACATATACATACTAAATATTACTTTTTTTAAGAAAATAATAAATATCACTTAATATTGAATACAAGATATATAAATATGCATAAATACTCAGAAAAGCACATACATCTGCATACTTAATACTAATATCTTCAATGCAAAGCCATTAACATTAAATTAATTAATATTGAGCAATCAGCCAAACATTTAGACCTCTTCAAATGCACATTTCTAGAGAAATGCAAAGCCACTACCATGAAATTAATTCACAGATTAATCAGCTCTCAAACATCACCATTAAATTAATGAATGGAAATTAATCAGCTCAAACGTTAAAACCTCTTCAAATGCATATTTGTATAGAAGTTTGTTCCCATGTTAATGCGACCGTTACCATAACGTTCTTTCTTTTCAACAAATTCAGGCAGGGAGATCATGTGGCCGAGAAAATGATATTTGGAGTGTCACTTGCATAAGACTAAAAATTTTATGTTCTGAGCAAGACTCTGAGTCTTAGCCATGATGGTCGTCATCCTCCATTTCATCAAACTCGATGTCGAGTAACATGGAAGAGGAAGGAGGCGGCAAGGACATTATTGGTCGTTGTAAATTGTGTGCGGGTCTAGAAGAATCCTGATACACATCGAGAAATAGCCAATGATAGTGAGGTTAGTATTCATTTTCTCTAATATTTTTTGGGTCATTTAGATGAGAAAAAAGATTTATAAACTTTCATGGCGTTAAATTTAGTTACAGCTCAATAAAGAAATGGAGTTATCTTTGATTACTTATAATTCACGCTTATTCCCTATTTGTCTTTTGGTTCATTATAGATTTTGTTGTTGAGTTTTTTGATTGGATTTATTTATGTTACTTCATTTCTTTTGTAAAAAGAAAAGAAAAGACAATATATTTCCTATTAAACAAGTTTGACCGATTTCACTAGTAGGTCTGAATTTCTATATATTTTTCTTTGTGGTGTAAAAGCTGGAGGAGTCTGCTAGTTAGCGTGCAAGTGTTTGGTAGCTTTATCAATTCAAAGGACTGGCTTCTATAGTTTATATAGTTTCAGGTTGAGGTTTGGCTTCTACTAAAGAGTGGGTTATTTTTTGTTTGACTTAGTCACTTAGTTGTATTCAACAGAATTGTTCTTAAACTCTAAAGAGGTGTTTTTGTGCTAAGTGCTTGGATAAAGTTTCATTAGCATTTCTCTATTTTGATGTTTTTGTGTTAGCTCTTCATACATGTAGCTTATCTAATCTAATACTATTATAAAAGTGTGTTGGATGCTAAAATATTTTCTTCTGAAAATGCTCCATTCATGCATAAAATATATACATGTATACATAAGCTACATACATACATAAATAAATCATTCCTCCAAATCTCATAATCCCCATTAAATTAAATGTTATAATTATTTTAGTAGTATTATGATATTTATTATCTTAATTTTGTTATAATAATATAATATAGTACATAGTACTAATAATATTATAATATTTAAAATATAATATTTATATTATATATAATATTATTAATATTTAAAATATTAATATAAGGAAAAAAGTTATTATCATTGTTTTATAATAACATCTATAGTATTAGGATATTGTATATATATCTTAATTTAATGCTAATATATTATAGTAGTAATACTATTAAAATATTAATATATAATAATTAGTTTATATATATATATATATATATATATATATATATATATATATATATATATATATATATATATATATATATATATATATTGTTGGAATATTTATAATATTAATAATATTTATATATAGTATCAATAAAAGGAAAGGAAGTTAATGGGCTTTCAAGGTACGCCGACAATAAAGTTAACGGAAGAAGATAACGAAAGGGATAGCTCTGTTTTTAACCTATCAATTAAATACTCATTATCATCAGTTTAATCTAACCCATTAATCCCATTGCTTACAAGCTACTCAATTTACATTAGTTCTCTATTATCCATTCATACGATTCCATAAAACTTCCATCATCCCACAACTCCTTACCTATAACTCAACATTAATTACCAGTTAACTCAAACAATGAATTTTGGCTCTTAGTCCATTAACCTCCGCATCAATCTATCAAATTCCTTCCATTTCCGTTACCGTAAGCTCTCTTCTATAAATACAGTTTCTCAATGCAAATCTAAGAGTAGGGAGAGCCTGAGGGAGCACCTCAGATATGAGAGAAAATACCATAAAGCAAAGTGAAGCTTATAAGCAATGTTCATCAACGGAGCCTAGTGCGCCTTGTGAAGAGCCATCGACACTCGGTGAGCGCAAACACTATGCCATGCTATTGGAGTTCCCACGGATGAATTTGCCATGGCAAGCCTTGATGCTCGAGAATTCGTTGCAGAGGTGATGAGTCTTTGAGGATAAAAAAACTCCCTGAAACAACAATAAAGATAGAGTCGTCGGTGAAATCATCGGGGTCAGATAATTTGGTGGTGTGTCACGCTCAGGATGTGTATGCAATGTGCTATTGTCACACGATGAGCAAGATGAAGGGTGCGGATTGATGGAGGGACGGTGGAGGCAGTGGTGGTGTGCCATATGGATACGGTGGGATGGAACATGTAGCTTTTTGGGTGCTAGAAGTGGGCCGGAATGGTGCTGATTAGCCCTAGCATGTCGCAGGATTACATGTTGTTTGGACTTTGAAATTTAATTTGCGTAAAGAACAAACTTGAAAATTTCATCTTTTGGGAAAATTTTTAGTTTACAAATAAGTATTTTATTTAGCCTTCCTAATGCTACAACTATATTCAAAAATAAAAATAAAAATAAACATAAAACTAAAACTATGTTCCAAATTTCCACATCAAACCAACAGCAGTTCTTAAATTCTATTCGTTATCTTAAATTATAAAGTAAATAAAATTGTGTCTTTTAAAAGTTTTAAAAATAAATTTGTGTCTTTTGGGTATTCCATGATTTCCCAATTTTCACAGAATAACCCTTGAAAATTATCACAAACAACACGGGATCTTTGTAATCTCGCACAAAGAACACTGAAATTTTATATATTTATGGGAAAAACCTGGAACTTCATAATAATATTTATAGGTTCACAAATTAAATTTCAAAAGATTGTAAGTAGTATATGATTTAAATGGTGAGAAATGTATAAATAATTCCTCAAATCTTTCTACAATTACATGCAAAATGAAACTTTACCATAAATTATATAATGAATTGCATAAAATATTTAGAACATAAAATAAATACATCCACACTATGCTAGTATCTTTTAAAAGACGGTATTATGTAAAGGAAAGTACCAAACAGAGTCAATAAGGGATGAGAGAAGTTTTGAACTGCACTGCGAGCCAATGGGTTTAAGTTTTTGTTAAGTTAGATGTACTTTCTACTCTATGTGAAGTTATAGCTGTAAAGAAATATTTGAAAGTTGGGTAACGGTGTCAATCCAATGAGCATGTTCATATTTTGCTTGATTTCTACTGCTCACCCTCAAAAGTTCAAGGGGTTTTCTAAAATTAACCCTTTATTTGTCGAGGGCACATGTCACCTATATTCAAATTTAACACCACTCCCCCGCCCCCCCACCCAAACAACCTTCTTCCATTTATAACTCCTTTAAAAAACTCCATCAAGATTATTAGACAAAAATTTATTCTCAGTTACAAAACTCCATAAATTTATTAACCAAACTTTATTTATACTATGGATTTTAGAAAAAGTTCTAAGTTTTATTGAATAAACTTATTTTCTCAATTAAAACTTGTTATAATTTATATAGGGTAAATTACACTAAATCCCAAGAACTTTTAGCTTTTTGCAGTAAACCCCAAGTACTTTCAGTATTTTGTAGTGAACCCCCAATAATTTTTAAAACTTGCACTAAACCCCCAATAACTTTTGGAATTGCAGAAAACCACAAATAAGTTCCCGCCATTTTATAGATAACCCCTATAAATTAAAACCAAAAAAGAACTTAAAAAATATTTTGAAGGACAATTTCAGCAAAAATGGGTTCAGGACCTAACTTGGGCATGAAACAGATGACAAAGGTTGAGAGATTTCTGTTTAAGGTTGAATATAAAAAAAATTGTCACAAAAGGGTTTTTATAACTTAAGGGAATTTCAGTGTTTTTTAAGTCACGTGAGTTACACATGCCACGTTAGATGTAACAGTGTTTTTTACGTCACGTGAGTTACACGTGCCACATCAGATGTAACAGTGTTAAAACTAGGAGTTTTTTGCAAATGTTATTAGAGGTTTAATTAGTGCATTTTTAAAATTTATTGGGGTTTGCTACAAAACGCTTAAAGTTCATGGGGGTTTAGTGTAGTTTACCCTAATTTATATTATGGATGCATAAGATGTTCTCTTTGCACCATAAAAATAAACTATATGCGCTTGAAATTCTAATCTTTAAATTGATTCAGCCTCATCCATATTGGATTCTTTTTATTTACAAAATTCCCAGCAAATTCATTGCTTTAACAACCATTCAAGTTCTTAGATTCTAAGATGCAAGAGATCTAATAAAACACGTGAACCTGTGTCCTCTCTATTAGTTTTTAATGCGGGGTCATTTCTTTCTATAAATGCCCAACATTTTCTGAATGCCAGACATCATCTTTTATGTTCAACATAAAAGTAAATTACTATGGAATAAAACTTCACAAATTTTTGCTTAAACATCTTATTCTTATAGTCCATTTCTTGTTGTCATTTTTATGATTCACATATTTCACATTCTCATTTCTAAGGCGATACTAGAATAAATTCATAGAATGTTTATTGCTTCACTTAAGTCTTTTTTTCGGTAAGAAAGTAAAGTTTTCCATTACCAATCTATAAAAATGAGCTAGTACATACTCTCAATACACTCAAAGTCCTTTACACACAAAGGACTCAAAACACAAACTAAAAAGAAAACCATAGAGATCAAAAGAACAAATGAACCTCTATGTGACCTGTACACACCCAGTCTTGTACAGACTTTAACAAAAACTCTCTATAAGCTCAAAAAAAAAAAAACACTCTAACACAGGACTTGAGCAACAGTCCTTTAAACAGCAAAGAAAACAGCAGAGAAACAAAATCAATGTGACTAAGGGACACTTTACTTAGCTTCAAAAACAGGGTATATGCACATTGCCCGCGTTCTCAAGTAGGTATCTTTCATCTTTACCACTTTAGAACATTAGACTTTAATCTCAAACTGGACAAGCTGGTAGATGGCTTCAATGCAAGGAGCTTTCCCTTGAAAATTTAACATATTTCTAGCTCTCCAAGTGTGGTATACACAAGCAGCAATTGCAGCTCTTTTCACCCTCCTAATGCTGATGCTCCTCTTCTAAGCTGACGCTGCCCACAAAGTAATATCCTGCCAGCTATACGGAGGGTTTAGTTCCTGCACAAAATTCATCACATGCTCCCATAGTTGTAAGCTGAAGTTACATTGAAAGAATAGGTGATCCCTACTCTCAATCATCACACCACAGAGGACACAAGAGTTATCCTCCAGCACCCCCATGCGTTGGAGTCTGCTTCTTGTAGGTAGTCTATCAAGGCATGCCAACCAAAAAGTAAAAGCATGCTTAGGGCTTGAAAATCTGTTCCACACAATGTGAGCCCAAGGTTTTTTATCAAAATCACCCATCAACACTTTATAAGCAGCAGAAGAACTATATTCAGGGCTAGGACCAACCCACTTAAAAGAATCATTGCTGAGGGATAGACATAGCAGAGCTTGATGACGGAGTTTGAGTAGTCTTTTGAACATCCAAGAGAAGTGATGTTTTGAGTCAATGTCCCAAAAAGGACTCCCTCTAAGGTAAAATCCGTGAACCCATCTAACCCAGAGGGAATCCTTCTTGAGGATCAAAGACCAGATATTGTTTAAAATCAAGCATTTATTTAGGAACAATAGATGCTGAAGACCAAGACCCCCACCAGTTTTCGGTTTACATACCTGTTCCCATGCAACTTTGTCTTTGATGTGTTGCCCATAGGAACCAGTCCAAAGATAATCCCTGCATAATTGCTCCACAGCATGTATGACCATCTTAGGCAATAGAAATATGCTCCCCCAATAAGCATGCATACTATATATGACTGATTTAATGAGCTGGAGTCTGCCAGAATAGGACAAGAATCTGGCAGCCCAATTTTGATCTTAGAGAGTATTTTTTTCAATCAAAATAGCACAATCAGTAGAGGAGGGCCCTTTGGATGATAGGGGAATATCCAGGTATTTAACAGGAAGAGTACCCTCAGTGAACCCAAGATGCTGAAGAATCAGATTTCTATTGGTATAGGACACTCTGCCAAAAAAGACTTGGCTCTTAGATAGGTTTGCACTGAGACCAGAAGCTTGAGAGAAGTGAGAGAGTCTCATGGAGAATTGCTCAATAGAACTTAGGTCCCCTTTACAAAACAACATCATGTCGTCAGCAAAACACAAGTGAGTGATTCTGAGGGCTTTGCATTTAGGATGGAAGTGAAACTCTCTCACTTCACTCAAGTCAGATAGACTCCGACTGAAATACTCCATCACCAAGACAAACAGATAGGGAGAAATTGGATCTCCCTGTCTAATGCCTTTTCTCCCATATAAGTGTTTACTAGGCTAGCCATTAACCATAATGGTGTATGAAGCAGTGCTCACATACTCCATGACCTAGTTAATGAATTTTAGAGGGAACTGCAAGCCTTTGAGGATATCAGCAAGGAAAGACCAGTTAACAGAATCATAGGCCTTCCTCGGTCTATTTTTAAAGTACATCCGGGTGAGATGTTTTTCCTCCCATACATATGGACCAATTCACGGGTTAAAAGGACATTATGTACAATGCTCCGCCTTTAATAAAGGCCCCGATTTTCACTAACAAGATAGGATATCACTCATTTGAGTCTATTTGTTAGTACATTGGAAATGCATTTATATAGGATATTGCAACAAGCAATAGGTCTATAGTCAGAAGCATTATTAGGACAAAGAGTCTTAGGCACAAGTGTAATAGAGGTAGAATTTACAGATTTTAGTAGCCTGCCATACCTGAAGAAATCCCCCACGGTAGTGATGATGTCAGCGCCAATGATGTCCCAAGAATCTTTATAAAACTTAGAAGAAAAACCGTCAGGTCCAGGGCTTCTTTTATCATTGATTTGAAACATAGCTGACTTGATTTCAGCTTCCGTGACTTGGTTTCACTTAGTCTTTGTACTTCCTTCACTCGGTATACTGTTGTATAGAAATATTCCAAACTTTTTAGGATACTTAACAATAAAAAAATATTCTAGTTAGTCTTAATTTTCCGAACAATTAATGGAAAGATAAATTTATGACAACAAGAATATGCATTCATCTAACTGTAATTCTACTCATGCTCAGTTTGACAAGTCAACAACAATGAATCTGTCAGTCGAACATTCATCCTAATTCATATGGGCCCCTAAACCATTTCTACTCATTTTTTACTTTTAAATTTGTGCGCTATTATGTGTAGACACTATGCTTCTTTCTAATACTTTACCTTAAATCTTTATTTTTCATTTAAGTCACTTATCATTCTTATTTTTAGGAAAAAAAGTTCAGAACTCATAATGAGTAAGACCACGTGCAACGTACGTGTATTATACTAGTACTATTCTAAAAGTGTGAAGGATGTTAAAACTCTTTTCTTGAAATGCCCTCTAAATTGCAGGTATAATTACAAAAGTATCTCCTTGAAATTCTCATTCAATTACTTAATAATAAGTTCAATGGCATGATAGTAATTCTCAGAAACTATTTGGACGATCTAATTATAATTGTTTTGTTCTTTTGCTGGTTCATTGAGTATTATTACAATTTTCCAATCAATGCCATAAGAAATTGTTAGAAATTGTTCCCATCCCCTACAGCTGCAATCTTGTAATATCATGTATCTCATTCAATAAATATAAATAGTTCTAATTAGATATAAGAAGGAGAGTTAAGGGAATTAATTAGAGAGAAACAGATAAGTAATTTGCTGATCTTTTGGTTTCTCTTCAGTCGTATCTCTCTCATCTCTCTAGAATCGCTTAGCCTATCTCTTCCGAATTCTAATCGCACACCAACTATTACTCCTTAAATAACTGTCCATTACTTACTCCATCATTTACGTACTCTCACTATATAAGTCCGGGCTTTGTTTTCGTTGAAGAAGAAGACTAGTGAAAAGAGACAATGGCAGTAATGACCTTCTAATTCTCTGTATCTTAGAGGTGAATTGTTATAGAATTATATTATGAAATTTAATTAATATTTTCTTATAATTTTGTTGAAGATTTGGGGGAGCGGTGGAGGTAGAGGTGGAGGTGGGGGAAGAGTGAGGTGCAGATGTCTGGTGAGACATCGGCGAGGGAGGAGTGAAGGAGAAGTAGACGTCGGCGTTGAAGGAGATAGTGAATTCTATTTCGTGTATAATTACTAGGCATGCCTCATTGCCTACTGCTACATAACTGCAAGGGCATTTCGCAAGAAAATTAGGATTAACTGTGTAATTACTGTAAGTTTCAATGTGAAACATTACATCGAGCTTCTATTTCGTGTATAATTAAGTAAAAGAAGGAATAAAATGTCGCCATCGATTATTAGTAACATGAACTTGCTGAATTATTGTTCGAAAAGAATCAACCTGTAAATATCATAGTTTCTTCTTGTAGAAATGATTTTTCCTAAATGTTGAGTTTCTTGTACTTGGCAAGGGGAAAAATCAAAATAGAAGAAGATTTTGATATAGAAGATTAAGAAATTTAAAACAATTTCTGTATTAACATTTATAGGTTTAAAGCTTTATAAGATGTCCTTATGTAGTTATGATGAGTTGTATGATATCCTATTCAAAATTATGATTTAAATATAGATGTTTTAGTTAATTACTTAACTAATTTTGGAGTTTTGAATGAATCATTGTGTATAATTATCAAATATGGAGCCGATCCACTGAATGATATCCTTTTTATTTTCTCTTTTATATTTTCTATCTATGCATTTTCTCACAGATAAATTACACTTAATACACTATTGTTTAGGCATATTGCACATATATACTCTCTGTTGTAAAACCCTTCACTAAATGCCCTAAAGTTTCTAAAACATGCACTTTAATATATTCGCTTATGCAAACATTTCTCCACAAAAATCTCATGCGATACTCACAAGCTATGTTTAGAATATTTTAATCTTTTATTAAAAATATTATTAAACCTATCAAAATCATATTCTAAATGTGTCATATTTCTATCTTAAAATAGAATTTTATACATTTAACAATAGATTTAACAAAAATAAGGGTTAAAATATTCTAAAAGTAGCATGTGAGTGCCACTGAGAGCTTTCGAAATGAAATTCTGATGTTTGAATAATTGAGGGTACCAAAGTGTAACTTTTAGTAACATTAAGATATTCAAGTGAAAGGTTTTACAACCAAGGGTATATATGTGCAACATGGGTAAACAATATGGTATTTAAGTGTAATTTACCCTATTCCCACTAACTGTTCTTAACATCTGAACCAAAATTTTATGAGATATATCATTTTTAGTTAATTTTCAAGTTACTATTTAGAAGAGTGATTTTACATTTGGTGAGATGGTGCAAAATGTTTTAAATCTGATAAGGTAGTGCAAAACATCTTAGAGAATACTCATTATTTAGGTTTTTCTTTCCTGAGAGAGATCTACCTATCTTTTGCTTCCTTTTTTTAAAGAAAGGATTGAATACCTTCTTTATATCAAAATTTTATTCATGTTATATCATTAATCAAATCTCAGAAGTTGGAAATAAGTTTGATCCTTTATTATCTCTTTTGGCAAATTTTAGGTCATGACATTAATTCAAGAAAAGAGAAGCAGAGAAATTTTAATGAATCCTCAACCTAGTTAGAATAAAAGTAGTCTAGAATAGTTGCAACAACAAAATTACAATGAATATAGAAAATTTAGAACCAAAATGGATATAGAAATTTTAATTGATATGGAATAGGGCTCTTTGTATATATCTAGATGAAAAATGTGAACAATGATGAAACTCCCTTCTGAATATGAATCTATGCATACAAAACAAAACTATGTGTTTTATTTATAGAAAGAAAAACAGGCACATCTGATCGTTGTAGTTCTGAATTTGTTGCTAAAATTAATCAAATCGAACTTCTAATATTTCTTAAAACAAAAGCTGACTTCTATAATAATCAACATTTGCTTTTCTCACTAATCGAGGAGCCACGGAATTTGCGAAAAAATCAAGAAGAAACTGATGAATGACAATAAAAGCTAAATTGATGAAAGATAAACTTTATTTTATAAACTATATGTCACTAAACAAAACCAAAGATTTACTATCACTATATTCTCTTGTTTTGTATCCGCGTGCATATCCGCTTATATATATATATATATATATATATATATATATATATATATATATATATATATATATATATATATATATATATATATATATATATATATATATATATATATATATATATATATATATATATATATATATATATATATATATATATATATATATATATATATATATATATATATATATATATATATATATATATATATATATATATATATATATATATATATATATATATATATATATATATATATATATATATATATATATATATATATATATATATATATATATATATATATATATATATATATATATATATATATATATATATATATATATATATATATATATATATATATATATATATATATATATATATATATATATATATATATATATATATATATATATATATATATATATATATATATATATATATATATATATATATATATATATATATATATATATATATATATATATATATATATATATATATATATATATATATATATATATATATATATATATATATATATATATATATATATATATATATATATATATATATATATATATATATATATATATATATATATATATATATATATATATATATATATATATATATATATATATATATATATATATATATATATATATATATATATATATATATATATATATATATATATATATATATATATATATATATATATATATATATATATATATATATATATATATATATATATATATATATATATATATATATATATATATATATATATATATATATATATATATATATATATATATATATATATATATATATATATATATATATATATATATATATATATATATATATATATATATATATATATATATATATATATATATATATATATATATATATATATATATATATATATATATATATATATATATATATATATATATATATATATATATATATATATATATATATATATATATATATATATATATATATATATATATATATATATATATATATATATATATATATATATATATATATATATATATATATATATATATATATATATATATATATATATATATATATATATATATATATATATATATATATATATATATATATATATATATATATATATATATATATATATATATATATATATATATATATATATATATATATATATATATATATATATATATATATATATATATATATATATATATATATATATATATATATATATATATATATATATATATATATATATATATATATATATATATATATATATATATATATATATATATATATATATATATATATATATATATATATATATATATATATATATATATATATATATATATATATATATATCATGTCGTCAAGAAAACACAAGTGAGTGATTCTGAGGGCTTTGCATTTAGGATGGAAGTGAAACTCTCTCACTTCACTCAAGTCAGATAGACTCCGACTGAAATACTCCATCACCAAGACAAACAGATAGGGAGAAATTGGATCTCCCTGTCTAATGCCTTTTCTCCCATATAAGTGTTTACTAGGCTAGCCATTAACCATAATGGTGTATGAAGCAGTGCTCACATACTCCATGACCTAGTTAATGAATTTTAGAGGGAACTGCAAGCCTTTGAGGATATCAGCAAGGAAAGACCAGTTAACAGAATCATAGGCCTTCCTCAGGTCTATTTTTAAAGTACATCTGGGTGAGATGTTTTTCCTCCCATACATATGGACCAATTCCTGGGTTAAAAGGACATTATGTACAATGCTCCTGCCTTTAATAAAGGCCCCCTGATTTTCACTAACAAGATAGGATATCACTCATTTGAGTCTATTTGTTAGTACATTGGAAATGCATTTATATAGGATATTGCAACAAGCAATAGGTCTATAGTCAGAAGCATTATTAGGACAAAGAGTCTTAGGCACAAGTGTAATAGAGGTAGAATTTACAGATTTTAGTAGCCTGCCATACCTGAAGAAATCCCCCACGGTAGTGATGATGTCAGCGCCAATGATGTCCCAAGAATCTTTATAAAACTTAGAAGAAAAACCGTCAGGTCCAGGGCTTCTTTTATCATTGATTTGAAACATAGCTGACTTGATTTCAGCTTCAGTGACTTGGTTTCACTTAGTCTTTGTACTTCCTTCACTCGGTATACTGTTGTATAGAAATATTCCAAACTTTTTAGGATACTTAACAATAAAAAAATATTCTAGTTAGTCTTAATTTTCCGAACAATTAATGGAAAGATAAATTTATGACAACAAGAATATGCATTCATCTAACTGTAATTCTACTCATGCTCAGTTTGACAAGTCAACAACAATGAATCTGTCAGTCGAACATTCATCCTAATTCATATGGGCCCCTAAACCATTTCTACTCATTTTTACTTTTAAATTTGTGCTATTATGTGTAGACACTATGCTTCTTTCTAATACTTTACCTTAAATCTTTATTTTTCATTTAAGTCACTTATCATTCTTATTTTTAGGAAAAAAGTTCAGAACTCATAATGAGTAAGACCACGTGCAGCGTCGTGTATTATACTAGTACTATTCTAAAAGTGTGAAGGATGTTAAAACTCTTTTCTTGAAATGCCCTCTAAATTGCAGGTATAATTACAAAAGTATCTCCTTGAAATTCTCATTCAATTACTTAATAATAAGTTCAATGGCATGATAGTAATTCTCAGAAACTATTTGGACGATCTAATTATAATTGTTTTGTTCTTTTGCTGGTTCATTGAGTATTATTACAATTTTCCAATCAATGCCATAAGAAATTGTTAGAAATTGTTCCCATCCCCTACAGCTGCAATCTTGTAATATCATGTATCTCATTCAATAAATATAAATAGTTCTAATTAGATATAAGAAGGAGAGTTAAGGGAATTAATTAGAGAGAAACAGATAAGTAATTTGCTGATCTTTTGGTTTCTCTTCAGTCGTATCTCTCTCATCTCTCTAGAATCGCTTAGCCTATCTCTTCCGAATTCTAATCGCACACCAACTATTACTCCTTAAATAACTGTCCATTACTTACTCCATCATTTACGTACTCTCACTATATAAGTCCGGGCTTTGTTTTCGTTGAAGAAGAAGACTAGTGAAAAGAGACAATGGCAGTAATGACCTTCTAATTCTCTGTATCTTAGAGGTGAATTGTTATAGAATTATATTATGAAATTTAATTAATATTTTCTTATAATTTTGTTGAAGATTTGGGGGAGCGGTGGAGGTAGAGGTGGAGGTGGGGGAAGAGTGAGGTGCAGATGTCTGGTGAGACATCGGCGAGGGAGGAGTGAAGGAGAAGTAGACGTCGGCGTTGAAGGAGATAGTGAATTCTATTTCGTGTATAATTACTAGGCATGCCTCATTGCCTACTGCTACATAACTGCAAGGGCATTTTGCAAGAAAATCAGGATTAACTGTGTAATTACTGTAAGTTTCAATGTGAAACATTACATCGAGCTTCTATTTCGTGTATAATTAAGTAAAAGAAGGAATAAAATGTCGCCATCGATTATTAGTAACATGAACTTGCTGAATTATTGTTCGAAAAGAATCAACCTGTAAATATCATAGTTTCTTCTTGTAGAAATGATTTTTCCTAAATGTTGAGTTTCTTGTACTTGGCAAGGGGAAAAATCAAAATAGAAGAAGATTTTGATATAGAAGATTAAGAAATTTAAAACAATTTCTGTATTAACATTTATAGGTTTAAAGCTTTATAAGATGTCCTTATGTAGTTATGATGAGTTGTATGATATCCTATTCAAAATTATGATTTAAATATAGATGTTTTAGTTAATTACTTAACTAATTTTGGAGTTTTGAATGAATCATTGTGTATAATTATCAAATATGGAGCCGATCCACTGAATGATATCCTTTTTATTTTCTCTTTTATATTTTCTATCTATGCATTTTCTCACAGATAAATTACACTTAATACACTATTGTTTAGGCATATTGCACATATATACTCTCTGTTGTAAAACCCTTCACTAAATGCCCTAAAGTTTCTAAAACATGCACTTTAATATATTCGCTTATGCAAACATTTCTCCACAAAAATCTCATGCGATACTCACAAGCTATGTTTAGAATATTTTAATCTTTTATTAAAAATATTATTAAACCTATCAAAATCATATTCTAAATGTGTCATATTTCTATCTTAAAATAGAATTTTATACATTTAACAATAGATTTAACAAAAATAAGGGTTAAAATATTCTAAAAGTAGCATGTGAGTGCCACTGAGAGCTTTCGAGGAAATTCTGATGTTTGAATAATTGAGGGGTACCAAAGTGTAACTTTTAGTAACATTAAGATATTCAAGTGAAAGGTTTTACAACCAAGGGTATATATGTGCAACATGGGTAAACAATATGGTATTTAAGTGTAATTTACCCTATTCCCACTAACTGTTCTTAACATCTGAACCAAAATTTTATGAGATATATCATTTTTAGTTAATTTTCAAGTTACTATTTAGAAGAGTGATTTTACATTTGGTGAGATGGTGCAAAATGTTTTAAATCTGATAAGGTAGTGCAAAACATCTTAGAGAATACTCATTATTTAGGTTTTTCTTTCCTGAGAGAGATCTACCTATCTTTTGCTTCCTTTTTTTTTTAAAGAAAGGATTGAATACCTTCTTTATATCAAAATTTTATTCATGTTATATCATTAATCAAATCTCAGAAGTTGGAAATAAGTTTGATCCTTTATTATCTCTTTTGGCAAATTTTAGGTCATGACATTAATTCAAGAAAAGAGAAGCAGAGAAATTTTAATGAATCCTCAACCTAGTTAGAATAAAAGTAGTCTAGAATAGTTGCAACAACAAAATTACAATGAATATAGAAAATTTAGAACCAAAATGGATATAGAATTTTAATTGATATGGAATAGGGCTCTTTGTATATATCTAGATGAAAAATGTGAACAATGATGAAACTCCCTTCTGAATATGAATCTATGCATACAAAACAAAACTATGTGTTTTATTTATAGAAAGAAAAACAGGCACATCTGATCGTTGTAGTTCTGAATTTGTTGCTAAAATTAATCAAATCGAACTTCTAATATTTCTTAAAACAAAAGCTGACTTCTATAATAATCAACATTTGCTTTTCTCACTAATCGAGGAGCCACGGAATTTGCGAAAAAAAATCAAGAAGAAACTGATGAATGACAATAAAAGCTAAATTGATGAAAGATAAACTTTATTTTATAAACTATATGTCACTAAACAAAACCAAAGATTTACTATCACTATATTCTCTTGTTTTGTATCCGCATGCATATCCGCTTATATATCTGCATATATATCCGTATCCGTATCCGATTTTAGCAGATATGGATATAACTTTTCCTTACTGAGATATATTTGTATCCGTATCCGTGTACAAGATGGGCAAGCGGATATGGATATGGTAAGTATCATATCTGAGCCATATCACGGACCATACCCATACCTAATGTAGCGGTTCCATACACAAAGGCAACGGTTATTGCAAATGCAACGGTTTCCAACGGCAGTTTTTTGATACCTAAGGCCCTCTTTGGCAAAGGGTTAAGGAAGAAAGAGTAATGAGAAGTATTAACATAGTTAGTCCATTCGATAACCCGAAGGACTAAACTATTAACTCGTTATAAAAGTTTTATTTTAGCTCTTTTGATCATTTTATTGTTTGGGAATAATAAGAATTTTGGGTATTTTCTTTATAATTAGAGGTTAACTTTTAATCCTTCTAAATAGGAGTATTAGTAAACCTTTATTTGAGGGTTAACTTATTTTAATCCCTCTAGAGTTAGCTTAACTTCTATAGCTTGGCAAATTATAGAGGTTAACTCACTTTAACCATTGTATAGGTTTTGTGTTTGGTGAAGAAGGTTAAGTCTCCTTAACCTCACTTATCCTTTGCCAAACGGCACCTAATGTTGCGGTTTGGTACACGAGGTTAACGTTTTTTCCAAAATTAGGGAGCAAATACGATAGTTTTTTATTGCTAACGCGACGTTTTGCTTTGCTATGACAACAGTTTTCTAGGGCTATATCAACACTTTTCTAAAAAGTTGACCAATAAGCAAACACAAATATCAAGAGGAGAAAGCATAAGCATATACTAAACCAAACTAAAAATGGAATAAGAACACACTACGTTAAGATATCATCAAAATAAAAGATAATGAAGCATTCATATGTTTTAGTCCATCATTCAGAAATAACTAGTTACAAGATAATTTCAACCCATCAAAATATGATCAATTCACAAGTATGAGTCTGGGTTCCAAAAGATTCATAGACCAAAGCCATCCTAACTGCATTCTCCTATTTAAGTCTTCATATCTCCTGCAAAAAATAAAGAAACATATCAAATGTCATGTTAGCAACAAACTGGAAAGGTAATTTGGATTAAGCAATTAAAAATCGCTTAATATATCAAAGAAAATTGTTAAATAATCAAGACAATAAGAAAAGATAACAAAAGAAGGAAAATTACCAACAGAGATAATAACAAACTGAAAAGAAACAAGAAAAAAAGAAGTGAGAAACATGGATCTCATCATCCAATGCAAATGTTTTGCCTTTCCTTTCCTCTTTCCGCCCACTGGATGACCCATCTTTGGAAAAATTGGAGATGGCTCATTATCGTTAATGCGCTAGTTCAATAATCCAACACAGTGTCGGAGTAAATTATTTGCTAAGAATCATCAAGTTCACTTCTATCAGGCCCAAATTCTTCACAACTCCTTCGGCCTCATTGAAGGACTTTGGTAGATTTATTTCAAGAATTGCCTCTCTCCATATGGTGAGATAGTCATCAAAGCCTCATTGCTTGCTCCATAGATGCACTTGTGAAGATATAACCGGATGATAAAAGAGAGTTTCGAAAAAGTTTTACATCCGGAAACAACTCTTGCTTGCCTTCATCAACTAACTTATAAAATTTCTTAGCCTCCTTAGTCAAACTTTCTTCATGGTTGCTTAGGTCATCTGCTTGGTTATTTGGAGACTCTTCTGCTACATCTCTAAAGATTTCATGTAATAACCCATCCATATTGTTGTGAGCATTTGCATCATCATCAGCACAATCTTCATTATTGTCATCAACATCTATCCTTGACGACACCTCCTCTCAGTGGAAAAACCAATCATAATAATTCTCTACAAATCCCTTAACAATAAGATGATCATAAACAACATCACGACAATACCAAAAATGATTACAACAACCATGACAAGGACAACATGTTTCATCTCTCAATACTCCATTAGTAAATGCTCTATCAAGAAAGTTGTTGACATTATCAATGAACTCCACACTCAATCTAGGAGCATTATACATCCAAGTTCTATTTTCGGCCATTAGTTGTATGTACCGGAGAAAGAAAATAGATAAACATTGTTAATAACTACATATTGTTATTTGTCAAAAAATCAATCTTTTTCTAAAATAAATTTGAGATCTACATCCAAAACTTTCTATTGACAGATCACTTTATTCTAATGATCAGATACTCTAACCAATGTAATATATATATGAACTTATGTAGGATTTTAAATCTACCTAAATATTTACTTTAGCTATCCCAGATGGAATCAAAATGATTTGATTGGTCAAAGAAGACAAAATAACTACATAGAGTAGCAAGATCCAAGAATTCAGTAAGTCCTCCAGGGAAAAAAATCAAATTTCAAGATAAAAGTGTCAGAATATTAGCCGAACACAAATATGTATTTTGTGATATACATTCAATCAGGGAAGTTTTTGAACATGTTTAGACTAAGAAATCATCTATGCCAATGAACATTAAACTTATCTAAATAATAAACTTCTCATCCATTATTCAAGTGAAAGGATATGCAATAAGGAACTGAGATTCTAGCATGATACAGTTGTTTCCACTTGAGAACTTGAAATGCTTCTATAAATTATATATTGTTTTGCTGAAAATAAAGTCAATATAAATGATACGGAGCAAGAGACTTAATTAAGAAATTAAGATGAACTATACTTTAGCTTGGTCTCCTTTAAATTATCCCATTTATTTCATGATGATGAAGGAATGCTGAGAGAGGCATACTTGAGAGTTCGTGAACAACTGGATGACGATGCACAGATCGATGATGATCGAGTTGAGATCTAGGGTTTTGGTGATGGCGAGTTGAGAAAGGAGAACGATTCAATTTTGGGACTTTTGTAGAGCGGTGAGATTTGGTCTCGAGAGAGGACTTGGTGGGATTTGGAATCAATTTTGGTGGGCTCTTTTTTTTTTTTTTTTTTTGGGTTTGGGACGGGCTTTCAAATTTAAACGTGATACCCTCTTATAAAATCCCAGTAGACAAATTTTAGTGCTTTTGAAATTCTAACAGGCTTTAAAAAGTTAAGCTCGCAAAGCCCAGGAACAATTATTAGGCCTAATGCAGTGTTTTTCACAAATTGTAGTATTAGACATATCGTCACGGCTATAACCATTACAAACTCGTTCTGATAGATGTCTAACGCAACAGTTAAAACCGTTGCGCCTTAACCACTGCAATAGATCAAATATGTAGTAGTGCTAAGGAATCTGGAGCTATGTCATTCTCATGATTTGGAATCTCCTGGGCTAATATTGTAAGTACTAATCGTTTGAGAAATAATAGTCTAAACCATACTTTTATCCCACAATAATTTGGAGACTCAAACATATGTTCAATTTGAAACAGCAGATTGGGATGTGGGTATTGATGAACGGAACTCAGCCCTTGTTAGTTACATTTTTTGTTTCAAAGCATCGTTACTGTTATCAAGGTGTTCATTGCTAGGCATTGGACTAATGTAGGCAAAATTAATGTTATGGCCATAGATTCTAGGATATTTTTGTTCAAGTTTGAATCCAATGAAAAAAGTTAGATATCTTACAAAGGGGACCATGGACCTCTGACAACAAGCCTATGATTCTGATTCCCTGGTTACTCCTGCTACAAATGTTCATTCTTTTGCTCCTTTGATTGTCAATCCTGCCACTAGTATCTCTACATCAAATGTATTCCAAGCCTTTCAAAAAAGAGGTTAAGAAACTAATAAATAGCCATAATTTAGCTCTTATTAGCTTACTAGAAACTAAAGTAAGTAGTTCTAATGCTGCTAGAGTTGCTGATAGATGTGCCCCAAGACGAAATTTCTCTCATAACTTTGATCTCGAAATCATGGTAGAATTCTTAATTTTATAGGGTGCTCAATATGTAAAGGTTCAAGTGATCCTTAAGTCTCCATAATGCATTCATTGTATGATTGAAGATGTTGGGAGTTATTGCACATTCCTCGCTACTTTTGTATATGGATATAACACTCCTACGCAGAGGAAGTCCTTATGGGATGACATCATTCATTTGGCTCAATCCCTTGCTGTCTCTTGGGTAATTCTTGGTGATCTTAATTGTATAAAAGAAGTGCTAGAAAGGACTAATGGCAATCCTTTTTCAAGGAGGGAACCATTGGAGGTATAAACTATTTTGAGGGAATCTAAGTTGTCTGATATGGCCGATACATGATGCTTTTACACCTAGAATAATCATCAGGTCTACTGCAAGCTGGACAGAGTGTTGGTCAATGAAGCTTGGTTGAGTAGCTTCTCTAATGTTGATACTGATGATTATTCTAGGTCTACTGCAACTCATCCTTTTTTCATGCTATAGTGGAAATCAGAAGAAGTAGGAAATCTATCCTATCTTTGGTTAATGGTGAAGCAGTTAAACTTATTATTCAAGCATCTATTCAAGAGGAGCTTGTTTCCTTCTACAAAAAAACTGCTTGGCTCTTCAACCTCTACCATCCCTATCCAAGAGAGTGTTCTTGCTAGAGGAAAGCTGGTAACTCAGGACCAATGTATCTTCTTGCGCAAATTAGTCATTGCTATAGATTCTAGGATATTTTTGTTCAAGTTTGAATCCAATGAAAAAGTTAGATATCTTACAAAGGGGACCATGGACCTCTGACAACAAGCCTATGATTCTGATTCCTGGTTACTCCTGCTACAAATGTTCATTCTTTTGCTCCTTTGATTGTCAATCCTGCCACTAGTATCTCTACATCAAATGTATTCCAAGCCTTTCAAAAAAGAGGTTAAGAAACTAATAAATAGCCATAATTTAGCTCTTATTAGCTTACTAGAAACTAAAGTAAGTAGTTCTAATGCTGCTAGAGTTGCTGATAGATGTGCCCCAAGACGAAATTTCTCTCATAACTTTGATCTTGAAATCATGGTAGAATTCTTAATTTTATAGGGTGCTCAATATGTAAAGGTTCAAGTGATCCTTAAGTCTCCTTAATGCATTCATTGTATGATTGAAGATGTTGGGAGTTATTGCACATTCCTCGCTACTTTTGTATATGGATATAACACTCCTACGCAGAGGAAGTCCTTATGGGATGACATCATTCATTTGGCTCAATCCCTTGCTGTCTCTTGGGTAATTCTTGGTGATCTTAATTGTATAAAAGAAGTGCTAGAAAGGACTAATGGCAATCCTTTTCAAGGAGGGAACCATTGGAGGTATAAACTATTTTGAGGGAATCTAAGTTGTCTGATATGGCCGATACATGATGCTTTTACACCTAGAATAATCATCAGGTCTACTGCAAGCTGGACAGAGTGTTGGTCAATGAAGCTTGGTTGAGTAGCTTCTCTAATGTTGATACTGATGATTATTCTAGGTCTACTGCAACTCATCCTTTTTTCATGCTATAGTGGAAATCAGAAGAAGTAGGAAATCTATCCTATCTTTGGTTAATGGTGAAGCAGTTAAACTTATTATTCAAGCATCTATTCAAGAGGAGCTTGTTTCCTTCTACAAAAAAACTGCTTGGCTCTTCAACCTCTACCATCCCTATCCAAGAGAGTGTTCTTGCTAGAGGAAAGCTGGTAACTCAGGACCAATGTATCTTCTTGCGCAAATTAGTCATTGCTATAGAGATCAAAATGGCTATGTTTTAGATCAATGATCTAAAAAGTCTAGGACCTAATGGGTTTACAGCCAAATTTTACAAGGCATGTTGGCATATTGTGGGGGATGAAATCATTAATGTAGTTCAGGACTTCTTTAGGATTGGTAAAATGCTAAAATCCCTAAACATCACTTCTATTACCTTGGTTCCAAAAGTTCCTTGTCCTAACAATGCTGCAGACTTCAAGCCAATTTCCTGTTGTAATGTCCTATATAAATGTATCTCAAATGTGATTACCAACAAATTGAAAGAAGTCATTAATCCTCTTATTAGTGATACTCAAGGTACATTGCGCACAACGTACTCATGGCTCAAGAGATACTCCATATGTATGGAAGGTGACAAATTAGTCCTAGATGTGCCATCAAAGTGGATCTCAAAAAAGCCTATGACTCATTGAATTAGAACTTTCTCAATTATTTATCGTTAGGGCTGGGCTTTCCACAAAAATTTAGGAGATGCATAATAACTTGTGTTCAAACTGTGACATTCACCATCTTTGTCAATGGTCAGTTATCCCCTATCTTTGCCGGTGCTAAAGGGCTGGCAAGGTGATGCCATATCACCCTACCTCTTTGTTCTAGCTATGGGATATCTTAACAGAATCTTGGAGGATCTCAAAGATACAACTGGTATTAAATTTCACCAAATTGCAGATTTCTCAAACTTACACATTTATGTTTTGCAGATGATTTGATGATGTTTTGTAGAGGAGATCTATGTTCTATTAAGCCATTGTTTGAAAGATTTCAACACTTCTCCTTGGCCTCTGTTTTGGCTGCTAATATATCAAAGAGCCACATCTTCTTTGGAGGTGTTTATTACAACATGAGGCATGATATCTTGAATTTTCTCCAATTTGCTGAAGGGGAACTTCCTGTTAGGTACTTGGGCATCCCTCTCACTTTTAAAACTCCTAATTCCTCTGAATATGGTCTACTCATTGAATGAATGACTAGTAGAGTAAACTCTTGGACCTCTAGGCTATTATCATTTGTTGGAAGATTGCAGCTCATTGTAGAGAGTCAAAATATACGGGCCCCTTCCACATACAGGTGATCTCTCGACGAGAGGCCTAAATCGTTACTCAACACAAGTCTGATACTTGAGCCAAGAAGTAGATGACCATGGACCAAATACTGAATTAGATCAAAATGGCACAAGCACAATTCTATAGCGAAGCTCGCCCAAGCCGCATCGAAGCTTCGCCTAATAGCCCACGTGGGCCACATCATCCACATTCCAAAGAACATGGACTACCCACATTCTAGCAAAGTTTGCTCAACAAACTTTGCCCATGGCCGTTATTGGCGAACTTTGCCCATGGTCGTTATGGTGAACCTCGCCCATAGCCATTTTTAGAAGCTACTTTTAAGAAAATTGTTCACCTCACTAACTCACCCATTTAAGGAAAGTTAATGACTACTAACTCACCCATTTAAGGGGATTTAAGGCCCATTAACTCACCCACTTAATGCTTCCAAGCCTATAAATAGGCATGATCAACGTAAAGGAAAGGAGGCGTACACTAGTAGAAAAATGAACAATCTAGACGGAAAAAACCGTCTAGTTTGTCCAAATTTCCGTCTAGTTTGATCAAACTAGACGGAATTCCGTCTAGAAAAATCCGTTTAGAATATTTCCGTCTAGATTGACTCAAATTAGACGGAAAATCCGTCTAAATTGATCAAACGAGACGGAAACCAATCTAGACGGTTTATTTTTCCGTCTAGGTTACAATCTAGACGGAAAAACCGTCTCGGTAGGCAACCTAGACGGAAAATCCGTCTAGGTTGAAACCTAGACGGAAAAACCGTCTAGGTTGAATTATAGCAACCTAGACGGATTTTCCGTCTAGGTTTCAACCTAGACGGTATTTCCGTCTAGGTTTCAACCTAGACGGTATTTCCGTCTAGGTTGAATTTATAGCAACCTAGACGGATTTTCCGTCTAGGTTGATCAACCTAGACGGTATTTCGTCTAGGTTGCTATTATTCGAGGAAAAAATCTTTGAAATGTGATTTATTCGCATTTTACATTTACGATATACAAATCAATATATATTTACAAATAAAACAAAATGTAATACACATCCAACTATATTCCAATCCAATCCAATAATACGCATCCAACAATTCAATCCAATAATATGCATCCAACAATCCAATAAACTGTTTCAACAACCCAATCCACTCCCACAACCACAACCAACAATCCAATGCACACATTCAGGAATCATTTATTTACAACAAATATACAAAGAATCCTGAGTACAAATAACATAAAGTATTCTTGCAAATAAATATTGTTTAGTGTATAAAATTCCAAAAAAAACCCAAACCTCACATCTTGTCACTGGCAACGGGTCAATTATCGTCATCTCCAGCCTGAAAGTCAAATTGATTTTGTTATAGAATCATGTGAATTTGACATTATATCAAATCTAAATGTTTTCTTTATGTATTAGTCCCTAAATATTCAATTTAGCATTAGTTCCTTATGTTTTCACTTTAAAGAAAATAATAAGCAATTATTGAATTTTTCGTGGGATGATATGCAATAGAAATATTTTCTACATAGTATGTAACTATTAAATATTATGGCGACCAATATATAATTATATGGACATTTTCGCATTTAAAGGAGTCATATGTAATTATAATAGAATTTATGAACTCATTTTGAAATTGGATTAACACGAAATAAGATACGTCTTGCTTCTTCGAACCGGTACTACCCTTTTGAAGTTATAAGTCCTATAACTTCACCGAACGAATCGGCGGTATCACACCGCCAAGCAACCTATAATGTAAGACATGACCTCGTCCATCGTGCGGGCCCTCAACACAACAGTACTCATCTCCTTAGTCACTGAGCGAGCAATTCGGGGTCCACCCTTCCACGTGAAAGCGGAGACTCAGAGAACAAGTGGCATAGCGAAATCTTGGATGGTCTTTGTTGACGCTGTAGATGACATGGAGGATGCAATGAATGATCTAATGCCCGGTGTAGCTCCAACACCGTGCAATGGATATCTTCCTCTCCTATTATTATGGGTGAAAAGGAACCACATAAGTTTTATGTTCTGAATTTAATAAATTAAATAATCTTATTATGTTTATTATTCAAAATACGTTAATATTCACTAAGTACTCATGAATTTTTATCAAATAGCAAGGTTATATCAATATTTAGTATTCGTTTTGATTGTTTACCTATTATATCCCAACACGTTCTGAGTAAGATTGATGTTATCCTCTACTGATAGCATGTGAGGATCAGGCTCTCCTTCTGCTCCCTCTTGAGACATATGCATTGCTGCCGCCTCCTTTGTTGCAAGTTCAAACCCCTCCTACATAAATTATCAAGATTAAACGTCAATTGCAACTTTGAGAAAAGATCTAAGAAAATTTAAAGAAAATTCAGAATAAATTCTATTATCAATTCTAAATAAGTTATAATTAAGTCTTACCACCAACTCGAGGTTTGCCTTCATCTTATCCTTATTTTTCTCATCGACTTTATCTAGATCGAAGTTAGCATATGCCAACTTTGCCTTTATGTTCATCGGCATTATTGATTTTCCCTGTAATTTTATAAATTTATGAGACTTTGTCGTCATATTAAGCACGAAGATCTTTAAAATTTTAAATAATATATACCGCTCTCGACAATAATCATCCTCCGTGATAGCATAGGAGTGTGAACCCAAGTGGTGGTCATGTAACTTTTTCCTCTATTCTTGACCCCTTCGTTGATTTGTTCTTTAAAAATTGAATATCGATAAAGTTACAATGAATGAAAATATCATGACATGTATATAGTATATCATAAAACTAACTCAATGCGGCCTCGGTGTCCCAATACATGAGGAGAGTCGTGAAATGAAGCTTGTCAACCCTTTCATCAATGTTCAAAAATCGCTGCCAGTCCTCCGTATACTTGTCATATGTTTCTGTCTTAATTTGATGTCTCCACTGTTTGAGGATGGTTTCAACCTTAACATTAAAAACATAGTTCCAAGCCCCTGGAAAGTCCTCAAGACAAAAATATTCCTGTAAAATAGGAATGCATATTTTAATTACGATAATACAATATCTATTGCTATTCAATAATAAATGAATAACACGAATAATTACCATAAGGTCCTTCCATATCTGCTCATATGCTGTCCACGGTAGTTCCTTAAAATTGAAATACGGATTGACAATGCTTGCTCTACGTACAAGAACCCCGATGTAACTATTAAATCTCCCCGCCCAAGCACCAATAGGCAATGCTTCATTATTCCAACGAATAATGGCTCTCATGCCCCTTGGTGGTTGTTTGGACTCGGGCTTGCCCCCCCGACGTCGTCCCGCTATCCGATCTGGCATAGCACCTATAATAATAACAATATGAAAATATATCATGTAACTAAAGAACACGTAGCCACATTACAATAAAATTAAAAGTGCTTACTATAGGACACCTATAAAATTTACCTTTATCTTCCTCCCTTTTTTTAGCTTCGAAATAACGGTCATTCTAACCTCCATTATAGGCATGATCTCATTATACCTTTTATCCGCTAATGGGTGGTGCTTCATTGCTACTTTTCTGGAGGTAATCGCGTCCTGAGGTAGGGGTAGATGGCGATACTCATCTGTCTTGGACCGCAAATCAGTATGAGATGTTGGAGAAGAGAAGGAGGGTGTCCATGAGTCTGCAATCAATTAATAAAGAGGATAATTAATATAAAAAAATTAATAAATCACACCTATAATTGATAACTGAGTATTAATACATGTCTCATGTGATTGTTCAGTGGTGCAGGATGGCCCGTGTCGAAAAACCCAAGTCTGCATTCAAAAAACAATATGAGCTACATTACTAGTCATTTAAAAAAAATTTATGCAACCATTAAACCAATTGTACCCGCATAAGGCGATATTGGTGGTGCACCAGGTTGGTCTGGTGTTGAAAATCCCCAATCTGCAACCAAGAAACGATATAAGTTAGATGACTAATTTTTATTTAAAAATTTATTAATATATTAAATAATTTATACCAGTATGAGGATGTGGTGGTGGTGGTGGTGCACCAGGTTGGTCTGGTGTTGAAAAACCCCAGTCTGCAACCAAAAAACAATATAAGTTAGATGACTAATTTGAGAATAAAAATTAGTTAATATGTTAAATAATTTATACCCTCATGAGGAGGTGGTGGTGGTGGGGCACTAGAGGGTCCGGGTGTCTCCTCATTGTGACCTGAGCCCGGGGTGGTACTCCGGGTCTTATCACGATTCTTACCGAATAGCCTCAAATTCCTCATCTGCAAAAATAAATTATCAAGAAACTCAATAATTAATATCATAAATGCATTGAAAATTTTTAAAACAATCATACCCCCATTAAATAATATTATTAAGCAATTTTTAAAATAATAATGCCTGGGCGTAGCTCATACCTATCATCATTAATTTGCAATAAGATTCGAATGTCGGTTTGATTACCATGATCGATCATATCAAGCCACATTTTGCGTGTCTGAAAAGTCTTGCCAAACATCATCGATGACTCAATTGGTTCATTACAATTATCTTCACTTTCCTCATCATTTATTTCATTGTTATTAGGAAGAACAATGGATCTTGGCTCCTTGTACAAAACCACCCATTCAGCAAAAACATTTGGATCTTTCACATAGAAGCACTGATCCGCTTGTTCTGCGAAAATAAATTTCTCATCTTGATATATTTCTCGGTCAAGATTGACAAGTGTAAACCCGTAATGATCCTTTTGCATTTTTGCAGACACCACCAACCTTGAACATCATGTAACTACATTGTTCGGGTTTACCAAAACCATAGATTACCTCCACAATATCTTCTAATTGGCCATAATATATGATGTCAGCTAGAACTGGGTTCTGATCTCTTGTACTTGAAAAACATTCTTGAGCAAAACAACCCATGACTCCTTGTTTTGGGTTACCCTCCTATCATCGGTCTTTAGCGTTGAATTCATACCCATTGACAATATGTTCATTATAACGTCTTACTGTAGTAAGGACGTTGTGCATGAATAATAATTTCTTCGAGATAATGTAGTGCCCTCAAAAGTGATGTTTCAACCTAAGCAAAACAATATCGTGAATATTAAAGACAATATTACCTTAAAGTTCGTTGCTAGAATCATACAACACTTACATCAATTTTGAACCAATCGCAAATTCGTTCTTATGTTTTTCGAATAGTATCTTGTTGCATTCCTACCGGTTATTTCATTCCTAAGCTTCTCCAGGTGTCGCCTATTAATACAATATATAAGATTATATTGATGAGTTAAAAGTAAATTATTATATAACATCCATATTACTTTTTTTATTTGTTACCTTCGATAGTCTCTGAAAATATCAAGATTTTCTAATACATATGCATGAATTTGATCTAAGTCAGAACTTGAATACTTTTCACGCTTCTTATCCTTAGGTGGATTCTGATATGCGGTTTTCTTCTTACGCATGTAACGTGATGCAAACACAAAGCATTCGTTGGCCACATATCCTTCAGCTATCGAACCCTCTGGATGAGCTCGATTGCGAACATAGTGTTTCATGCAACCCAAATATCTACGATAATTTGAAAATAAGCAATTATTATATGGAGTCAATATAAGAAATGTATACATAAGTAAAGAAAGGTCATGAAATGCCTAACCTTTCAATCGGATACATCCAACGATAAGTAACAGGACCTGCAATCATAGCCTCTCTTGCAAGATGTTGGGTAAGATGGACCATGATCGTAAAAAAAGAAGGCGGAAATATCACTTCCATATTGCATAAAGTAACTCGGATATCTGCTTCAAGTTTATTAAATTCACCCACATCTATAACTTTAGAGCACAATTTTCTGAAGAATCCACAATACTCAATAATAATCTTCGACGCTTCTTTATCCATATTGTTACGGAGTGCAACCGGGAGCAATTGATGAAGAAGGACGTGGTAATCATGGGTCTTCAAACCTAATAGTTTCCTCTCTTGCACCTGGACATTATTTGATATGTTAGAAGAGTAACCATCCGGCGACTTTACCGATTTGAGAATTTCACAAAATCTCGCATCTGCTTTCGGTCGACATTGTAACACGAGACGGAGGCAACTTCATTCTTTTGACCAACATCCGTGCATGCAAATCATTCGAATATTCAGCGCCGTCAAGTCTTGGCGAGCCGTAGGCCATCCTTCGACTTATTGGCATCTGTAAGAGAGTTGACACTATATTATCGCAAACATTTTTCTCAATATGCATCACATCTAAGTTGTGCCGGATTTTAAGCTTTTGCCGATAAGGTAGCTGAAAGAAGATACTAAATTTAGTCCATCCTCTAGGCAATTTTTGGCTTCATCCTCATCTTGCAATCTCCGGACGGTTCTCTTACGCTTCATTGATTTTTTCTCTTTAAGGAGTCTCTTACTCGAGCTTGGCGTGCCAGAATAACGGTTTTTCCAAACCTTATTTTGGATACCCCTCAAGCAAGCGTACAATCTCATCTCCGGTCATTTGTGGCGTCATCCTCTTCTCAAGCGTGCCATCAAACATAGCGGACATTTTTGAAACTTATGACTCAAGGGTAACCACCTTCTATTAAACCAATAGCGGCTCTTTCGGCTATGTGCTAATTGAACGACTTCAAATTCGGACCACATACGGACAAGCAAACTTGCCCTTCAGAGACCAACCGGACAGATTAGCATAAGCAGGAAAATCATTAATCGTCCACATTAAAATAGCACGTAATCTAAACGACTCTTTAAGATGAACATCATACGTCATTACACCCTCATGCCACAACTGTTTCAGCTCATCAATTAGCGGCTCCAAATAAACGTCAATATCATTCCCGATGCGTGCTTGTCGGTATCGCGAACGAGTATCATATACGGCTGTTTCATACAAAGCAATGGAGGTAAATTATATGGCATTAATACTACTGGCCAAGTAGACCAGCCAGAACTCATTACCCCAAACGGATTGAATCCGTCGCTAGATAAGCCCAACGATATTTCTACAATCATCGACAAAGCGGGGATAGATTTTATCAATATGCTTCCAAGCTAAAGCATCGCCAGGATGTCTCAATTTACCATCATCTATTCGATCATCTTTATGCCACCTCATGTTCTTTGCGGTCTCTTTGTTCATATACAATCGTTGCAATCTAGGGACCAATGGAAAATGATGAAGCACCTTTCTTTGGAATCTTCTTACGCATCCCTCTACTTACGGTGTCCTCCTGTTGAAGAGTTTTTGCGTTGTTTCCACCGAGAAACTCCACACGTCGGACACTCACGAAGGTCTTTATTGGCTTTATAGTATAGCATACAATCGTTCGGACATGCATCGATTTTATTATAATCAAGACCAGGCGGAAACAATCTTTTCGGCTGATAAGTTGTTCGGTATGCTAGCCTCTCCTCGGGAATAACCGTCGAAGCAAATCTAGAAGCATTTCAAAATAATTATCACCATTCCACTCGGTGTCTTAATATGCGGGAGTTTCAACATAAAGAAAATGCAGATAATCGGTACAACCCTCATATAGCTCCTTTTCATGATCTTCTACTAGCTTCATTATCTCCTCTACATCTGCGGGCGGCATATCTTCAAGATTTTCCTCACCTTCGACATCTACGACCTTTTCAGCATCATTTCCGATATCATATTCAATGTCATCTCCGGTATCATCTTCCCCATTGTCATCGATATTATTTTCGATCGGACGTGAAACCATATCATTGAACATTCTCTCTGTGTCGTCTAACCGTAAGCCACCGGACGTACCAACATGCACATTCGGCTCCTCATCTTCACTGCAATCTTCTCCGTGATATGACCAATATTTATAGTTCTCATCAAAGCCTGATTTAATTAGATGGAGCCGTATATCATTTCTATTCAGTAGCTTCATATTCCTACACCTACAACAGGGACAATACATAGCACCGCTTCTTAGATTTCTCGGATTCATTTCGGCATACCGCATGAATGCGTCACATCCCTCCTTATATCGCGTGTCACGAAATCTTTCAAGTCGAGGGATATCTATCCACGATTTGTCAGGAGTTACCCTCATCTGTAAATTTTATACAATTATTAACTTCAATTAATCTCACTACTTTCATGTAAATTTATGAATCGTGCGTAATAATATCGCACAACTTACATCCTACCTCTCATACATACATCATTTAATAATTAAAAATTTTCTCTTAAATTAAATTTAAAATGTATATAGGAAATAATTACCACAATCTACCTTTGTCATAGGAAGGCTTCTATCCATTAAGAATATAGCGGTGCCTACATCCAACCATACTTTGTATGTTTTCATTTCTTGTAAATTTTGGCACCTACCATTTGTTCTCCTGTACCTTGTCGCGGATGTTATAATGCGTATTGGCGAAACCGAAGCGAGAACAACATACGCTTATTGTACACGGAGAACAACGAATCGTGCTACGAAACTTTCAAGAAATGAAAACATACAAAGTATACAAAGTTGAATGTATGCACTACTATATTCTAACCCGTCAGAAGGGCGAGATCCAATAATTACAATTTTAGTTTCAATTCTTTCTTCTTATAATATAGCGTAAGCGATCATTTTGGGTAGAAAATTTCATCTCCTACCCAAATATGAGTCGATATCTTATATATTATCGTCAAAAGAATTGGATGTAATTATTGGACGGAAATCTAGGGGTAACGTTATCTTTTTCATTCACCTAAATTGGATATATAACACATTATAATTTATTATAATATAATGTATTATATATCACTCTATTTTATGAATTTTTTATTTCACGTAATTTACATCACAAACTCATATCATCACACATAATTTTAGATGCATACGAAACTTAGTGTAAATCGGCTATCATAATTGGTGTTCAATTAGAGTTAATCTTTAACTAAGTATTCAATTAAATTTATGATTAATCGGGTTGTTCGCATAGGGTAATTAACTGAATTTTTTATTTAGTTTTATAAAACTGTTACTTGTTAATTTTACGTCATAATTTAGGGTATTTAAACTAAATTCAGCAATAAATAAAATAAAATTTGAAAACTTGAATTTTTAGAAAAATAATACCTTTTAGGCGATGAGCGACGATGAGATCCAACACACCGAGGTCACGGGCGAGCAACAAGGGAGGAGGAGGGGTGCAATGAGGAGGGGTGTAGCGAGAGGAGGGTGGGCGGCAAAGGAGGGGGGCGGGGAGGCGGGATGGGCGGCGGGGTGGCAATGAAGGAAGGATGGAGGAGGAGAGGGGGGGGCGGTGGAGGCGGCGTGGAGGGAGGGGTGGGTGCCGGGAGGGGGAGGGGAGGGGGTGGGCCGGAGGGGGGTGGAGAGGGTCAAGGCGTGGAGGGGACGGGGAGGGCGGCAGCCTGGCCGGTTTTAAGCTCGCAAGGAGGTCGAGGGAAGGATCGGGAGAGTGGGTTAGGGTTTTAATTTTTTTTGGTGGGGTCCACCAACCTAGGCGAATTTCGTCTAGGTTGATAAACTAGACGGAAAATTTCCGTCTAGGTTGATAAACTAAACGGAACTTCGTCTAGGTTGAGTTTTTAAAAAATTAAAAAAATTTAAAAATTTATTTTTTGATCAAACTAGACGGAAAATTTCCGTCTAGTTTGATCCGTCTAGTTAGCTAATTATTCTACTAGTGGTATGAAAGATCTTAGGGCTGATATTGTTCTTGGCTAGACTTTCTACCATTTGAGAAGAGAGAGATATTCAGAGGCTACATCCACATCCCGTCACTCCTCCATTCTCATTGATCTTTATAGATTATTCTCATCAGCTAATCGTTGAGGTTGGCTAACGATCCTTGTGAGAAAGGATTCGTTTTCTTCAGCTAGTCATCTAGCTTAATCAACAATACTTATGAGAAAGGATCTGTTAGTATCTTTTTGAGATAAATAGTCATCTATTTATTTAGAGACCGTCAATCAGCAAAAAACCCATCATCTGCTACTAGGACCTTCAATGGAAGACAAGAACAACCCTCCACCGACACATAGAAAAGAACCCAACTTTAAATAAAATTTCTTATTTTCTTTCAAAATGTAATCTTGAGCCAATTATAATTTTAAGTCCTAAAATAGGATGGCGACTCTGCTAGGTACTTCCTTCTCAACCGAAGAGAAGATCATGTCATAGTCTGACACTAAGACCTTAGGGTCTATCGATGAATTATTGATCATCGAATTTGACCAAGTAAAATTTGAGGAGTTCATCTCCTCTAAGAAGATAGTTACAGCCATGAACAAAAGTTTCCACAAAATTCATCAAAGTTCAAGACCGGTTTCAGACCCGAGCTTCGCCCACAACAAGGCGAGCCTCACTGAAGATAGCCTTAGCTTCGCTGGTGGCAGAGCGAACTAACCCCAGAGTGAAGATAGCCCTAGCTTCACCCAAAGTGAAGCAAACCTCGCCAAAAGTAGCCTCAATATCGCTAGAGGCAAAATGAGATTTGCTTGGAGTGAAGTCTTAGCAACGCCCCCCCCCCCAATTGAAGGTCAGGATGTTCAAATGTCATCCGAATTTGGACTTCAGTCCACAAACCCTCTGGGGGTTCGCTTCAAGATTTCTGGCAATGCTCATCCTGCTTCCTTAAAAGAAACCAAAAATGGGGGTTATCCTCCAAAATTCTTGAAAGGAAAAACTATCGCCCATGGCGATTCTCAATCTCAATCACAAGTTTAGACTTGTGATGAAATCACAATTGACCACGTCAGTCGTAGTTCAAAGCAATATCATCCTAGGCAATGTTCCAATGCCAAAAGCCAGCCCAACGAAGTTGCCTTCAAGAAGAGTGACCGCCACATCAATAACCAAGTTGATACTCCCTTTGACTTAAGAGAGTTCCTATCTCAAAAGAAAGCATGACAATGTTAGCATTGCTCGGCCTTAAGGGAGATAGTATCGACAGTCTTGAAAGAATCAGTGTTTGCCCGTCTTAGTCCATTCCCTAAACCTTTAGAGTTTAGGAACAAGCGGCGACGACAATCTCTCAACAACAAGGCATATCCCTTATGAGATCGATGGTATATGTCTATGTATATGTATATAGATGAATATGTATATCTATATGTATATACATGCATATGTATATGTGTGTATATATATATATATATATATATATATATATATATATATATATATATATATATATATATATATATATATATATATATATATATATATATATATATATATATATATATATATATATATATATATATATATATATATTATGTCTTTATTTTATACTTTTATCATCAAGACTTCTTTTATATTTATCAGATACCATTTGAAATCCATACTATTATATTAAAAAAATTCATGCTACCATGGTTTAGTCCTCTCATTTAACTCTCTTTTGTCCTTTTTTTTATTTTACTTTTGAGGAGTACTAGGGGCACACCCCCAACCACACCATCAACCACACCCTCTCTCTCTCTATAGTGCATTGGGACCCCATGAAATTATAAAAAAATAATTTCATGTGGGTCTCAATGCACTATAGAGAGAGAGAGGTGTGGTTGATGGTGTGGTTAGATACAATTTCATAGGGTCCCAAGGCACTATAGAGAGAGAGGGTGTGGTTGATGGTGTGGTTAGATACAATTTCATAGGGTCCCAAGGCACTATAGAGAGAGAGAGAGAGGGTGTGGTTGATGGTGTGGTTGGGGGTGTACCCCTATCATTATTTTTTACTTTTACTTCTTGTTTGACTTTTCTCTGTTCTCTTCTCTAAAATAATATAGAAGAATACTTTTGCAAAGGAGCCCTACTCTAAAATGATAATTTCAAATTAGAACTTATGAGGTGATCTTGGAATGGTCTCATATCTTATGATAGACATGGACAATGAAATATAAAATTAAGAATTTCATATAAGACCCTGGATTGTTTAATTTGATATCTTTAATTTAGAACCAAAACTTTTAAGTTAGTTCAATTTAGACATTTGCTTGTCTTAATTTAGATCCCCAATTGATTAAATCAATTTTTTCATTAAATCGCAACTTGGGAGAAAAAAGGATGTAGAGAAAAAGGTGACTTGTTATGTATTTTATCTCTGCAGACATAGCCATGCTTATTTGCTTAATTTTTTATATAAACCTTTTAAAATTATTTTGCAAAACTGAAAATTTTAATTGGATTTCTATAAATTTTACTATTTGCATTGCTACTCATTTTTCTTGCATGTTCATTGAACATGCAAAATGGCAAATAATATTTATATTTATATTTTATAAATACTAAAACTAATGGGTCTACTCTTGTTTCTAAGCTACAAGAATATTTAATAGTTTTGCAACCCATTAGTTCTACTATATATATATATATATATATATATATATATATATATATATATATATATATATATATATATATATAAGAAGTTACTTTTACTCATTAGCCTAAAATTTAATCTAATCTAACTTTTTAGCCCAAAAGAGCTACACTGTACCAAGACCTTTGTAGGAATTGTGGTCGCCAGGTCTACTATTGTTCCTAAGCTACAATAGTTTTGTAATCCGATTAGTTTTACTATATATATATATATATATATATATATATATATATATATATATATATATATATATAAAAGAAGTTACTTTTACTCATTAGCCCAAAATTTAATCTAATCCAACTTTTTAGCCCAAAAAGAGCTACACTGTACCAAGACACTGTAGGAATTGTGGCTGCCAGTCTACTATTGTTCCTAAGCTACAGTAGTTTTGTAACCCCATTAGTTTTACTATATATATATAAAGAAGAATTTACTTTTATTCATTAGCCCAAAATTTAATCTAATCTAACTTTTTAGTCCAAAAGGGCTACACTGTACCAAGGCACTGTAGGAATTGTAGCTGCCAACTAGCATAATAATATATATAATATGTATTGAAGTTTTTTCGCTATAGATCCAAGGTTTCACCTAATTTATTTTAAAGCTCGAAATTCTCACATAAAGAGTATTGTTCCTTAAAATCCAAAGATTTACTTCATTGTATTTAAACCTATCCACTTTCAAGAACACTCTTAGACCCAAATTTTTTGTATTGTTATTATTACTATTACTATTATTACTACTATCTATTCTAAAAATATGGGAAATCTCATTTCTATAGGTCGCACCTCAAAAAAATAACTTTTTTTCAACTTTAAATGTGTATGCTAAAGTTATTGAGAAATGAACAGCTATTATCTAAAGTAACATGTAAATTGTTAAAGACATGACGTTTGAAAGTTCTCCCATTGGCTCACTTGGTTCAAGCACAAAAAAGTCAGGTCGCACATTCAAGACTCTTGCATTTCTCATTTAACTATACAAGATACTCATATAATTGGCATGTTGTAAAGGCTTTTGTAAGGTATCTAAAGTCCACTTATATCTCAGACTTAAAAAAAAGAAAAAGAAATTTGACTATCAATGCATAATTTCTTTATCTCATATTCACGTAAAAATATGTTGTAAGTTTTGGTATCCTTTGGATCTAATGAACATATTTCTTTATTAAACTATAATTTGCTATATTTTTATTCTAAATGGTTCTATGTTTTGTGTGTTTTAAAATCGAATCCTTAAATAAATAACACATCATAAACGAGGTCGAGGGATAGATCACTGCTCCCTCACTGTGTGAGCCCTTATAGATGACCACCAGTGATAGAGGGTAGTAACTGTACCCTTAGAGACACTAGGCTATCTGGGAACTGTTATGAGCGTTTGCTACTTTGACTGTTGCTTCTTGAGACAATACTACACATACGGGGGCAGTGTCAGGAAAGTTAGTGATTAATACGCTCACCTATTCAGGGTCAGAGGAAGATCAGTTAACATGTATCCTGATTGCATCACATGCACAATCTTATTTAACTTAGGGGCAAGGTTTTAAGAGTGAGATGAATTGAGGATTGACCCGGGTGTTCATATATGATTCTTAGAGGGATCGAAGGTACTTGAGAAGACATGATTGATCATATTTGGGGTATGAGATACCGTATACTTACACTTTGTTTGTGTATTTTTGATTTTTCAGGGAGATCCTTGTGTCAATCCTGACGAATCTGGCTGCAAGGCTACCCGCTTGCAGGTTCTCAACGGTCCACACCGCACTAATGATGTATGGACATAGTATTGATAAGGAAAGAGACTCTCAGGAAGATTTTGACTCGGGGAGTCAATAACACAGGGAGTTGGCTTAGGAAGCGATAGAGGCACCCACTCGTTTGTGCGAGTGGGAGTATGTTAGTAATTGGTGGGGTCCACCCAATTGAGTGGGTGGATCCTAAGTGGGCTCAAACTAGTTCTTTAGTGAACCGATTCCTAAGCCTAAAGGGTTAGGGTTTTGTTCTCTACTCTATATATATGCACTTATGTAGAGATTAAACAAGAGAGAGAGAGAGAGAGAGAGAGAGAGAGAGAGAGAGAGAGAGATACATGCTACTATCATATCTTTCCTCTTCATCAATCCTATGATTTATGCGTTAGTTGCGGGGTGATATGTAGGGGCTTCTCGCCGTATTGGTGTGGTCGCCCTCCGGTCGTTGTCCGAATATCAACATTAGATGCGTTGCGATCCTTCCAAAAGATCCTGGAAAAGTAATCTCTAAACAAGAGATTTATATATTCGTATTTATGCATGGTTCATAGTATTGTTCATAACTATAGTTTATCCCCATTAATCCATAAGGATTTCTTCCCCCCTCTAAGCCTAATATTTCCCTCTATTTATTTTTGAACCCACCCACGTTCAAAGGTGTGATTCTGGACTAGGATACTAGACTACTTAGGCCATTTGTAGATGAAAAATAAATGACGGTGAAACTTTGTACGACATTGAAATGGAAAAACAAGCTAGGTGAGGGTGGACAGCATTGAATTATCAATGCAAAACAAAGGAAATGATGAAGACTTGTGAACTCATAAGTCACGTTACTTTATTTAGTTTTATGATGGAAAAACAAGCTTGGTGAGGGTGGACAGCATTGAAGTATCAATGGAAAACAAGGAAATGATGGAGAGTTGTGAACTCAAATTAATGTCACGTTAATTTATTTAGTTTTATTTAAGGAAAATAAATTAGAGGACACGTTCTGCATTACTTAAGTAAATAATAATAATAATAATCTCCCATTTGTCTAACTCTCTCCTTTGGATATCTTGTTCTTCCGCACACGCCAGTGGACTAGCAAAATTGAGGAAAAAGAATCAGCTAAAGAACTTTGGTTTGATCAGTAGACATAAAAAGTCCGAATGAGTTGATCATCTCTGTGAAGCTGGAAGGCCATGTACAATTTGCATATATGGTCAATAAAGAATTTCCATGTGTTTTGAGCAAGGGGACAAGCGAAGAATAGATAATCGTGGGACTCAACAATATATTTTGGTTATACTTTTTTAGTTCTTGGAATTATGTTATGATTACCAAGAAAAAGAATAGATGATCATCGGCCACCAAGTGCCATAGAAAAATAAGTAACTTAACGTCTATACTAAATTTGGAAACAGTAGGATATAGATGAACCCCAACCATCAAATTTGCAAGCCAAGATGTCTAATAAAAGAAAATCCTGAAATATAGCTTCTATATTTAACATATACCCTACTATTTAACATTTACCACGACCACAACAAAAACAGGGAGGTTCTTAGCCTCCTTCCTCTTCCTTGCAACAACAATGAGGAGGTCCTCAACTTTCCTCCTCTTCCTTATTATCCTGATTTCTTTCCTTGTCGTCCATGCCACCACATTTGAGGCAACGAAAAATGAAACTTCATGTAAGTGATAATCCTTGCTTGACTTTCTTGTTTCTAACAAAGGCTTTTTGCGCCCTGACTCTTTGATATTTTGGAATCATTCTCCCAAATAAGTGTTTTGAAATTGGTCCCCCAAGTCTCTGACTATTATTTAACCCCCAAATCTTCGTCTTTCAAATTTAGTCCACCATATCTTCAAAATGTTTTAAATTGGTTTTCTAATTAATAGCTGGTTGAAAGATTTAGATGACTGATTCAAAATGTTATAAATTGGTTTTCTAATTAATAGCTGGTTGAAAGATTTAGATGACTGATTTCAAATACTTAAAAGATTTGGCAAATTGATTTCAAGATATGGAGATTTGGTGAACTAATTTTAAAATATGAAGATTTGGAGGAGTGATTTGAAAATATCAAGATTTGGAGGACTAATATTGAAAAAAGTCCTTCTAAATATTAATTTCATCATTCTAACATAATTTTTTGTTTTGTCTATCAGTGCCTCAGAAAATAGACCATGAAGAATTATTAGAACGTCGAAATCTGCGGGGAGGCGGTGGGAGAGGAGGCAGAGGAAGAAGCCGAGGAAGCAGTTTGGGAAGCAGTGCTAGTGCAGCGTATATCGCAGCACATTTGAGTTCCTCATCTAGTGAAAGGGATAACGCTGGCAAAATGAAGTTTCTCAATTTTATGATGCTTATATCTACGAGTTGTCTGCTGATTTGGTCTTGAATGCTGTTGTAAACTATCTATATATCCAATGCAAAGTTTCAAGAAAATGGCATCACCACATAATCAATGTTTTTTTTTATTCATAAAGTAGAAACGTTATGAACAAAAAGCAATTCATGATTATTAAGATACACTGAGAATCATGAGAACAAATAGTGGTTACATTTTCCTTTCCATCTCTGTGACAATAACGTAGCGCGGAAGTGATAAACTTTGGACTCTATCAAGAGGTGCTCTTTGAATCCATAAAGATCATATCTCTAAATACACGAAGAACATCGAATCCACAAAGAAAATATAATAAAGGAAATTTATTAATAAAAGTGATGTCATAATTCTAGGGTGACATGTCTCTTCTTAAATAAAAAGTAAGATAGACTACTAATAAGATTAGAATCGTTACTATATGTATACCTTAGCGAAAACCTTTTGCCACAAATCCTCCCACTGACTTGTCACGTCATCACTTCTCTTCTCAAATAAAACCGCCATGTGTCCTAAATCCTCACCGTCCGTTTTCCTAACACAAAATAAATCAAATCTATAAAAAAAATCTAAACCATCTGTTTTAAACACTAGGAAAATCAACCAATCACGAAAATATCTCGGTTACATAAGATTTATCGAAAATCAATCAATCAATCATTAATTATCGAAAATATGTCGGTAAATAAGACTTACCAAAATTAAGTTTCTCAATTTTATGATGCTTATATCTACGAGTTGTCTGCTGATTTGGTCTTGAATGCTGTTGTAAACTATCTATATATCCAATGCAAAGTTTCAAGAAAATGGCATCACCACATAATCAATGTTTTTTTTTTATTCATAAAGTAGAAACGTTATGAACAAAAAGCAATTCATGATTATTAAGATACACTGAGAATCATGAGAACAAATAGTGGTTACATTTTCCTTTCCATCTCTGTGACAATAACGTAGCGCGGAAGTGATAAACTTTGGACTCTATCAAGAGGTGCTCTTTGAATCCATAAAGATCATATCTCTAAATACACGAAGAACATCGAATCCACAAAGAAAATATAATAAAGGAAATTTATTAATAAAAGTGATGTCATAATTCTAGGGTGACATGTCTCTTCTTAAATAAAAAAGTAAGATAGACTACTAATAAGATTAGAATCTGTTACTATATGTATACCTTAAGCGAAAACCTTTTGCCACAAATCCTCCCACAGCTTGTCACGTCATCACTTCTCTTCTCAAATAAAACCGCCATGTGTCCTAAATCCTCACCGTCCGTTTTCCTAACACAAAATAAATCAAATCTATAAAAAAAATCTAAACCATCTGTTTTAAACACTAGGAAAATCAACCAATCACAGAAAATATCTCGGTTACATAAGATTTATCGAAAATCAATCAATCAATCATTAATTATCGAAAATATGTCGGTAAATAAGACTTACGAAAATTAATCAATCAATTATTAATTACCGAAAATATCTCGGTTACATAAGATTTATCGAAAATCAATCAATCAATCATTAATTATCGAAAATATGTCGGTAAATAAGACTTACGAAAATTAATCAATCAATTATTAATTACGAAAATATCTCGGTTACATAAGATTTACCGAAAATAATTTTAAATCTCTCATGTTACAAATCTCTCTAATACCATCAATCAATCACTAATTACGGTTACATAAGATTTACTAAAAATTTGTTTACCAACAAGAGACGCTAGCATCCCGATTTAAAAGTTAAAAAATAAAAAATTGAGAAAACATATCTCGAAAAAATCAACCACTGACAATTAAGTTTAATTAAAAATTAGAAAAACACTAGAAAATATTGTGCAAGATTCCTTCTATACAAAAGAATTGACATGTGGAAGATTCATATTACAAATCTCTATTCAAAATCAATTTTAAAATTTCATATAAACTAAATCTTATATTATATAAAAATCCTCTAAATTTGTTAACATGGTTATTTAAGAATTCTATAATTCTGTTGTTACTTTTAGTAACTACCAAATTTATAAAACAAATCTCATAAATATTACTCTAAATTTGTTAACATAGTTATTTAAAAATCCTATAATTGCGTTGTTCCTTTTAGTAACTACCAAATTTATAAAGACAAATCTCACAGATATTATTTTCTTCCTCACGTTTTGAGAGGTTGTTTCTTTCGTTTCTCTCTCCATTCATTATTTTCCCTAGCTCTTCATTCTTCATCTTAGGTTGGTTTCTTTGTTTAGTTTTGCTTCCTTTTTTATGGTATTTTTATTTTTGTGAAAGTTACATGTGTTTTATTCATAGTATCTTTGGTTTACATTGGCAGAAACACAACCTCACAAAAGAAAAATAAACAAAGTCTAAGCATTTAATTTTATTCCACTTTTGACACTGAAAATGAACTTTTATTAAAATTTTTAATTTTCTACAGCTTTCATATTGTTTCTTCAAGAGGTACGAGACTATGTCCCTTCAGAAGTTGATGATTGACAATTAGCTCAATCATTACACTGGAATGATATATTTTTAGTTGTAGATTACTACTTGATTATTTTCATCATCTTTATTGATTTGAGAATATAAATCTACAAGAGGTAAATTCATAAATTTAAGTAGATTTTGATCTAAAATATCGTATATATAACGAGATCTTTTTATTTACTTCCTTCAATTTTTATAAATTACAGTATTAAATGATGGTTTTTTGTAGATTACTGATTGATTATCTTCGTCATCTTCCTCGAATCAATAATATACATATGAGAGGTAAATTACTAATTTTAATTAAAATTTTAAATTTTTAACTGTTTCCAAAGGTCATTGATTTATTAATTTTGGTCTTTGATTTATTTATTTTGATTGAAAACTTGCTTTCTATATTTAGAATAATAATTTCAAATAATAATCTCTGCTAGATTTTTCATCATATATTTGCGGTTTTTATTTTTGAGCTCATCACAACATTCTATTCGATCATCTTCCAAAGGTCATCCCCAACTACTACATATTCAAAGGTAAAGATTCTTCATATTTTTCAGTCTATTAATTTTGGTTTTTAATGTTTTTAATTTTTTATGGGTGGCCACCGGTGAGATTTCTCTAACTCTTTAGAATAGATGTTGCGAATATTAATTTTGAATATTTGTTGTTTATATTAATTTTGAATACTAATTTATAATATTAATTTTGAAAACTAATTTTGATTAATAATTTTGAATATTAACTGTTTAGAATTTTAATTTCCTAAATTTTCGGACCGTCATTGCCTTTTCTTCTATAATATTCCAAAGGTCATCCCGACTAACACATATTCACAGGTCATAATTCTTCATCTTATTCAGTTTAATAATTCATCATCTTATTCACAAGTAATAATCCCATATTTGATTATTTTTAAGATATCTTGCATACATTTAAATTTTTATTTCCCTCTCTTTTTTAAATTTTAAATGGATATGGTAACTATATTATATGGTAAATTTATTTATGATAACTTAGTCAAGATATTATAGTTGACTTGAGATCTAATCAAATACTACCTTCCATAATTTTTATTATTTTAAAGAATATTTATTTTACGAATTAAAATTGTTTTGAGTAAATGCCATACAAAACCGGACAAGTAATAAGACAAAAGTCAATTTTGTTGTACTAAATGTATTTTGGTGCTCTTGAAATTATTTTGATTGAAAACTTGCTTTCTATATTTAGAATAATAATTTCAAATAATAATCTCTGCTAGATTTTTCATCATATATTTGCGGTTTTTATTTTTGAGCTCATCACAACATTCTATTCGATCATCTTCCAAAGGTCATCCCCAACTACTACATATTCAAAGGTAAAGATTCTTCATATTTTTCAGTCTATTAATTTTGGTTTTTAATGTTTTTAATTTTTTATGGGTGGCCACGGTGAGATTTCTCTAACTCTTTAGAATAGATGTTGCGAATATTAATTTTGAATATTTGTTGTTTATATTAATTTTGAATACTAATTTCTAATATTAATTTTGAAAACTAATTTTGATTAATAATTTTGAATATTAACTGTTTAGAATTTTAATTTCCTAAATTTTCGGACCGTCATTGCCTTTTCTTCTATAATATTCCAAAGGTCATCCCGACTAACACATATTCACGGTCATAATTCTTCATCTTATTCAGTTTAATAATTCATCATCTTATTCACAAGTAATAATCCCATATTTGATTATTTTTAAGATATCTTGCATACATTTAAATTTTTATTTCCCTCTCTTTTTTAAATTTTAAATGGATATGGTAACTATATTATATGGTAAATTTATTTATGATAACTTAGTCAAGATATTATAGTTGACTTGAGATCTAATCAAATACTACCTTCCATAATTTTTATTATTTTAAAGAATATTTATTTTACGAATTAAAATTGTTTTGAGTAAATGCCATACAAAACCGGACAAGTAATAAGACAAAAGTCAATTTTGTTGTACTAAATGTATTTTGGTGCTCTTGAAATTATTTTGAGTTGCCTTATCCATTTAAAATAACCAGTAAATAGATAAAATAGAAATTACATTAGATATAAGAAAATTCATAAAAATTAATTACCAATTAAAATTATTTAACCCATAAATATGACTAGAATAACTACCATATTTATTAATACGATTTCAATTATGATGTATTATATTTCAATTTTTAACTTTATCATGATTTCCAGGCAATGATATATTTTCGAACCTGAATTGGGGAGGGGGTTCCGTCCTTCAGAAAGAGAGGTATGTCACTGTATTATTTATATTTTATTGGAAAACAAGTGATTGGAACATGACGAAATGTTGTTGAATTGCGATAAGATCGTGCTTAGCACGAGCTAAAATACTAGTTATAAATAAATAAAAAGTACAAAATCCCACCTTAAAGAGACCTCCTTATAATAGATGAAACAAATCATTGTAACATGAAACAAAATTAAATTTGTTTCCTAATCTAAATAGGTTGCAACTTTATTACTAAAAATAAATAAAAAGATTTCTATTAAAAATGGGTACTATTGATGTGATTTTTAAAATCTGACAATCCAGTTGGCTCTATGTCATCGTGATAGGCAATTTACATGTATAATAGGCAATTTACATGTATAACATGTTAGAATCCGCATTCCAACTTGGGAGGTTTTTTTTTGTGCGCAAGTCAATAATATGTATGTATCAGCGTTTAGCTAGTGATAGTCCTACTGTTACATGAATTTATCAATTATAAGTCCTACATCAGTCTCTCCTTGTTGAAATAAGATCGACCTCGAGCTTATATTTGCTTGAATAATAGCTTCCTCGATAAACACTTTTCTTCTCCTACATCGGTCAGTATTCATCTTGTACTTAATATTGATTTTCTCTATCTGTTCATTTATCTCCTCAACTAGGATTTTTCTAAATTAAACTTTTGTATGAATCTTTCCCACAGCATGTGTTCATCATTGTCGGCATGTAGATCTGCAATGGACTTGAAAATCTCCTCCAAATCTTTCCCTTGTTGATTTTCATATTCTAGTGTTGGAAACATCATCTCAATATTGTTGAAATCATTGATAATCATTGCTTTTAAAGAAGAAATTACCTCATACTCCATACACAATTCTTTTGTCTCCTGTTCTTGGGCCCTTCACTAAGAAACTTATACATATCATCAATTGCCTCACTCTCTATTATATCCTTCCCTATCGTTGGGACAACCTCAACAGGTGTAATATTTATTTCACGTATAATATCCATCTTCACTGATATATCACCGTCAATATCAGGAATCTCAGTTGCAATAGGGGGCTTGCACCTCAGGAGTTATCTCGATGGCAGCATGATCTGCCTTTTTGGTTACAACTAGGGCATAGAGCTCTTCAGATTATTTTAGGTCTTCTGTAAAGGCTTCATTGTCAATAACCAAAAAGGCTTCTTTTCAGCAACATATGTCTTGAATGGCCCCTTTTCTGTAAGAGGCATAAGCACACTTTGACGTCCATTATTCTTGAAGATATAAACATTGCCTTTGCTCTTGTGGGTTGCACCAACATCAAATTGTCATGGCTTACCTAAAAGCATATGATAAGCATTCATCTCAGCCACATCACAGACTACTTTATCAACATAGTTGCAGCCAATTGAAAAAGGCACCCAACACAACTCATCGATCTGTATATCATTGCCCTTGCGAATCCAGTCGATCTTGTAAGGAGTGAGGTGTGTCTATGTCTTCAAACCTAACTTCTTGACCATACGCTGAGAGTTAAGATTTTCGCTATAGCCGCCATTAATGATAACATCACTGATCTTCTACATCATGGTTCATCTCGTGCGGAAGATATTATGCTTTTGAGGCAGTTCTTCTTTCTTTGTTGCCTCTTCAATGCTCTTCACAACTTCAGGGTCTTGCTTAGGGACAGATTGGGTTTGCTTAATCGATCTACATGATCATAGTTAGAGTGTGAACTCGGATATCGATTGAACACATAGTAATAGGTAGGAAGAAAATGAGCTTTCAACAATTCTTTCATCTTCGCTCATGATTGAATTTTTTTTCTTCTACTAACGGGCTCGATCCTCATATAATGATTGCCACCAAAGAGCTACTTTACTCTAAAGTCTGTAGGCTACGCGCTTAACCTTTTGATCATCTGTAATTCCCAACTACCCAAAAAATCTCTGCACCTCATTAATCAAATCAAGAAAATCCTCTCTATCAAGTTTCCCGTTGAAAGATGGTAAATCAACCCTCATGTTTTCAATTCAAAAATATCCCACCTTGAGTAGTCTCGACGACCATGATTTTGACGCGGCGCTATGTAGTCATTTATGTTGTTGTTGAATTCTTCTTGTGGAGTCTGATCACGTCTTTGGTGACCATCAACATGATCTCGAATTTGTCCCGGTTTCAGACGGTCCATTGCCAATGCAAGTCGGTTCATGTGAGTTATAATCTGAATTCGGGTAATGGGGGCTTTATCGCTTGCAATCAGATCGGAAACAAGGCTTTGTTATTAATTGCAGCTTCTTACCTATTGAGGGGACAACTAAAGTTCATTGATCAGATAAAAGGGGTATAAAGGTGAATATAGCAATCTAGTGTTAGAAACCTAACACCGTTGCAGTGTGAGGGTGGAAAATTACAATGCAAAGGAATTAGGGGGTAATTTTCCAAAATATCAAGATCTCAAGAGTAATTTTGTAATGAAATATTTGAGAGGTTATATATGCAAAAAAAAAGACCCGTTTCTTTTTTTAATTTTTCTATCAGCTTTCACCAAATATTTAATAAAAGGTAGATTACACTAAACCCACCAATAACTATCAGTGTTTTGCAATAACCCCTAATAACTTTAAAAATCACTCCAAATCCCCAATAACTTTTGACAAAAACTCTCAAGATTAACACCATTACTTCATGTGTGGTCAACTAACAAAAATACCCTCAAAACGTTTTGAGAGAAAACCCCTAATAAGTTCGTGTGGTCAACTAACAAAAATTCCCTGAAAAAGTTTTGAGAGAAAACCCTAATAAGTAAAAGCGTACTTAACTTCCAATTTGAAAACTATGACTTTTCTCTTAAAAATTCTAAAATTACAAACTGTTAAAAGATCCCTAAAATTTTGAAATATTACAAGTAACTCCTAAATATATGAAATATTACAAAAGACCACCTAAATCAGAAAATTGCAAAGATGCCTTTAAGATTCGTAAATGTCAAACAATTTTGCTCATAATTTTGGACTTTCATGTGTTGTTTGTTATTTATTGTATTTTTAAGGTGTATTGCTGTAATTTTGGAATTATTCAGAGGGTTTAAATTTTGTATATTTCACGGGTCAGATTGTAGTTTTGGAATTTTCAAGGGGTTGATTTTCAAATCTAAAGGAATTGTTTGAAATTTTCAAATTTTGCAAGGGGTGTTTGTGAGTTTTCATATTTTTGGGGTTAATTTGTAAGTTTCAAATTGTTCAAGGGTTCTTAATAATTTTAGAATTTAAAGAGGAATTTGTAGTTTTGAATTTTTTAGGGGTTATTTTTATTTTTGAGGATCACATAAAATTTCTTATTTAATCTCTAAATTAGCATTATCGATTATAACATCTCATGTGGCAAAATGTGCTAAAAAGATGAAAAAAATCTTTTAGTCCGAAACTGTTACTTATTTTTCTTCTTATTAAAAATTAATATTTTGAGACTAAGAATGATTTTTTTTTTGGCATGTGCTTACCCAGTGGCAGGTAGAGTTGATGGTGCTAATATGATGATAACATGAGATATTTTCAAATAAGATTTAGTTGAATAAAAAAGTTCAAGGAGTTATGTTCAATAACTCCTGAAGGTGAGGGGTGTTATTGTGTTTCCCCCAAAATTCAGGGGGGTTTCTGTAATTAACACACTTGTTTAGCTTTCTCTTTATAGCTGATGTGAAGTAGGCACCACATGTACGGGTACAAAATCATGTTCGTATCTGCAGATATATTCATAATCGTATCCATTAGGCCACATATATAGTTACTTAAATATATAACCGATAGGATATAGTTAGGAATATGGTTATGTAGTGAAATATAATGATCTATATCCGAATGTATGTTGATCAGACAACTGTAATTTTTTCAATTTTTAGATTAATGAATGTGAGACTAATTTTGATGGCCAAGAGATACAATTCTAGCTTTTCAAATATAACAAGCATATTAATTGTGCCTCTTGTATCATATGGGCTATATTTTTCTGATATTATTTTGTTTTCAGAAAACCATTTTGTATCTCATGTATATCCGTATGCATATTCATATCTGTATATTTATCGATATTTGATTTTAGTGAATATGAATATGAGTTTTTCTTATCAAGATATATCTATATCCATGTTTGTATCCGTGACTAGCAAGCGGATATGGATATCATATATGAGCAGTATGCGGACCATTTGAACCCATATTCGTATGCCAATGGAAAAACGTTTCAAATTAATGGATGGGAAATTTCACCTGGCATCACTATTGAAACATAAAAGCAAAAATGGATAGGAAATTTGATAGGAAATTTCACATGGCAACTTTACCGAAGCATAAAAGCAAAAATGGATAGGAAATTTCACATGGCATTACTACCGAAACATAAAAGCAAAAAAATATAACGATGGTTTTTCTTTTTCCCCCTCTGTGTGGTGATGCAAAAAATGTCCGACATCTATACAATATATTAGGTTCTTGTACCAAGCTCACAAGTGCATAATCCTTAGCCTAGAATTAATCCTCAACTATACCCAATATTTGGATCCAAATTATAATTAATTGAGGCTTCGTTTGGATACCATAGTATTTTCCTTATTTCTATGGTGTTTTAGGCAAAAATAAAATACCATGCATTTGGAAACTATGGTGTTTATTGAGCTAAATCATTCTCAGACCAAAACACAACACTTATTACAAAACACCTTATAGATGTTTTAAGTTTGATATTTTGGTTTTGAGTTTGAGGAGATGTTAATATAATATCTAACATAATATATTAAATATAATTAATATATAGTTATTATCGACATGCTTATTATGTTATATTATATTATATTATAGTTAATCCAATATATTAGTAATATTTTGTAAATTATAAAATACGTTAATAATTAAAATATCTTATATAATAATATAATAACATATTAGATATAAATATTTAATATGTTGATAATGTATTATATAATAATATAGTTAAAGTAATATAATAATAAATAATAATAAAATATAAATAATTTAATACAAAATACTAGAAAATAACTATTGATAATAAATAATAATATAATAATGATATAATAATATACTATACAATATTATATAATGTTATTAATATTTTAAGAAATAATATGTAATAAATTAATAATTATAAAATGTTATATAATAAAAATATATTTGATAATAAAACAACAATATAATAATAATGTTATATAGCATATATTATGTAGTAAATGTAATATAATATACATAAAATATTGATATATTATATAAAAATAATATAATATAAGATATAATAAATTATATAATAATAATATATTATATTATAAAGTAAAATAATTTATTACTATAAAATAATATATTGCTAACAAATGTTAATGTAATAATCATATATTCATAATATAATAATATTTATTTATATCATAAAGTATTAATATATTATTAAAGTATTATTAATAAACTCTAATATATTAGAAACTATAATTATTATATAAATTTTAAGTATTTACAATATATTAATTTATTAGAAATATACTAGTAATAACATAATATTAATATTATTAATAATATTATATTATATTAATATTAGTATAATATTATATTACTAATAAAATAATCTTATTTTAAAAATATTATATAATCTATAACAATAACAAATTGATATACCAAAATAATTAAGAAATTAAAAGAGAAAAGTTTAAATATTTTAAATGTGTCTACATCATAAAACCATATATCTTTGCATGGTAATTTAAGAAACTTAAAATAAGGATAAGTTTCACGAAACCCCTTGGTCAAACTGATAATCATGACAGAGAAAAGTAAATCTTTTGGTAGGTATTTGTTCAGAGCATGCAATTTTCATGGTGGCAGACACAAGGAGAATCACAGACATAAAAATAATGTTTCAAACCGATTTGTATAGTACTATGGATTGCATCTATATTATATCCCTTCACTGGAGCATTCCATTGATATTGAAGAGCGTGAAGGTTAGTTCCTCCAACATGAGATTTCAATGGCTTAATGTTGGATTTTGAATTTGAGGAGTGGAGGCAATCAAATATAATTTGCATTTTGGCTCTTTGAAGCATGCGATTTTGTTTGGTTACCTCCAATATCTCATCTTCAACTACTCAATTGCTGCATAAAAGAATTTTGCTTCGCCTGTGATGGTGTTCAATGTGAGAATTGGAGGAAAACGAATACATATATGTCAATTAATTTTGGCATAGTTTTGTCTATTTATGTGGTCTATTTTCTTCAGTATCTCACCTTCAAAATTGTTCTCTAAAAATAAAAATTCCAGTCTTTCCGATTATTTTTCCTGTGTGCTTCAATAAGCTATATATCTTTAGAGAACTATGGTTGTGTCAAATTGTTAAACGGCAAAAAAATTTTGATTATTAAAATTTGATGAAAAGTTTTCCCTATTGCCTAAGCGATAAGGTAACACTCCATTCAGTATTTTATTGTTTCTTACATTCCACGTGCACTAGCAAAATTAAAGGAAAGGACTTGCCAAAGAACATGGAATAAATATATACTACAAAATAATAAATCTAATCTACCAAATATGAAATAAAAATAAGAAATAAAATTCTAAAACATGCAATTCTAAAATAAGAAAATAAAAAGAGAAAATAAATACTTACATTGTAAGGGGTTGGCTCCTTGAGAAGCAATATTCATCACCAAGGGAGAAGAGGAAAGAAAATGAAAAAATAGAAAAAAATTTATTTATTGCAAATAAAAAAGTTTATAATTTGAAAGGTCTTTTCAATTAAGAGTAACCTTCAACTCCAAAATATAGTTTGTAAAATTTTACACACTCTAACCCTCACTCTCTACCCCTATTTATAGCTAAAATAATCTATATAGCCCTTGGATCAATCTTGGGCTCTAAGAAATCAAAATCAGCCATTAATTGCATTCTGTTGAGCACTAATCGATTAGCATTGATTAGCTCTAATTACAGTTTTGAGACCAATATTATGTGAGACGCGAGTTTTAGATGGACAGATTTCATTGGGCTGCAGGTAAAGAATTTCCGATCTAATTAAAGAAGTTTTGATTTTTAATTTTAAATTTGGTATTAGAATCTACCTTTTATCGTTCATGCAGATGGAACGTCACTAAATGCTACGATGAGGCCCTAACAAGATAGTTAGATTTTTACAGAGGAGAGCTTGACCGGATGAAAATTTATCAGATATCAATTTTTAATTTAAGTCAATTTAAGCTACCGATAAATTTCAAAGAGTTACTAATATATGAAATATTTTGTAGTTCGAGTGGCAGCCATACGAAACTTTCCTACCTCGTCTACCACTGATTTGCATGGAGGGACACGGTATATGGAGAGTCATAGTTCCTCTAATTTGTTTTGAAATTGTGGAGATACACGTGTCGGATCGCGTGCTTAGGCAGTTTGGTTTCGCGTAGCACGCTCCACAATATGTAAAAAGAATAGAGAGAAAGGCGTTCAAGGGTGGGCATTAGATTTGTTGATTTTCATATTCTCAAATTAATATTTTGATGATAACAACATATGTTATATATATATATGTGTGTTTTTTTGTGTGTTTTATAACTTGTTGATGCAGATATTATATCAAATTTGGACAAGTACAAAATGAGTTCAAGGCATAATGAAGTATTGAAGATGAGAAGCAAGATCAAAATAAATGTAATTTTTCTCTTCTTTACTTAGAACAAATTGTACAAGCCTTGATCACACACACACACACACTTTTAGAACACACTAACACATGCTTAGTGTGTTGGTTAATTATAGAAATCCCTATATTAACCATTAGAGTTTTTAAAGTTTAAAACACTTCATTTATAACTTTTTCAGTCAATAGTAGTGGACCAATTCAAACTATAGTTAGCTAATTACTAATTACTTAATTACTTAAATATACAAGTTTACGTAAATTCTGATTAGTCGACTAATGCCATTAATAGTTAGACTAATGATAACAAACAATTTTCCGTAAACTGTGAGTTTACTGATTAGTCGACTAATTCATATATAGTAGTCGACTACTCAGTTAAAACATACACCCGGACTTTCGTCATTACAGTTAGTCGACTAATACATATAGTAGTCGACTACTAATGCTTGAGCTGCTTATCGAGAATGCGTGTAAACAGTTAGTCGACTAATCGATATAATAGTCGACTATAGAAGTCGGTTTTCGGCGTTCGAATTTGAATGTTTGAATGTTTTATTGTTTATATCCGTTTTATAGGTTTTAACTTGTATCTAATCAAGGGATATATATAGACAAAAACATCAGAAAAAGAAAGACAACATTCATATGAATTGATCTTGAATTTTGAGATTAAAAAGAGAGTTCAAAAAGTTCACAAGTGAAAAACTATTCTTTGATACAATTGCAAGATTCAAAAGAGTTAAACATTATTTTTGCAATTGAAAAGTTCTTAAGCTACGCACATCACCAACACTTCAAGGCTTCTAGGACTTTGTACTTTGCTTCTTCAAAAAGGAATTCTCAGGTGTGAGAATTGTGGATTTCAGGTTTGAGATTGTTGCAATTTGCATGGTCTTGCAAATTGGTCAGGTTTTTCTTTGATTTTGTAAGGGTATTTCAAAATCATAGTGGAAACTCTCAAGCGGGATTTGCTTGGGGACTGGATGTACACCTGGGAGGTGGAACCAGTATAAATCTCTGTGTTTGTGATTGTGAAATTTCTGTGTTTGTGCTATCATATTTGCAATTTATTATCTACTTTGCATAAAATTTTATAAAACACTATTCACCCCCCCTCTAGTGTTTAAGTGTGATCAGATCAACGATCCTACATTTGGTATCAGAGCAAGGTGAAAGATGGCATCTACTTCTGATCAGAATTCACAATTCAAAGAAGGTCATTCAACAAATCGTCCACCAATGTTTGATGGACTCAACTACAACTATTGGAAGTGCGAGAATGAAAATCTATCTTCAATCAATTGGATCTGAACTTTGGAACATTGTAGAGACAAGATCGGATCGCTAAGTAAGTAGCTTTTGTCACAGAGCACTCCACAATATGTAAAAAGAATAGAGAGAAAGCGTTCAAGGGTGGGCATTAGATTTGTTGATTTTCATATTCTCAAATTAATATTTTGATGATAACAACATATGTTATATATATATATGTGTGTTTTTTGTGTGTTTTATAACTTGTTGATCGAGATATTATATCAAATTTGGACAAGTACAAAATGAGTTCAAGGCATAATGAAGTATTGAAGATGAGAAGCAAGATCAAAATAAATGTAATTTTTCTCTTCTTTACTTAGAACAAATTGTACAAGCCTTGATCACACACACACACACACTTTTAGAACACACTAACACATGCTTAGTGTGTTGGTTAATTATAGAAATCCCTATATTAACCATTAGAGTTTTAAAGTTTAAAACACTTCATTTATAACTTTTTGAGTCAATAGTAGTCGACCAATTCAAACTATAGTCGACTAATTACTTAATTACTTAAATATACAAGTTTACGTAAATTTACAGTTAGTCGACTAATGCCATTAATAGTCGACTAATGATAACAAACAATTTTCCGAGCTGTGAGTTTACAGTTAGTCGACTAATACATATAGTAGTCGACTACCGCATTTAAAACATACACCGGACTTTCGTCATTACAGTTAGTCGACTAATACATATAGTAGTCGACTACTAATGCTTGAACTGCTATACGTAATGCGGTAAATACGCATTAGTCGACTAATCGATATAATAGTCGACTATAGAAGTCGGTTTTCGGCGTTTGAATTTGAATGTTTGAATGTTTTGTTGTTTATATCCGTTTTATAGGTTTTAACTTGTATCTAATCAAGGGATATATATAGACAAAAACATCGAAAAAGAAAGACAACATTCATATGAATTGATCTTGAATTTTGAGATTAAAAGAGAGTTCAAAAAGTTCACAAGTGAAAAACTATTCTTTGATACAATTGCAAGATTCAAAAGAGTTAAACATTATTTTTGCAATTGAAAAGTTCTTAAGCCATCACGCACATCACCAACACTTCAAGGCTTCTAGGACTTTGTACTTTGCTTCTTCAAAAGGAATTCTCGGTGTGAGAATTGTGGATTCGAGTTTGAGATTGTTGCAATTTGCATGGTCTTGCAAATTGGTCGGGTTTTCTTTGATTTTGTAAGGGTATTTCAAAATCATAGTGGAAACTCTCAAGCGGGATTTGCTTGGGATTTGGATGTACACGGGAGGTGGAACCAGATATAAATCTGTGTTTGTGATTGTGAAATTTACGTGTTTGTGCTATCATATTTGCAATTTATTATCTACTTTGCATAAAATTTATAAAACACTATTCACCCCCTCTAGTGTTTAAGTGTGATCGGATCAACGATCCTACATTTGGTATCGAGCAAGGTGAAAGATGGCATCTACTTACGTCGAATTCACAATTCAAAGAAGGTCATTCAACAAATCGTCCACCAATGTTTGATGGACTCAACTACAACTATTGGAAGTCCAGAATGAAAATCTATCTTCAATCAATTGGATACGAACTTTGGAACATTGTAGAGACAAGATATGAGAAGCCAACTACTCCGTTTTCAGAATGGACTACAGCACAAAGGAACAATGCAAATTTGGACTCCAAAGCAATGAATGCTTTATTTTGTGCACTTGATCGAAATGAGTTCAACCGAGTGTCAACAGAAAAATCTGCATATGATATTTGGCACACACTCGAGGTAACACATGAAGGTACAAATAAAGTAAAAGAGTCTAAAATTTCTGTTCTTGTTCACAGGTTTGAATTGTTCCGGATGAAAGAAAATGAGACAATTGGAGAAATGTTCACAAGATTTCTGAGATATCACTAATACTCTAATTGGACTTGGAAAAACCTATACACAAGTGGAAATGGTCCGAAAAATTCTTCGATCACTTACTCCAAAATGGGAAAAGAAAATTACAGCAATAGAAGAAGCAAATGATTTATCAACATTGTCGATGGAGAATTTAATTGGAAATTTAATGGCATCTGAAGTCAAATCGAAGATAGAAAAAATGAAGATGAAACGAAAAACAAGAAAGTTCTTGCATTCAACATCACATCGATAAGGAAGATTCGGATAATGAAGATGAAGAAATGAGCATGTTTGCACGCAAATTTGAAAATTTATAAAACAAGGTAAGTTTAAATCTAAATTTTCAAATTCAAATAACTCACTGTTTGTTTCAAGTGTAACAAAGCGAGGTCATATGAAGAAAGATTGTCCTTTATTGAAGAATAAGCAAAAGTCAAATTATTTCAATAATTTCAACTCAACTCAAAATAACAAGAAAAGAAAGGCAATGGCGACAACTTGGGATGCGGTGATGACTCTTCATCGATGAAGAAAATGAAGAAAATGAAAGTGCTCATATGTGTTTCATGGCACAAGATGAGGTAAATGATAATGATGAACTCTTAGATGCTTTTAATGAATTATATGAAACTTTGTAAGGTTAAAAGTTTCACATAATTTTCTTAAAATGAAAATAAGAGATTATTAGAAGAAATTTCTGATTTAAATTCTTCTTATGTTAATTCACAAGAAATTAAATTAAAAGAAGAAAATGAGAATTTACTCAAAGAAAATTATTTGTTAACTAATGAAAATTTGTATCTAAAATCAGAATGCTATAATTTAAAGACTAGCATTAGTATTTTAGATAAAGATATATCTTTGATTAAATCAAAATATGATGACATATACTTAAATGTTAGTAAGTTTAATAAAGGAAAAGAAAATTTAAAAACTTTACTTTCTTATCAAAAAGAAACTCAAAAGACAAAAGGATTGGGTTTTCAAGTTGAAAAAGATATTCATAAGAAAACCACTTTTGTAAAATCATCTTCATTAGTATATAAACAAAATATTAAAGATAATATTTTAAATAAAAGAAAACAAAATTTTTATCTATTTGGGTTCCTAAAGTTTTAAATTATAATAAGAAAAAGTCTTATATTTCTAGCTTTATTAAAGATGTTTGTTTATCATCTAATTTCATAGGAAAATCAAACTCTTCATGGGTTTGGTTTCCTAAAGACTAATTTTAAGGACCCAATATAAAATGGGTACCAAGATTATAAATGTTTATCTTTTCAGGTACCAAAGAAAGATAGATGGATTTTAGATAGTGGTTGTTCAAAACATATGACGGGGAACATTCAATTCTGTCATCAATTCAAGACAAAGATGGTGGTACAGTCACCTTTGGAGACAATAACAAAGGAAAGGTGATTGGTATTGGCACCGTTGGTAATTCTAATAAACCTATTATTAATAATGTTTTATTAGTCGAAGGTCTTAAACATAATCTGCTTAGTATAAGTCAACTATGTGATAAAGGTTTTAAAGTTGTCTTGAAAAAGATTCTTGCTTAATTTATGATCTTGATTGGTCTACAATTTTATATAAAGGTCATAGAAAGAATAATATATATGTTTTATCTTTAAATAATATTTCAAATGAACATTGTCTTATTGCATCTTCAAATGATTGTATATTATGGCATAAACGTTTTGGTCATGTTAATTTTAAACATATTTCTAAAATTTCTAAATATGATTTAGTAAATGGTTTACCTAAGCTTTCTTATAAAGATAATTTTTGTGATGCATGTCAACAAGGTAAAATGCATAAATCTTCTTTTAAATCTAAAAATATTATTTCTACTAGTAAACCACTTGAATTACTTCATATTGATCTCTTTGGTCCTTCTAGGATAGCGTCTTTAAATGGAAGTAAATATGCATTTGTAATTGTTGATGATTTTTCAAGATTTACTTGGGTAATATTTCTTAAAAATAAAAATGATGCTTTTAATGAGTTTTCTATATTTTGTAAAAGAATTCAAAATCAAAATCTCTTTCTATAGTTACTATCACATTAGTGATCATGGAGGAGAATTTGAAAATGAACTTGTTGCAAATTTTTGTGATAAAATGGTATTTCACATACATTTTCTTTTCCTAGAGCAGCTCCACAAAATGGAGTTGTAGAAAGAAAGAATAGGACATTACAAGAATGTGCTAGAACAATGTTATGTGATAGTAATTTACCAAAATATTTTTGGGCAGAAGCTGTCTCAACAGCATGCTATGTTTTAAATAGAGTTTTATTAAGACCTATTTTAAACAAAACATCATATGAATTATTTTATAATAAAATTCCTAAAGTTTCATATTTTAAAGTTTTTGGTTGTAAGTGTTTTATATTAAATACAAAAGATAATTTAGATAAATTTGATTCTAAATCTGATGAAGGAATTTTTGTCGGATATTCTAATCATAGTAAAGCATATAGAATATATAATAAAAGAACCTTAGTCATTGAAGAATCTATGCATGTTTCTTTTGATGAAAATTTTATAAAACACCTTCTATTTCAAGTAATGATGATGAATTAATTGATACTATTAATGATACTCTATGTTAGATATTTCAAAAGATGAAAATTTGCAAAATGAATTACCAAAGAGTTTTGTAGAAGTTAAAAATCATCCACATGATTTGATTATTGGAAATATATCTGATAAAGTATCTACTAGATCTCATTTTAATTTAATAATTCATGTTGCATTTGTTTGAAGTAGAACCTAAAAATGTTAAAGAAGCTTTACTTGATAATTTTTGGATAGAAGCTATGCAAGATGAATTAAATCAATTTATAAGAAATGATGTTTGGGATCTTGTACCTAGACCACAAAATAAATCCATTATAGGAACAAAATGGATTTTTAGGAATAAATTAGATGAATCGGGACAAGTTGTTAGAAATAAAGCTAGATTAGTTGCACAAGGTTATAATCAAGAAGAAGGAATTGATTATGATGAAACTTATGCTCTGTTGCGTTTAGAATCCATTAGAATTTTACTTGCATTTGCATGTTTTATGAATTTCAAACTTTACCAAATGGATGTTAAAAGTGCATTTTTAAATGGTTTTATTAAAGAAGAAGTTTTTGTAGAACAACCTCCGGTTTTGAACATGAAAAATTTTCGATCATGTTTATAAACTTAAAAAGGCTTTATATGGTCTTAAACAAGCACCTCGTGCATGGTATGATAGATTAAAATCTTTTCTTTTAACATCTGGTTTTGAAATTGGAAAAGTTGATTCTACTTTATTTATTAAGAAAATAAATAAAGATATATTATTAATACAAATATATGTAGATGATATAATATTTGGTTCTACTAACAATGATCTTTGTCAAGAGTTTGCTAAGACTATGCAGGAAGAATTTGAAATGAGTCACATGGGTGAACTAAACTTCTTTCTTGGACTTCAAATCAAACAAATGAAGGAAGGAATTTTTATCAATCAAAATAAATATGCAAAAGAACTACTTAAGCGTTTTGGGATGGACAATACAACTAGCAAACCAACACCAATGAGTACTACAACATCACTTGACAAAGATGAAAGTGGTAAGAATGTTGATCAAAAGCTATATCGAGGTATGATTGGATCACTTCTTTACATTACACTAGTAGACACGATATTATGTTTAGTGTTTGTTTATGTGCTAGATTTCAATCTAATCCTAAAGAATCACATCTTAAAGCTGTTAAAAGAATTTTTAGATATCTTAAAGGTACTTGATTTTGGTTTATTTTATCCAAAGAATAGCACATTTGATTTGTTATCATATAGTGATCTTTGATTTTCTTTGGATGTAAATCGATAGAAAAAGTACAAGTGGTACATGTCATTTTTAGGACATTCACTTGTATCATGGTTTAGTAAAAGCAAAATTCGGTATCATTATCAACAAGCTGAGCGAGAATACATTGTCGCTAGTTTAGCATGTGCACAAATTTTATGGATGAAACAAACACTATCGATTATGGCATAGTTTGTTCCACATCTTCTATAATGTGTGACAATTCTAGTGCAATTAATTTATCTAAAAATCCCATTCAACACTCCGCATACAAAACATATTGATATTAGACATCATTTCCTCATTGATCATGTTCTTAAGGGAGATATTATATTAGAATTTATATCTACTAATAAACAAATAGCGAGATATTTTAACGAAACCTTTAAAAGAAGATATTTATGTTAAATTAAGAAGAGAATTAGGTATATGTTCAATTCTGATTTAAATTAATTATTAAATAAGTACATATGTTTATTAGTTAGACTAACAACTTCACTAGTCGACTACATGCACAATCATTCATATAAATTTTATTACGTCAATATCTTATTAGTGGACTTATACCAGTTAGTGGGCTACAAGCTATCAAAAGCGAAAACATATATTACGTTAGATGCAGGATTAGTCGACTACACCTTAGATTAGTGGAGCTACTCCATTATTTACGAAAATTTTGTTATTGGATCTGTTTCTTTTAACCCAAACCCACTATCCAATAACATAAGTTACTTTAGATCTCAACCATACATCCAACCATCTTTAATCCTAGCCCTAGATTTATTTTCTTATGATTTAAATCTCAACCTTTCATTCAATTTTAACTTTTAATCCTAGCCCTTCATTTAATTTTAACCCTAACAAAACTACTCCCACTCATTCTTACCCATTTCATCCGTTCCCACTCTTCTAAAAACCGAGATCTCAGTTAGGGTATTCTCTCCTCAACTTAGGGCATCATCCAACTTCATTTCCTCCTTCAAATTCCTCAATTTTTCTTCAATTTTTCAAGTTCCAGGCATCATTAGTCGACTACTAGGGCATTTAGTCGACTAATCTAACCAACGACCACTTCTTAGTGTTTTTGATCAATTCCATTTCTTGGTAAGTCTTCTCCAACCTCTTCTTCAATTCAATTATGTCTAGGTCAAAGCGTTCGCTTCGGGACCTTCTCAACGATGAAGATTACACAATTTACTTAAAAGATCCTAGTCTTACGGATTCTTTTAAGGAAATGCAATCTTATGATATACTTCCTGGTCGTTTTATTAAATATGAAGACTTTTCAAGTCATAATTTGAGAGGGTATTTTGCAAATATTGGATTAGGCGAACTCTATTCCTCCGAAAATCGAAAACCCTATTATCCACTACTTATTAAGCTTTTCTATACTAATCTTTCACATAAAAGCTTGATAATGACAAGCGTGTGATAAATAGTTTGGTTAAAGGAAAAGAAATTTCCTTTTCTCCGAACTTTTAGGACAAATATTAAACATTCCTTCTACCGAATTAGTCTTGAAGATGTTTCTATGGATGATGAACATATTCTTCAACATCTAATTTACTTACAGTCAAGGAGGAATTATAAATCATTCTCAAAAACTTCGACCATTTCCTCGTTTTATTGCTCGAATCTTAGCCTATAATTTATATCCAAAATCGGAAGTTTTCACTTCATATCTTTAGAATTAGCTAAAGCCCTATATGCAATCATGGCTAATATTCAAGTTAATTGGGTGAAGTTTATTTGAAAATCTCTTCAAAATTCCTTATAGAGGATTTACGCCTTTTGGCTTTCTTGACTACTATTTTGAAGCCTTTCGTGTGGATCTTGATTCGAAACATCAATCCTTGATCGGTTGAATTCTTTGATTCCAATGCCCTAACTAGGATGAAAATTCCTAACTTTGAACTTCCACAACAACACCAAGAACCTCAAGAAGAACGGCACAATGAACCTCACCCACAACAAGATGAACCCTCTTCAAGTAATAATCCACCACTGCGTAAACCGAACCATCCTGTTTTTCGGATGCGCGATTACAACACATTATCAGCTAGGATTCTAAACTTGGAAACCAGTCAAAATTTGATTTTTGATCAGAACATCGCAATCATGAACAACCAACGTGACATGATGCATGTTAGAAGCCTTCGATACAAAGCTTGACTCCTACTTTCGGGGATATCAACCTTCTCCACCACCGAGTCTTGATTAAGAATAGTTGTTTTAAGTTTAGTTAGTTTGTGTGTTTTAATTCTATAACAAACCTTTGTAATAGTGTGTGGTGTGTTTTATTTACATGTTTTCGATATGACTATTAATTGACATGTTTAAGTATGTTAGTAAGACTTGCTTGTAATTACCCGTTATGGCATTGGATGTTATCGAAGTTCGATTTTCATGGCAAGTCTTTGCTTACCTATTTGGATGGGTGGCGTCTTGGACTATGTTCATAATCTGGAGGATCTTTTGAAGTTTTAGCTCATCTTGATGAAATCCTTAATTGCATCTCTTATATGTTTCCTTCTTTTCATGATAACAAAGGGGAGTAATTTTATATCTGAGGATGCTAATATGGGGGAGTAATTTTAAAATTTATTTTATATACAGGATGCTAATATGTGGGGAGTAATTTTAAAATTTAATTCTATATTGTTATCATCAAAAGGGGAGAATGTTGATTTTCATATTCTCAAATTAATATTTTGATGATAACAACATATGTTATATATATATGTGTGTTTTTGTGTGTTTTATAACTTGTTGATGCAGATATTATATCAAATTTGGACAAGTACAAAATGAGTTCAAGGCATAATGAAGTATTGAAGATGAGAAGCAAGATCAAAATAAATGTAATTTTTCTCTTCTTTACTTAGAACAAATTGTACAAGCCTTGATCACACACACACACACACTTTTAGAACACACTAACACATGCTTAGTGTGTTGGTTAATATAGAAATCCCTATATTAACCATTAGAGTTTTTAAAGTTTAAAACACTTCATTTATAACTTTTTCAGTCAATAGTAATTAGACCAATTCAAACTATAGTTAGACTAATTACTTAATTACTTAAATATACAAGTTTACGTAAATTCTGATTAGTCGACTAATGCCATTAATAGTCGACTAATGATAACAAACAATTTTCGAAGCTGTGAGTTTACTGATTAGTCGACTAATTCATATATAGTAGTCGACTACTCATTTAAAACATACACCCGGACTTTACGTCATTACAGTTAGTCGACTAATACATATAGTAGTGGACTACTAATGCTGAGCTGCTTATACGAGATGCGTGTAAAGCAGTTAGTCGACTAATCTGATATAATAGTCGACTATAGAAGTCAGTTTTCTGACGTTTCAGAATTTGAATGTTTGAATGTTTTGACTGTTTATATCCGTTTTATAGGTTTTAACTTGTATCTAATCAAGGGATATATATAGACAAAAACATCAGAAAAAGAAAGACAACATTCATATGAATTGATCTTGAATTTTGAGATTAAAAGAGAGTTCAAAAGTTCACAAGTGAAAAACTATTCTTTGATACAATTGCAAGATTCAAAAGAGTTAAACATTATTTTTGCAATTGAAAAGTTCTTAAGCCACTGCTGCACATCACCAACACTTCAAGGCTTCTAGGACTTTGTACTTTGCTTCTTCAAAAAGGAATTCTCAGGTGTGAGAATTGTGGATTTCAGGTTTGAGATTGTTGCAATTTGCATGGTCTTGCAAATTGGTCAGGTTTTCTTTGATTTTGTAAGGGTATTTCAAAATCATAGTGGAAACTCTCAAGCGGGATTTGCTTGGGAATTTGGATGTACACCTGGGAGGTGGAACCAGTATAAATCTCTGTGTTTGTGATTGTGAAATTTCTGTGTTTGTGCTATCATATTTGCAATTTATTATCTACTTTGCATAAAATTTTATAAAACACTATTCACCCCCCCTCTAGTGTTTAAGTGTGATCAGATCAACGATCCTACAAGATTGACTGGCAACTTGTGCATAATCAGTACATTGTTAGATGGAATGAGCGGCATTTGAGCATCGTCGAGCAGCTTTATCCTCCGATGGAGGAAACTGATTATATAAGATGGTATTAGGGGATTACCAGAAGATGGATAATCACTCAAACCACACATCCAGTCGACGAAATCAAGATACGTTCCCAACAAGCCAGATACGTACCAAGGGGTGTAGATGATAGAGAATGGGTAAGTAAATTGCATAATTATAAATAGTTTTTTTAATCCCTTGTTAGCTTTTGGTTGCTTATATATATATATATATCTTTTTACGTAATTTCAGATAGACGCTATGGATGAGATAGAGGGGATTGTAAATGAGGGCATAGCTACCGTCAAAGGAGATTCAGTACATGTATCAGTATTGCAGCGGATAGTGAGGAGGGTTCGTAGAGCTCTTCATCGAACTCATGAGGATCGGCATGATGGTCGCGAGCAGATGGAACGTGAGGAAAGGGTATATGTACGCCGACGAAAACGAGGTGGATCTTGCTCGCACGACAATGAAGCTGGTCCGTCACAGCCCCACACACCATCGGAGATCGAGCACGTACAAGCTCAAGTCGAAGGAGGATGCCGACGATCTGAGCAGGTACGAAGAGGGAGAAAACGGGGGAGGGGCAGACTTTTAGGTTGCATGTGATAGTTTATTAGTTTTTCTACTTAGACTATATTTGTCGTATGGATGTACTTGATACATTTGGATTTGTTTGGAGTATTTTGCCGTATGGATATGTATATGAGGTATCTATTGTGTTGTGATGTTGTGAATTGATTAAATGTGTTTTTATCCAGTGTTTACTTCTTAAAGTTTATAACTTATATAATGATTATACTATTTAGTAATGTTTGTCCCTCGGATTTTAAAGTTTTTGTACATGTTTAGCAATGTATATGACGGATATATTCATGCAAGTATGACCTGTGCATGTTTTGTGCATGTTTTGGTCTACCCAGCAAATCCACGGGACTAGTAGTCCCGTGGATTTGACGTGTCACCCATATAGGCCCAGCCAATCCACGGGACTAGTAGTCTTGTGGATTTGACGTGTCACCATATAGGCCCGGCCAATCCACGGGACTACTAGTCCTGTGCGTTTTCTGGGTTAAGTTTAGTAGCCGATTAGCGGCCACTAAACGCATGGGACTAGTAGTCCCGTGCGTTTTAAAATTAAATTTTGGAAAACTGACCTCTTTTTGGCCAGCTCATAAGAGGTCGGTGTTGCTAAATATTTAGCAAAACGGTCGATTTTGCTAAATATTTAGCAAAAACAGTCGGTTTTGCTAATTGGGATATTTTGCAAATATGTCCATAGCCTACATATATCACAGAATTAGTGTTCCTAATTTTTTTTTTCTGAGATGTAAGTTTTAGGGGTAGAAGTTCTACAAGAGGATGGCCACAGAGAAAGGGATCGCAGCAGATGAAACCGATCTATAGCTCAGGCGAGGGTTTCTCCAACTTGTTTCTCTCTCTATTTGGGGATTATTCTTTATTTATCTCTCCATTTGATTTTGTTTAGATTTGTTAAAACCCCTAGAATTCGTGCTAAAAGTCTTAGGGTTCTTTTATGATATTTCCCTAATGTTTTAAAATAATCTTGATGAGATCTAATAGGATTTTTTTTCTAAACACAATCGTTAGAATTGACTATATGTACAGGTTTTCTTTCAAAATCCTAGCTTTCATCATTTTCTTTGTGTTTGATCTTAAAAACATGCTAGAAACATGATAGAAACATATACTTTTTTTGTCCCTGTCATTGTTCTAATGAGTCACAAGAAGATTTGAAGTGAAACAATAAAGGAACAATGCGAATCAAATCAAAGAATAGTAGTAGCGACGATCAAAGTCGTCTGATGGTGCGACATCAGACGTCTGATTTGAGATCAGATGTTTGATGCTCCGACATCAAACGTCTGGCCTATTGTTCAGACAGCTGGATGTGTGTGGGATACATCTATTTTCAACGGATAGAAACCATGTTCTCAGGTTTGATTGCAGAGATGTCTGGTTGTTCAGGGGAGACGTCTGATTTTGTTCCTTGACATCTGGTATGAGTTTTCAAACATTTGAATTAGGTTTGTTTCATATTTAACTCTCTAATGATATAATTAATGATCTGATTAGACTAATTTATAGTTTTAGCTTTATTTAAAGAGAGTTTATGATTAATTTAATGATGTGGGAGTAGTCACATGAGATACTTATACATTTATAGAGTGTTTGATCACTCTAATAAGTCAGCACATGTTAAATAAAAATATATAATTCGCTATAAGGCGAATGAACGATTAAATGAGATCATTATAAGTAGTTTGTGCTAGCACTGATATGTTATGAAGTTACACCTAACCATTGTACATGTAAACAGGTGTAGATATCTATATCCTAGATTATGGATTGTACTCCGATGTAGTTAGTCCTAATACATGAGTCGACTAGGCAGCTGATCCCTGACCAGGACCATTCTAGTTAGTGCTAACTAGATTGTGTGAGGTTCTGCTAACTAGATTGTGTGAGGTTCTCATAGGATATGGATTGTAGTGTAAAATATTACATATACAAATTCAATAACGGCTGGATGGGGAATAAGTTATAAGATGAATCGCGTTTTAGGGTTGGTTGGCCAAAGGACTTCGATGTGAGTACCCATTTGATAATTTTGTATTAGTTATGTGTAACCATCTTAAGCGAACAAACTCAATCATTTCATATCTAAATAAGAATATAATTAATTTTTTTAAATGTTGTTTATGTTTAATACATATATGTTGCGTGCACAATACAACTTGATACATCCTGTTGAGGCTTATGATCATTATCATTGATTCATATTTTCTTTCTTATCTAGCAGATAAACCTTTAATTATATTTGTACAGCTAACCATTGATTCTTGCAGTTCCTCATATTTTCTCACTTAGACCTTACGTCTAACCCTTTTGTGGAACCCCTTCTTTAGATAATGAAGTGAGTCTAATTGCAGTGGACCAGGCTTACTTGAATAACCAAGTCATGTGGAAATAGCTAGAGCCATACAGTAGCTAATATAAGCAATGATAATTAATTGTTTATTTTGATTCAGTAGATACTTCTTGATCATCCTTAATTGCATTATCGAGATTTTAGGGCCGTGTTTGAGCCAAGACTTGTATTTCTCTTTGGATAATGAAGTTATTTATCTGGTGGACTTAATACTTGGATAATTTGATATATTATCATTCATTTCTGATTGATTTTTTTGTGATGTCGATGTTGTTATAATGAGACCTATACTTTTCATTTATATTTGTATTGTGAGTGATTGTGGATGTATATATAAAATAGGTTATAGGGTATTCATAGAACACTTTATATTTTTGGCTCTATTAATATTCTGCCTACCAGATCATGCCCGTGTGCGGGGTGTGACATGAGAATTGGAGGCAATCAAATATAATTGCATTTAGGCTCTTAGAGCATGCAATTTTGTTTTGTTACCTCCAATAATTCATCTTCTATTGCTCAATTGTTGTATAATTAAGAATTTATTGAAAGTGAGAATTGGAGAAAAACTAATTTTGGCATTTTGTTTATATATGTGCTCAACTTCCTCTAATATCTCACTTCAAAATTCTTCTCTCAAACAAAAATTTCACTTTGCCATTGATTTTATTTTCCGTGTACTTCAATAAATTGTATTTTGTAGCACTATCGTGTTGCCAAACTGTTAATGACAAAAATAATTTGATGAAAAGTTTTCCCACTTGTATGAGGAAAAATTAGTTTCCGAAGTGATCTCATGATATTTGAATCAAGTTGCGATAGAACCTTATGATTTCATTATAGTTGATCATAGAGTATAGTACAAGAATATTTATTAACACAGGATTCACCTCTTTTATTGGTGTACTCACTCTTTTCAACATACTACTAAACTCTTTTTAGAAGTAAAATGTATAGGGCAAATTTGTCCTATTCAAAATTTCTCTTATAAACACGATGTAAATTATAAAATTATAAATTCTTAGTTCTTATAGAGTGTTAAGTCACTCAATTTTCTATTACTAAAGATCCATAAGGATAAGGAGTAGACCTTTATTGTCACATATCCCATAACAATAGAGGTCACTAATCCCTTATTAACGTATATCACACTTATATATTTGGGACCTAGATCAACTACGTGGAAACCAAAAAAAATTGCAAGTGCTCAAGACATTGGAGGCGTTTGGTAGCTTGCAACTATACTTACAATGCAAGTATTACTTGCATGCAATAGGAACGTTACAACTATCCTTGCATGCAGCTACAATCACAATCATTGGGTTCAAATTTTAAAATTTTTAACTTGTAGCTGCACCTAATTGGTCCTTCTTGTAACTTTACATATGCAACACATTTTTCACTTAAAAGCAATTGATGATAATATTATCAAATTTCTAACACTCTTAAAATAAATTTATTTTTGAAACAAAACAGCTTTTATATTTAATTAATTTTTAAACAATGTTTCTATAAATAATTTTTAAAAGATAATATATTTTTAAATATTTTTTCATACAATTATAGTTTTGGTGAAAAATAAATTATTCACATTTTTGATATAAATTATTTTTCAAACATAAATTATCAAAAATAATTTTGAAATTAATATTTATTAAAAATAGTACTATTTAAAGATAGACAATTATTTGAAAAATAATTCTTTTTCAAAACTTAGTTTTTATATAAAATAGTATGCTTTTAATATCTAATACATTATCTTAAAAGTAATATTTTTCAAAAGTTAATTACATTTTTTTAAAATTAAAATATTTTAAAATTAATATTTTCAAGATTAAAATTAATATTTTTAAAACTTATTATGTTTTATTTTTAGTATTTTGAAAATTTATATCTTAAAATAATAATTTTCAAAAATAGTAATATTTTTCAAAATTAATATTTTTCAAAATTAATATTTTTCAAAATTAATATTTTTCAAAATTAATATTTTTCAAAATTAATATTTTAAAATAACAACATTTTAAAATAATAATATTTTCATAAAATATTATTCAATAAAAAATTTCTTACAAATTATATTTCAAAAATAATATTTTTAGAAAAGATTATTTTGGGAAAATTATTTTATAATAACTTTATTGTTGAAAATATTTTCAAAGAACATATAATAATATTTTTTAAATTTAATGAGTTTTTAGATTTTTGAAATATTAAATAATGATTTGATTTTTTATAAATTGGGGTTAGTTGCAACTAAGATTGCATTTATGACTTGCGCCTATTTTGGACGTGAGTCATACATTACAGTTAAGAGGTGCTTTGTAACTATAGTTGCAACTGTAACAATGAGTTGCAACAAAACATACACTTGCAACTGGACAAAATTGACCCAATTGCATGCAACTGGAGTTGCAATGACTCCAGTTGCAAGCTACCAAACGCCCTCTTAATGTCATTTAGTAACGGGTTAGGTGAAAGATTAAAGAGAGTCAAACCCTGTTTAAGATGTGAAACACAAAAAATCTACTTTAACCATTCTTCTTAATTTTTCTTCCTTAAACTCTTGCCAAGCGTGACTATAAAGAGTAGGAAGTAAATAGTTAATCAAACAGAATTAAATGGAATAATAGATATGACAATTCACTAAAGCGTTTTATTTGGAAATAGCCATGAATTTCAAAAATCCTAGTTAGACTTGAATTGGAGATTAAATTTGATTGCAAAGAATCAATTTCAACTGAAATTAAATTCTAATTGGAAGAGAATTAGAATTGATAATTTAAGTTAAAGAAGGAGATCTACATGAATTCGAGAGAGAAAAGCTCTTTAAATACCCATTGAGAGGTTCATTGTAAATTAAGCAATAGGGAAAAGCTAATGAGAGTTGCATATTGTAAGATAAAAGTAGAGAGAACTAAGGAGAGAAATCTAGGGTTTTAAGAGATTTTTGGTGAGATTGAAGAGAGAGTTTTTGTGGAATCTTCAGAGATCACAAGAAAGATTATATCTTTATAATATCTAGAATAAAAGAAGGCTCAATTCTTTTCCCTTGGACGTAAACGATTGCTAAACCACGTAAATCCCTTGTCTTTCTCTCTTGATCTATTTTTCTGTGGTATATTGCTACTCTCTTTAATTCAAATAGGTTTTCTCGGAGTTTCCAAATTGCTCGGCAATTGATTGGTCTACAAAGATGAAGGAGATCTAGTCAAGGTGTCTGATGGTGCTTCTGCAGGCTATGCTTTCACATAAATCGTCAGTTGGTGTGCAACGATCAGTGTCAAGTTGTGGATGGCATGAGTCAATAATTGGTATCAAAGCGGAATTTCGGTTAGATTTGCCTTATCTTTGAGGAAAGGTTCAATCTTTGTGGCATGGAGATGGAAAGTTCTTTGATGACAAAGACCGAGATTAAAAAGTTTGATTGTAAAAGGGATGTTAGGCTTTGGTGGAAAAGGATGGAGGCTGCCTTGATCCAATATGACCTAGATCAAGATTTGATAGGAGTAGACAAGAAGCCAGAGAAGATGAAGTGATGAGTGGAATAGGATGGATTGGAAGACACGGAGTACATTTCTACTTGCTCTCTCTTATGAAGTGGGGTACCACGTAATCGAGGACAACTGCACTTAGTATGTGGAAGACGCTCAAAGAGTTGTACATGACCAATAATGTATCCACCAACTTATACTTGAAGTAGTAGTTGTGTGGACTGCAGATGAAAGAAGGTACAACAATGTTAGAGCATCTGAGCAACTTCAACAATGCCCGAGTTAGCGGCGACGGGGTCAAAGATTAAAGATGATGATAAAGTAGTAATTTTGCTGCGTTCTCTTCCAGCAGGGTACCAATATCTAAGGACATTGCTAACCATAGGCAAAGTGACAATCACCATGGACGAGGTCAAAGCGGTGCTCCTCGCGAATGATTTTCAGTGGCGATAAGGTTGTTGGTGATGAGTCAGCTTCTGGTGAAAGATTGGTAGCAGATGTGTGAGGGATATCTTCAAATAGGACAGGTTCATGAGCTAAGCAGTGCTTATTGACTTTTAAATGGCAAGAGTGGTTGAAGGAGCAAAATATGGGGGATCACGTGGCCCAAACTTTGTATGCAACATATATTACGGGAAATCAACCAGATGAGGCGTTGGCGGTTTCGAAGGACGAAAGTCAGCGGGTTAAGGTGTTGATGGTTTGCGCAATACTTCTTGTGGAGGTTGGATATTGGATTCTAGAACATCGGCTCATATTTGTTCCCAAATAAGCATGTTTGACTCCCTAGTGCAAGGAGGTAAGGAGACTGTCAACATGGTGGTTGGCACGAGGTGAGACATAGTAGTTATAGGAGTAGTCGTGGTGACAGGAAGAGGGGGAGCATGGTCACCTTGGAGAACATTCGGTTAATCTTGAAGGTGAGGAAGAATCTGATATCTATTAGGGTGCTTAACTCTATGGGCTACCGAACCCAAGTGCATGGAGGAGTCATCACGGTATACAGAGGTAGGAATCCTATCCTAGTTGGGAAAAAGTATGGACATGGCTTTTATCAGGTATCTGAAGGAACTAGTATTCAAGGTAGAGCGTTGTTTTCAAGGGGGTGTACAACTACGAGGAAGAGGAGTTGGTGATGAACTTCGGTTCTGAGAGAGAGCCGAAACGGGAGTTCAACTCCAAGTGGAGGAGTTAAGAAGAAGTTTGCAATAAAATGACAATCGGGCTTAGAGTGTGCAGCACTTGAAGTTGATGTCATGCTATCAAAAGGCTTGACATCAATCGCGAGTGATGATTGCTCCGGTGCCATTTGGGAGAGGGGGCTTAAGGTGATTTCTTGAAGTTATTCGTTCTCTACAATTTAACAAGTTTGCAGCAAAAGGTTACAGGGGAGGATCGACATTTCCGAAGGTGACTTCATACAAGTCTAAGGTGGAGATTGTTGGGAAATTACCCTGTATTTCAAAAAATCCTAGTTAGACTTAGAGGGTGTTTGGGGCAGCTTATTTTTTGGTCAAACTAGCTTTTAAGCTAACTTTTTTATTTCTACCTGTTTGGTAAAATACAAAATAAGTTAGCTTATAAGTCACATTTTAAAAAGCTGGTATACCTCAGCTTTTGAAAAACTAACTTATAAGCTCACCTAAATAAGCTAGGTTTGACCAAAAAAATTACTATACTACCCAAACAATTTTTGTAATATTTTTATCATAAAAGTCAAAAGCCACTAAAATCTAGCATAACTTATAAGCTTCAAAAAATAAGTCTTTCCAAACACCCTCTTAGATTAAGATTGAATTTGATTGGAAAGAATCAATTACAATTGAAATTAAATTCTAATTGGTAGAGAATTAGAATTGATAATCCAAGTCAAAGAAGGAGTTCTACATAAATTCAAGGGAGAGGAAAGCTCGTTAAATACCACTTAAGAGGTTCATTGTAAATCAAGTCATAGGGAAAAGTCAAGGAGAGCTACATATTGTAAGATAGAAGTAGAGAGAACTAAGAAGAGAATCTAGGATTTTGAAGAGATCTTTCAGTGAGATTGAAGAGTGAGTTTCTTGTGAAATCTATAGAGATCACAAGAAAGATTTTATCTTTATAATATCTAGAATAAAAAAAGACTCAAATCTCTCCCAATGGATGTAGGCAATTTCCAAACCACATAAATCTCGTGCCTTTGTCTCTTGATATATTTTTTTGCGTTATATTGCTATTCTCTTTAGTTCAAACCGGTTTTCTCGATGATTTCACATCGCCCGATGATTGATTGATCTAAAAAGAAGAAGGAGATCTAGTCAGGGTGTTCGGTGACGCTTCCACATGCTATACTTCTGCATAGATTGCCGGTTGGTGCGCAACGATCAGTGTCAGGTTGCGGTGGTGTGATCCAACACTTTTAACTGATTACTAGAGATAAATAAGTGGATGAAAATTCTTGATGAATTAAGATTGATCATTTCTTTTATTCTCTATATTTGTTTAGTTAGATAGTAGTAAAAAATAGATATAATTAGACTGGCGTTACTTCTACTTTTTTTTCTTTTTTTTCCCCTTCTTTTTTCTCCCCACAACAAAAAAACTAGCTTTAAGAACAACGCTGAAAAGTATGCATCAGAAATGTGGTTTGCGTAGGGAACATGTGAGGAGGTATCCCATGGGCTGTCTCTTTAGGGACGACCTATGTGAACCGCTGGATCCCCTTGGGATCTGGAAATTTCCAGATCCCAAGGGGATCCAGCGGTTCACAGGGGACGGGTGCAATGCACCCGTCCCCATAGGATACTTTCTGGTGGTTTTGGGCCTTTCAAATAAAAGAGTTTAGTTGGTGGCCTTATTGAACAAATAAAACTATGGTTGAGAGAAATCACCACGTTTGGAAAACTCAACCTCAATTTCTTTGAAACCATGAAAGTCACATTATGAAGTGCACATGCATCTGTACGAAAATAAAATACAATGCTTGTACGAATATATATATATATATATATATATATATATATATATATATATATATATATATATATATATATATATATATATATATATATAGGGTTGGATCAAATGAAAACTCCTCACAAATATGAGAACTAAGAATCAAATCTCTACCCTTAGATCTTTAACCAATCAACAGTTGTGATTAAACTCTATTAAATTTAAAATTTTAACTAAAGGGCACACTGGTCATAGAATCAGTTACATTATAGGCAGTTTTTTCTTTCCTAACTAAGCGCAACCTTCTTCTTTATCAATTTCGTCTAATCTTCAACCAATCTACCCTTAAATTAAACTCTATCAATTTCATCTAATCTTCATCTTTTTTATCATTTTTTTCCGGTTCGTTCGCCCGAATTGTTGCATATCATCAAGTTTTAGATTCAACAAATCAATAATTTTTTGTTTATCTGTGTTGTCATGGAAAGCAAAGATTCAGGTATCTGTAATAATGCTGTTTTTGATCCTTTTGTTTTTTATTTGTTTTTTTTTCTGTTGTTGTTTTAGTCGAAGCGTTTTATGCTCGAATATCTGAGAATCACATTTTATTTTTAACAGAATCACCAATAATTTTTCTGAGAATCACCTTGATTTTCGTCGATGTTATTGTTAAATATTGTGTGCTATCAATGTTATTGTTATGTTCTGAGAATCTTATTATCAATTTTTTATGTTACGAATCTTTATCAATTTTTTAAATCTATTGTGAATGTTTACGAATCTATATTCTAAATAACTAATTTATTAATCTATTTAAAAATAGAATCATATTATTATATATAGAAAATCATTTCATTATTCTTACGAATCATGTAGTATAAATTATGGAATCTCTTTAATTCTAAAATAATAATTTTTGGTATCCATTGTTTGATAGATACATAATCATATTATAATGCATGCGAATGCATTATGTATTGTAACGGAATCTAATGTTTTAGTTTGCAGTATCTGATTTTATTATTTTAGTGTTTGTTTTATTTATTACTTTTTGGCGGAGAGAGCGAGCGATTTTGGCGGAGAGAGCGAGCGATTTTCGGCATTTTTAGGGTTTCCGTAATTGTACTTTTTATCTTTTTACCCTTATTTCAGTTTCTAATGTCTATTTAATTATAATTCTGCCACCGTGATTTTGGCAGAATCTCAGCCTCTTTTTTGTATAATGGATGGTTGATATTGGGTTCTTAGTTCTCACATTTTATTTGGGTTCTCATTGGAACCAACCCCTATATATATATATATATATATATATATATATATATATATATATATATATATATATATATATATATATATATATATATATATATATATATATATATATATATATATATATATATGAATGATGTATATGAGGTGGCTCATTTTGCTAAACGAGCTACCAAGAGATAAAGATGAAGTCCACACCTTTTGATGTGACTAGCAAAATGGGCCTCACCACATGGCCAGCTCTTGGTAGCTCATTTAGCAAAATGAGCCGCCACCTCATATACATTATGATGGTATGGTAAAATTATTTTATTTATTTATTTAAAATAAGCTATAGATCACTTAAAAATTAAATAAATAGTATTTAATTTAGATTGGTTCCTAATTTCACTTTCAAAAACTTAGAATGATCTAAGTGTTATAACACCTCAAAATTATCCAAATAGTAATTGGCATTTAATAGCAGACAAGTATCCCGCATTAGAGGCATAATCTAGTTAATCTACTTCAAGAAGGGCCGAACCAGCAGTTCGGATGACTCAAACGGCCGACATGGTAAACAGCCCACTCGGCCGCCTTCCCTGCCGACATCTTGTGAGGCCGGCTCAAGAGGCAGTACATGCCATCATCTCGGCATTTTTCTTGGAGGCTTCGACAAACGACCCACTCGGCCGTTCCTTTGGCGACAAATTGCGGTATTTCGAAGGCGGTGCGAGTCGACCTCTTTGAATGCAACGACCCAAGCGACCCACTCGGCCGGTTGGTGACACCTACAAGTTATTCGCAAAAGCGATACTACTCGACATGCCACCTAGGATTGGAAGACAACGCCGTGCCTCGAGCCTCCCGCCAGCAATGAGTCATCGCCGCATTGAATACGAGATCAGAGCCATCAATTCTCTAAGCTCATAGATCGTTAAGACACGTCGTATCACGTGCCCCCTGTCACTTCGCTTTAAATGTCGACACGACCTCGTCCTCTCAGCTAGCGACACTTGTAAAGGCGAATCTAACTCAGCCACCGACCCATGCATGATCGAAGTGACCCCCATCCACTCTCCAGCCGATACCTGTAAAGCAGGAGGTGACTCAGCCGCCAGCTATTAGTCGACCAAAGTTACCAAACTACCCCCTAATCATTGCTATAAATAGGGGAGCTGTTTGCAGATAGAGGTAAGCAATTTTTCATGTATTCTGAACCTATATTTAAGAACGCTCAGTTCAATCTTTTTTCCCCACTCAGGATTATCCAGTAACTTGATCGTCGGAGGAACCACCGGGGATCCAACCCCAACCTCTCACGATTTGTGATATGTGCAGGACATCTCAGGGAATTTCAGGCTCGAATATCTTGAGGAGTTAGAGGACCCTAATCTTTCAAAAACTTAATTAATTGACTATGTGATCCATAGCATCAACAATTTTTGGCATCCTCATTAAGTCCAAGGCACCCGACCGCTCGGTCGTTATCAACAAAAAGACCTTGGCGTCTCCATAAGACCAAGGCACTCGACCTCTCGGTTGTCTCCAACTTAAAAGACTTTGGCGTCTCCATAAGACCAAGGCACTCGACCTCTCGGTCGTCTCCAACTCAAAAGACCATGGCATCCTCATTAAGTCCAAGGCACCTGACCGCTCCGTTATCATCAACAAAAAGACCTTGGCGTCTCCATAAGACCAAGACACTCAACCTTTCGGTCGTCTCCAACTCAAAAGACCTTGGCGTCTCCATAAGACCAAGGCACTCGACCTCTCGGTCATCTCCAACTCAAAAGTCCTTGCGTCCTCATTAAGTCCAAGACACCCGACCGCTCGGTCGTTATCAACAAAAAGACCTTGACATCTCCATAAGACCAAGACACTTGACCTCTCGGTCGTCTCCAACTCAAAAGACCTTGGCGTCTCCATAAGACCAAGGCACTCGACCTCTCGGTCATCTCCAACTCAAAAGACCTTGGTGTCCTCATTAAGTCCAAGGCACCCGACTGCTCGATCGTCTCTAATTCAAAAGACCTTGGCGTCTCCATAAGACCAAGGCACTCGACCTCTCGGTCGTCATCACCAAAAAGACCTTGACACCCACATCGGGGCAAGACCAGGGCACATCAAAACCTTTTTTGCTCATCTTCAATCCAGAAAGACCTTGGTATTAACCTCATGAATAAAACCAAGGCATCTCAATGACCCGACTAACCTTAATTCTTGGATAAATATTGTCGCCTGCTACTCAGCGCGATTGCCGACAATAGAGATGTTAGGATGACTCATTCGACTCATCCAAGGATGACTCATTCGACTCGTCCTAGGACGACTCATTCGACTCGTCCCCAAAACAGATCCGACTCGCTTCTAGACAATCCCCTCAGTCCAATTAAGCATTCTTCACAAGTTCAAATCACAAGTAGATAACTTAAACAAAAAAGAAGGAAAATTTTGATAACATCGGAAAGAGACAAGCAAGTCTAGATTTCCATTCATTCGTCAACAAACTTTACATCATAAGTTTACATAAGAATAACTATTTAAAAAAAGAGAGAAAGAAAAGATACAAGTGTTACACCCCTTGATCCGAACTAGGAGTAGGGCTGGGCAAGTCAGCGCTCGTGTCAGGAGCTGGGGCCTGTTGAGTTGTAGGGGGCACGGCAGGAGGGGCTTCTGCCTGCTCGTCCTCGGCCTCATCATCTCCTCCCTCGTCCACCTCCAGTGCTACTCCCCCTCCTGCTATCTCAATCTCCTTTAAGAAGTCGAGATAAACAGAGACTCGAGGGGGATAGTCGCTGTCAGTAAGAGGTCGAAACTCGAGAGGGAGCAGGGAGGCGAGGTAATCAAAGCCGGTTTTGCAGGCCAATGCTACTTCAACTTTGCCCAAAGGACTTTGGCGATATTCTTCTATCACCTCCATCTTGTGAGCCTGCGAGTCCAGCAAAGCAACACGGTCCTCCAAAACTTGGACGGTGGCCTGAGTGGCCTTATGGGCCTCCCGCTCCTCCTTGAGATCGAGCCTAGCATGGTCGGCATCCAGTCGTTCTGACCGAGCTTCCTCCTAGGCCTCGAGCCTATGGCGCTTCTCCAGGCCAACCTCCTCTTCAAGTATTTGATGCGGGCATCCTGCTCAACAACTTCTTTCTCGAGGTGGCCGAGTTTGTTCTTGAGCTCGGCAATGACGGCGGACTGCTTGGAGCGATGCGACTGGAGCCCTTTGATCTGGCCATCTTTCATCTCCAACTCCCGCCGCCATTTGCCGTCCCTTCGGCTCATTTTGGTCTCAAGCTCCTTGACCTTATTCTCCGCCACCTCCTTAGCCCATTTCACCTCGGCTATCCTCTGCTTGAACTCCGAAGGGAGCTGATGCGCGTGAGATAGCCAGGAGAATAACTCCTGCTCGATTAGCACCCCCCAAAGGTAGTAACTCTTGAGCGCGAAGTGCAGACTGACGGTCGGCATCTCCTTCAACAACTGTTGGTCTTTGGGGAGAGACATTTGCTCCACAGCCCTGACCTGAGCAAAGCTTGACCGCAGGACCGAGCCCTCCTTGTCGGCGGCACCCAAGTGGCGAACTGAGCACCCTCTGGAAGCTCCTCCCTATGAGAGGAGCTATCTCCTGTCTCCCCCATCATACTGGCTCAGAACTCATCCCACTATTGAGGGTCGACCTCCGAGACATGGTAAGGGTAGGGCCAGTAGAAACCCCCCTCCCGAGCTGGGATGGCATTATCCCTTAGAAGCTCAGCGGGTTGGAGATGGGCCACCTCCTCTCCATCAGTATCAACCGTCCCGACCGGCTCCTTGCCTGACCTGGTCATGGGTTCGAGCTAAGGGGCTTGGGCGGACGACTCCCTGGGTCGGTCAACTTAGGCGGCAGCCCCAGTTACCTGGTCTTCCCTCGCCCGCTGAGGGGGAGAAGCTTCGTCAAGGATGATGACTTCAGCTTGGCGTGAAAGAGGGTCCGCTAGTTGTTGACCCTTGGCAGCTGTGGCCGAAAAGGACTCGACAGTCGTCCTCTTCCTCTTCTTCTCCATTATCTCCTTCTTGACCGCCAAGCTCGGTCCTCCCATCACGGCCACAATGTCCGCCTTCCTCAACCTTAAACCAGCCAGACCCCCAGGGATTATGTACCCCCTCAGCCATATCTAGTGCCTATTAGTCGCGACCGGCTCCGCCGAGGCCGAGTCTTCTCCCTTCGAATCCTTTGAAAGCTCCTTATTCAGAGGGATGGCTAATAGAGCCGTCCGTGCCTTGTCGGTCTCTTAAGGAGGGAGCACCAAGATCCCAGCCACACGGAGGGAAGATGGGTCGAAAAGATTGTGCATCTCCCTTGACCCAGCATAGTTGCAGATCTTCTCTAGCTGTCGGCCCTCTTCAGCCGATAGAATGCAAGGCTTCAGTGCCTCCTTCTTGATTTCTGGCCAAGTGGGACAAGCCAGAATTAGGTCGGCACCTATGACCCACACAAATCGCTCCTTCCAGTCCCTGTTCGACTCCGAAGCGTTCGACACTACCTTGTGTCCTCTAAGGTAGTGGAAATAATATTGCGCTTCCTTTTTCATCGTCTTGATGCTGACGAGGTTACCGAACAGACGTAGACTAGGCTTGATGTTTACCCAGTGGCAAATCACCAGGAAACCCACCAAGATGGCGATGGTGTTTGGGGTGAACTGCGAAGGGGACACCCCCAAAACACCACACACCTCCTTGAGGAATGGATGGAGCGGTAGCCGGAGTCCATACTCTAGGTGATTGACGTACAGAGGCAACCAGTGGTGGTCATGGTGGTACACGGCCTCGTCGCCATTCGGTACAGCTAGGGTTAAAGTCTTGGGAAGGTCGTAGAGTTCAAAGAACCTTCGTGGCTCTTGAGTGGTTATCTTCGTACGAATAGTCCTCAGCAGCCCAATCCTTGCCTCCTTGCCTCGTTGCGAGTGACAGCGGAAGCCTGAGCAACCATGGATGTTATCAGAGATAGAAATGAGAGTTCTTGTGAGGAAGACTTGAGAGCAAAAGGCTAGGGCAGAAAATTTGTGAAGAAAGACCCCCTTTGGCCCAAATGCTATATATATAAACTTTGTGGGTAACACGTGGCAAAATCAGGACGGTTGGCACACCTATGTATGAACGGCTCCGGTTTGCCTCGGTATCTGGACAGGCGTCACAAAAATCGAAGGGCCGCCCTCTTTACTAAACAATCCCTTTTCTCAAAATTCAAAGCAACAACCCCGCATGGCCCTATGACATCATGCTGTCTTTTCAAACAGCGACCCATCGCCTCCCCCAGAGAACACCTCACATTTTATTTGGCGGCCTACTGTTCACAATCAAAGTCGACTCGGCCTTCCAAATCAGACATACGACTCAATAAATAGATGTCAACTCGAAAGGCGGTACTTGTCGTCAAGCCGACCCCTTCACCATGCCACCTTCACTACCGACATCTTGCAGAGTTGACTCACAACGCGGTGCAAGTCGGTCTTCGAACAGGGGACTCAAGCAATTAGGCTTCTAAAGCTTTCGTCCCACATTAAAACTATTATCATAAATGGAAAACTAAAATTTGCTATCTGTACCCTAGTTTATCTCACAGGAGGAAGTCGCCAACTTGGTCGACTCCAATTCAATATACCGATCACTATTAATGAAAAGAATAAGGAGAAGACCTTAATATCTACTTGGGCTCAAAACACATGCCAGGCACTTAACATAGAGTATCTTGTAAGATAGCTCAACCGGCGCTCAGACTCACAAATGAGTCGACTTGTCCTACGCAATTCATCAAGCCAAGACTCAAGCTAAACAGAGAGTGAACAAGAATATATCTTTATTTACCATTTGAAATAGTTACAAGTTTGCATTTACAAAGTAAGCAAAATGCAAACGACCTAAGCAATAGCTAAGGAGACTGGGAGAAGTCCATGCCCGCTCCGGGGTCAGGGGAAGAGCGCTAGAAGTTACAGGCGGAGGAGTCGACTCGAATCTCGGCTCAATTCTTTCACCCCTCCGGTCGGGATAGCTCTCGCCTCTTTCACCTGCCCTCTCAGCTAGGGCCTCATCCTCCTCCTCGTCGTCCTCGTCTCCTGAGTTGGCTAGGTCGAGATCGAGCCCTCCACCCTGCCTTTCTATATCTACGAGGTCTTCTAGACAGCAAGCAACCCTTGGAGGGTAATGAAAGCAGCTGGGTGTCCCCCTCAGGTCGGCCAGAAACTACGCCTCTAAGTAGTCATACCCTGCTTTGCATACGAGCGCCACCTCTGCCTTCCAACAATGCCTTGGCGGTATTCCTCGATAATTACTGACTGATGGGCGTTGGATGCCAAGAAGTCGATCTGACTCTGAGCCATGGCTAAAGACTCCCTTAGCCGAGCACTCTCCTCCTGAAGTTGGATCTTGGCCACATGCTCTTCCTTCGATTGGCCCTTAGCATGCTGAGCAGCCATCTTCTCGACCTCGACTTGTGCCAAGGCATGATCTCTTTCTTGAAGCACCTTATCCAATTGGCAAGTTCTTTTATGACTCTCATGAAGCTCTCGCTTGAGCCTGACGACCTCGGCAGACTTCTGGGCATCTGAAGCTTTCAGATCCTCCACCATCTTTTCCTTTACCTCCATCTCAAGACGCCAGTTGGTCAATTCCTCTTTCTTGGCTGACAGCTCCTTGAGAGCCTTCTCGAGGTTGGCCGAGACTTCAGCTCTCGGACTCCTTGTCGCCTCCTGGAGCTTAGCATATATCTCCCGGGGGTGCTCCATTCGGCTGAATATTTACTGCTCCACCAAAGTCCCGCGGATCAAATAGCTCTGAAGGATTAGATGGAGGCCCAGGTTGAAAACCTCGGCCAAAATCTCCCTGTCACGGTGCAGCCAAAACTGTTCGACCTCCTTTGATTGGGTGACACGAGACTCCAAGACCGATGACCTTTTATCGAGGTGTCAACTTGGCTCGTGCCTATTCTCTTGTCTTGGCTCCCTATCATATCGAGGATCGACAAGGGCAGTTCCTATCATTAGCACCCTGATCTTATCCCAAGCAGGTGTGTTAACCACGTCGACACGATGGGAGAACGGCCAGCTCAAATCCTCAGTAACGGTTTCCCCCTCTTCGGCCGGCTCCTTCCCAAGGCGACGAGTCGGCTCGGCCTGAGTATCCGACACCCCCATGCCACTACTTGTCTCCATTGGGATGTCAGCATGAATCCCGACTCCAGTAACAGTCGCCTAGGTTGCAGCCCCCTCTCTCTGTCCAGATGACCCCTCATCCAAGTGAATGATCTCGGCCCCTGTGACCTCGAAAGATCCCCCAGGCCCTCGGCTTCCCGCCTTCCTGAGCTTCTTTTTCTTCACAACTGGAGTAGTCGAGGACAACTACCCAGCTGGCTGGATTGTGGCCACAGCCTCAGGGGGCTGAGCTCTTGCCACTTTCATAGGAGCTAGGTCTTGACGAGCGCGCTTGATCGGCCTCGCCGATGCGCCCTCATGAGTTTCAGCAGGAGGAGCATCCGACGCTTCATCACCTTCACCCGAACTCAACATCATCATTTGGGCGGCCCTCTCCGGATCTTTAGCCTTAGGGGGCACGACCGAGACCCCCGCTACCCTCAGCATAGAATTGTCGAACAGATTCTCCACTTTTCGAGAGCCCGCGAACGACTTGATCTGGTCCAGGGCTTCTTTCTCTTCAGGTGACAGTTCTTTCATTGACAAACCCTCCCTGATCACCTCAGGCCAATCTGGGCATCCTAATTCCAAATCATCTCCCTCTACCCAAACGAACTTCTCCTTCTAGTCTCTATTTGAGTCAGGAAGGTCGGTGATAAGCTTGAAGCGGCCCACCACTTGGAAATGGCCATGAGCCTCCTTCTGATTCACCTTAATGCTGACTAGATGGCTCAGCACATTCAGAGATGGCTGAATCCCCAGCCAGTAGCATATAACCACGAAAGCAACTAAGGCCGCAATGACATTTGGCTTCAATTGCATGGGCGAGACCTCCAAAGCCTTGCAGACTTGGTCGATGAATGGGTGCAACGGTAGGCGCAAACCATACTCCATGTGCTTGATATATAGAGTATTTCGGCCCTCATTGTGGTCATAGATCGCCTGAGATCTCGTCGGCGCCGATAGTTTGTATTCTCGAGGGATGTCAAATCTTTTATGCAAAGTCCTCAATTGCGCCATCATCACCCTAGAAGAAATGTCCTTCAATAGCTCTTGCCTGGCGTTGAGAGCGTGGATGTTTGCCATTATCAATTTAGAAGTTGGCCAGAGAAGAAGAAGTAAATCAGAATCTCTTTGAGATAGGGAATTTTTAGAGACAACGGCTTCCTTCATCCTCCCTGCAGCCCCACTTATAGGCACCCATGATCTACAGCTGTCAGGATCATAACAGTCGAGTCGGTTCGAAACCAATAGTCCAGATTCATCCCAGAACCCGAAGCGTCCTCACCGCGATCGAGACCAGACATACCTGCCTTAACTAGCCCGCAATCAGGCACGAAATGCGAAGCGCCCACAGTAAAAAGTAGGTAATGACGTCAATCACGTCACGTCAAAATGACCACTCACATACTCCTCATTAATGCGCCCCCACGCCAAACAGCTATAGTTTCAGTTTCACTCGGACCCGGCCTAAGCCGACTCCAAGCGAAAGGAGCCTTCTGTTATAACACCTCAAAATTATCCAAATAGTAATTGGTGTTTAATAGCACACAAGTATCCCGCATTAGAGGCATAATCTAGTTAATCTACTTCAAGAAGGGCCGAACCAGCAGCTCAGACAACTCAAACGGCCGACACGGTAAACGGCCCACTCAGCCGCCTTTCCTGCTGACATCTTATGAGGTCGGCTCAAGAGGCGGTACATGCCATCATCTCGGCATTTTTCGCTGAGCCGACTAGAAAAATAGCCCACTCGACCGTTCCTTTGGCGACATATTACGAGGCCGACTCGAAATGTGGTACGAGTCGACCTCTTCGAATGCAACGACCCCACAAATAGCCCACTCGACCGGTTGGTCAGCACCTTGCGAGTTCGGCTCAAAAGGTGGTATTACTCGACATGCCACCTAGGATAGGAAGACGATGTCGTGCCTCGAGCCTCCGCCAGCGATGAGTCGTCGCCACATTGAATACGAGATTCGAGCCATCAATTCTCTAAGCTCATAGATCTTTAAGACATGTCGTACCACGTGCCCCTTGTCACTTCGTATTAAATGTCGACACGACCACGTCCACTCAGCTGGCGACACTTGTAAAGGCGAATCTAACTCAGCCGCCGACCCATGCCTGATCGAAGGGACCCCCATCCACTTGCCGACCGACACCTGTAAAGTAGGAGCTGACTCAGTCGCCAACTATTAGTTGGCCAAAGTTACCAAACTACCCCCTGATCATTGCTATAAATAGGGGAGCTGTTTGTAGAAAGAGGTAAGCAATTTTCCGTGTATTCTGAACCTATATTTAAGAACGCTCAGTTCAATCTTTTTTCCCCACTCAAGATTATCCACTAACTTGATCGTCGGAGGAACCATCGGGGATCCAACTCCAACCTCTCACAATTTGTGATATGTGCAGGATTATCTCAGGGAATTTCAGGCTCGGATATCCTGAGGATTTAGAGGACCCTAATCATTCAACAACTTAATTAATTGACTGTGTGATCCATAGCATCAACACTAAGCTATCGTGGGAAGTCAAAAATGCATTTCAAGTTATCATGGATCATTTTTTACATTTCAATGCCACAATAAATTTCGACAAAACAAACATCTCAATTGTTGATAATGCGTTGCACACATATTTTTCAATTTTGTACGAACAAACACTCCTTAAACTACTACCTCTTCAAAGTGACTTGCAAGAGATATTTAATAAAGTGAAATAATAAGATATGACTTTCTTAGGAAAATAATTTTCTTTCATATACCGTGGGGAGCAAGGCATAACTTAACTTTTGACTTACATGTATTTCTAAACACTTTATAAACTTTATGTTATTTAAGTTTATAATAAATGACCTTTGGGATAGTTTTCGGCAAAAATAACCTCACGTATCAAAGTTAAAAATTGTGTAAATTTTAGAACATTTACCTGCAAAGATTCTTCCGTGCTGTCCTTCAAAGATTTTTCCTTCTCCTTGTACTTAAGCTTTTCTTTTGGTTGCAAGTAAGCTGGAAGGCATCTTTATTGGCCACTTGAGTAGTAATATCCAAAGATTGTCTCTTTGAAGACTGAGCAATAACAGGTTCTTTCCTTTTGCTTGTACGGATTTCTACCAGCTTGTTAGACACTGAAACTCGCTCCACACCTTCTGCTCTTGATTTCTTCGCCCGACAATCTTCCTTGTTATGTCCAACTTTTGAACAAGCAGATCAAAAATGAGGAAGAGTATCATAAACAATCTTCTGAGAGAAACCCACATTGCCCCCCAACCGATCCAGATAGCTTTAGAAAAGGTGCAGTGAGACCGACCTCAACAGTACAAAACCTCGCTACACCTGGCCGAGTGAAATCCTTGACAGAAGAATCGAGTTTTAAAATTCTTATGATGGCTCCCGCAAAACTACGAATGAATAGGCAACTATGGTGAAGGTACCCAAACCGGCACCTTAGTCGGAATGAAGGAAACCAACAAAAAACACGTATTCTAATACCCTTCAAATCCCAACTATCACGAACCAAAGCCTTTGGAAAATAAGCCTGGCAGAAAAACGAATAATAACATGTCTAGCATCGATTGCACCTACAAAAAATCCATTTGAAAGCTTCCAGAGTGCAGCCAATTAAGCTTTTATATCAGCCAAAAAGTCTTCCCTGAGAAAACTTCCCGATAAGAGCAAGGTTAAATGGCGCTGCGATAGAATCAATCTCTCCCTCAGAGAAGATGAACGCTGGGAGGCCTTCATGGCTAATCAGCCTTCTCACAGCTAAAGTGTTGGCAGCATGACATACAACAAGACGGAATACGCATATCATGAATATTAATTAAAATTAATCAGAATTAGAAGAATACCTAAAACGCTTTCCGAATTTCTTCAATAATTTGTCACAAGATCAATCCGAAATAGCTTCCTCAAGAGAAAAAGCCTCCAATTGAAATCCACCGTCACGAAAGGAGCAATCTTGAAGATAGGTTCTCAAATTTCTATTTATTTTCTATTCATCATATTATCTTCATAAAATTTTACGTGTCTTCATAATGCTACATATGAACCCTATATATAGGATTAGACTAGCCTTAGAGATTTTAATTTTAAACAATTCATAATTGTTCAAAACTCTATCCATAACAATTAAAGATAGAATAGAATTGTTCAAAAACTTTATCCATAACAATTAAAGATAGAATAGAATTGTTCAAAAACTTTATCCATAACAATTAATGATAGAATAGAATTGTATTGCATGTATACATCTTCTAATGACATTAGTGAGACAATTGGGTCCCATATCGAGAACCAATTATTAATCAAATTAATAATTTTAATTTAACAATCAAATCCCTATCCTACCAACTGTTCATAAAAGCTCTTCCATAATATGGGATTAATAATTTACAAATAATATTTTACATTCACCCCCTCGGTATCATGTATTTTAGGCAATATTTTTAGCAAGACAATTCATCTATTTGCTCATGCCAAAATTGCAATCCCATGAACATAAATAAAAATTATTTTGAAACATCAAAATATTTTATTTTTATAAGAAAATAAATTTTGAAAAATATTTTTCAAAACCACCTGCCGGCAGGAATTTAATAACTTCATGCGAATGTATAATAAATTAACTCATCATAATGAGTATAGTGGATCCTATCTAGATATCCATCATTTCCTAAATGAAATTTAACAACCCAACGTTTGAGTTGTAGCTTGCTAAATAAGCTTAACCATCACATCAAAGCATACTAAATTATCATATCGAAAATGACAATATCATCAAGTCAAAGAGACCATGTAACAATTTGAATTCTCTATCTCTTAGGTGACTCGACCTAGAGAATTCAAATGCGGTCTAATGCTACATATGAACCCTATATATAGGATTAGACTAGCCTTAGAGATTTTAATTTTAAACAATTCATAATTGTTCAAAACTCTATCCATAACAATTAAAGATAGAATAGAATTGTTCAAAAACTTTATCCATAACAATTAATGATAGAATAGAATTGTATTGCATGTATACATCTTCTAATGACATTAGTGAGACAATTGGGTCCCATATCGAGAACCAATTATTAATCAAATTAATAATTTTAATTTAACAATCAAATCCCTATCCTACCAACTGTTCATAAAAGCTCTTCCATAATATGGGATTAATAATTTACAAATAATATTTTACATTCACCCCCTCGGTATCATGTATTTTAGGCAATATCCGCTGTTAATGTGTTATCACGATTACGACGACAATAATCACTAGTAAAAGTCATCTAGCCCCAACTTTTCAAACCAAAAAGGGAAAAAAAAACACAAAATGCCCCGTGGGAACCCAAGTTTCCTCTTTACTTCCTCCCGTCAAAAACCCCAAATCAAAATTAACCCTAGCTACTCTTCGCCGCCACTCGGAAACCGTCGCCGCTGCCGCTCGGAGATCACCGCTGCAGCTCGGAGATCGCCGCCGCAGTCGCATGAAGATCGCCGCCGCCGCTTCCCTTTCCCCTCAAGACCCTAGCCTCTCGTCAAAACCCCCGTCTCCCCTCTTTTCCGCCGCTCGGAGATCGTCGCCGCCGCCGCCTCTTCTTCTCCTCTTTTTTGCCACTCAGAGTAAGTCATCTTCTTCTATTGTACTAGATTAGTGTAGGTTAACTCGTTGTCGTGCACCACAACTCCGCCGCCGCTTGGATGTAATTTTGAAATCACAGGCTACGAATAACCCCATTCCTGCATTCTCCTGAATATCCCAAATACCAACCCTCCTTAAGTAATTACCATGTACATATTTTAATCCAGAGATTGTACAGCATCAAACGTTTACCCATCACCTAGGTATAATCTCACCCTCCAGTGCCTTACATAATTTGGAACCTTGTGTAGAATAGTTGTATTCTGTAGAGGAAATTTTGAATTGGGTTTGTAAATTAATTTTGATTTGGTTTTGTTGAAGGTCTGTGATTAAAAAAACCAAAAACAAAAGGCATTTCCGGCAAGGACCCCGCCGCCGGCCGTCCTAACGCCCGGCAGTCCTCGCTGTTGTCCAGTCACCCCCACAATCATGGCGCGAGTCAGCCTCTTAAGGTTTTAAAAAAGAACGAAGAAGAAGAAGAAGAACAATTAGTTACAGAAGCATAGAGGAGAAGATAAAAGAAAGGAATATTAACTTTAGACTATTGAACTTCCAAAAGTTTACTAAGTCTAGGTTTAGTGCCTAATTTGTAGCAGTTGAAGGGATAATATTTTATTTAAATTATTTCATCCTAACACAGGTTTTGTTTCATCATTCATCATTAGGCTTAACGTGGTTGAAGTGTTGTTATTAGGTGTTGTGTTAAACTTATTTTAATGCTAATAGTGAGAAAAATATTTCTCCATTTTGATGTTCCCCATGTTAAGCTTTTTCCTTGTAACTCTAATTACAATTTAGTCATTGATCTGCTATAAGAAAATTGCACAACACGATCCATGGAATGCATAAGTTTTAAAAGTAATATATGAAACAGGATAAGCAGGACCGCATAGTAGATAGTCATGGTTCTTCACATTTAAAATGGGTGACATGAGGAGTGTGAGATAACTTTGTCTATTTATTACACATCTGACTATTGTGCACATAGAGTGATAAATTTGTGTGGCTATTTCAAATAATTTTCTTAAGTATATTTAGAATGATATTGTTGACTCACATTTGAATTCTTTATGTCGTATAGGACCGGGTGATAAAAAAGGCAAAATCACTAGGGGTCGATCAAGAACCCAAGTTTACCGCAATGACCAAAATCTTAGATGATGTGCACGGAGGGCATCTATGAGAGAGGCTTGGGTCATGGTGTCGGCAGATTTTATTTGACGACATCCTCCACTCCGATATTCGCCACTACTCCTGATGTCCGTCGCGAGATGGCGGAGCTTAAGTCCAAGATGGAACGACTTACCCAGCTAGTACGTATGCAAAATATAAAGTTATGAGAATCAGATTAATATGTTGGTAAAGCTAAAGTTATGATGAAATCTCATACTAGTATCTTTTCTACATTTTTTTCATTACATGATGAACATTATAGCTTTACTATGCCATGATATCATGAAATGGACATGAATGAGATCTATTATATTTACTTGATTACGAAGACGTCACGGCTTCCTTGTCCGACCATCTAAAATAAATATCTTGTAAGGTGAATCACACTGCTATTATACACTGTTATCGCGATGGATGTATATCTATTAGTTAGCAAGATAGTATATAACTTTTTATTTACAACTATACCATGAAATATTGGCAAAGTTAGAATGCATGTCAACTCAAAAACCCGCACCTTTACTTAAGTCAAGCAGATGCATGAAAACTTATGCACCTTCTCTATTATAGCATGCCATGACTAGTAGCACTTTATACATATGCATATATGCATAATTCATATCCTTGTGGTTACTTGTCCATCCCCATCAGAAACTTCCTCTGGATCCTCATAGAGATCCTCCTCCAAAGTTCTTAGTTTTGTTTTTGCCATTTTTAATCATACATTGTTCTCAATATTTCTTTTGTCATATGACTTTTTGGCACTCATGCAGGTGTTTACAGAGGTTCCATCTCTAGGTTTCATCAAGTGTGCGAGCTTGATTGGGCACAACAATAACCAGGAAATGCGCAGTGGCCAAATTTTGTGAGGGGTCTAGCCGGTTTGTCTCTGAGCTGTTGAGATCTGACAGCTTATGCTTGTGAGCATGAGCAAACATGTCAAGAGATTGTTAACTTCTGACCAAATCTCCTCCAATACTTAAGTCAACTGATTATAGTCGAAGGAAAACAAGGTATTGTGAGAGGCCTGCAAACATGTCAAGGAACCACCTTTTTTCATTATGATATAATAATGTTAGCAGTTAAAATCTCCTTCATGTTTTATCGGCTTTTTTCATTTTTGCTTGTTGGAATTTACTATTAAAATTATTAAAAGATTGGTTGAACATAATCTTAAATTCATTATTGTGTCTTTTATTATAATGGCATTCTGCTTGCTCAAATTGCATGCCGAACATTAGGAAGTTGGTGAAGGATGGATTTGTCATTGGGAAAATCTAGAAGATTCACTTACACTCTCGTGCAAGGCAAGCTATGGAGGCAAAGAGGAAGGGGCTTACACTCTGGCTATGGTGAGTTGTGCTTTAGCAATTCAAATTTTAGGCATGTATCTTTGATATTACCCTTGTTTTGCTAAATGAATTGAAATGGTCCAGGTAAGCACAAGGGTACTAGGGAGGCTAGGCTGCCAACTAAGATCCTTTGGATGAGGAGAATGCTAATTTTAGGCTTGTTGAGGAAGTATAGGAAGCAAAGAAAATCGACAAGCACGTATCATGATATGTACATGAAAGTGAAGGGTAATGTCTTCGAGAGCAATAGGGTGCTGATGGAGAGCATTCACAAATCGAAAGCTAAGTAAGCAAGAGAGAGAGAGCCTAATAATTGATGGTAGGTTTGTTTTCCTACTTGAATTTGTCTAAGCATCTTGGAATTTCTGTTTGGTGTAAAAATCTCCTCTCGGATTTGTATTGTTTGTATTGTTTGTTACAAATCAAGAATAGGTCTTTTACAATGTAGTTTAAGGGAAGGCCCTTCTTGTTTAACGTGGGTTCGCTTGGTAACGATAGGACGCTTCCCTCGATGCTCGAATCGAGTTTGCTTCCCTTGGACGATCCGATCGACGCCGCTGCCGCGCTTCCAAGACGCAAGAGAAGCTCCGGCCGCGCTGAGTTCGGTTCTACCCGAAGCTTGCTTGGACGGGCTACTATGCAAGAGTTTGCAAGAGCTCGAGAGCCTCCAACCGAGGGTTCAGATGGAGCCTACTTCAACAATCCAAGCCCTTGCTCGTGAATCAGTTGATGGAGCAAGAGAGTAATTTTCCGCTGCTCTTTCTTCTCGATGGTTTTACAACCTTGTTGCCCTCCTCTTGTTGCCAAGGAGGTTTATAAATAGGCTAAGGGTGGGATAGGCCACCCTTTGACTTGTGGGATGTGACCACCGATAGGTAAGGGCACCATGCCCTCCTCTAAAAGGGATGTGACCACCGGTGAGGTAATGAGGACCATGCCTTATCATAACCCGTGATGTGCAAAGGGTGCAGGCGAAGCCTTTCGAAAGTGCTCAGCGAAGCTTGCAGCAGTTTGTCGAACGAGGTCAACCCGCTGCCTCTTATGGGGCTGTTCTGCCTCAGAAGCAGCTGCCGCAGTAGGCGCGGAACTTGCATAGCGAAGTTCTCCTAATCGGGCTGGGCTTTGACAAGCAACCGGTCCTCCCTCACTCGCTGGATGTGACCACTAATCAGTGAGGGGCCATGCCTCTAGCCGCTGGATGTGATCACATAGCGATGAGAGCCTTGTCTCATCATCACCCGTGACGGAAAGTGGGTGGGCCCACTTCTCCGCCGCCGCTGGCACCGCTCGGCCAGCGAATGGGCGAAGCCAGGGTTGTTTAAGTGCTCGACGAGCTTGTCAACAAGGTATTAACCGTGGGCCTCGACGGGTGACGGTGCTCAAGAAGCGCTAACCTTTGCGCAGTTCAGACGCATTGGTTGACTGATAGCGACGTTGGCTCATGGCGAAGCCTATCATGGGCTAAATTCGTATGAGCGGCACTTGCGCCTAAGGGCGAAGTTTGCCGAACGAGGTCAATCGGCGGGCAATTCCTCAGACGGGCGAATGTTAAACGCGCTCTTGAGCTCGGGCGAAGCTCAACGAGGGACGATCGCGGCGGGCGAAGCTCGCTAAACAAAGCGGCTTCGAGCTCGGGCGAAGCTTGCCCAATAAGCCGCTGAGCTTGTACAGCGAAGTCCTTTGATCATGGGTTTGTAATTTTTCCCGCCATTAAGACCCTTCAAAGTTTTCGCACCTAAATCAAATTGGATGTGGTATGGAACACTTTGAATGAACAGTTTGGCGGCCCCCATGAGGTTTGGCTGAATCTGTACCGCGAAAGCTCTATCGCTTGACAAAGTAGACGAGCAACGGTTTGTTCGCTAGCTGGCGCGGTGCGGCATGTCGATTGCATTAAATGCGACCGACGGGATGCTTCGCTTTCATGCACTTGACGGAAGTCGCTGAAAGCGGGCGCTGATCTCGCCCGGAAGTTTGGGCGAGATCGTGTTTTGAACCGCCAAATCTTGGCCATTCGTAGGAATGCTAACCGCCCCGCCATTCCCGACCGCTCGATTCGAACCGCGAATAGGATCGCCAGGACGGCTCGACAAGTGAGCCGTCGATTCAACCGCGATCTCTATAAGAGTCGATCTCCTCCTCGCCGAGGCCATTGCACTCAAGATTCTTCGCCAAGCTCTTGCAAGGAGAACTGTAACTCGCCACGGCTTTCAAGAAGACCGTGTCAAAGGAAGGAGGTCCGCCTCTTTCCGCGGATGCCGACGAGTTGCCGCCACGGCCACGCGGCTCAACTCCTTCGTGTTCCGGCGAGAAGAACATTCTTCATTCATCCATGGTTTCGCCTACTCAGCGAAGTCTTGATATTCAGCGGTTTCGCTTACCCAGCGTAGGTCACTCTTTTCAGCGAATGTTTGTCGCGAAGTTCTCGTCAAGGAAGCTTTGCCAGATTAGGGCGAAGCTTTATCGCCGCTGCAAGCTAACTCGCCTGTAATCGGGACGGCGACACGCCTCGCCTGGTTGACGCATTAACACTCTCTTTCGCGGCAAAATTTCAAGAGAGGCTTCCTCGGTAGTCCCGTAATTTGAGATCTTCTGGAAGAGGCCTTTAACGGCGGAGGAAGCGGACCGCTTTGAGGTGTCAGACGCAAGAGGGGCTCTTCCTGCCAGCCTTCAGATCCCTAACCTATCGTGGCTTCGATGACGAGGGGAAGAACGAGCCGAACCTACACCCGCATGGTCGCGACACCCCAGCACAAGGTAAGCCCGGGCTCGATCCGGCCAAGATTGAGGTCACTGACGGTACTGTTGACCATGACGGCCCCCTTCCTGATTCATCCTGTCAAGAATTGCCCTCGGCCGGTCCGGCCGATCCCGACTCCCAAGATCGCGAGGGGTGTCCTCCAGCCAGCTAGAGAATGCTTTAAGACGTGGTCACTACCATCGGGTCTCTCGGATGGGGAACCCCATCGCCTTCCACTCTCCTCGTAAGCCGCTAGTGGAGGTTCAAATAAGGTCGGGCGGTGACCCACCAATGCCGGACCTAAGCTTGCCCAGAGAGCTTTGTGAACCGCTTGAGAGGTTGGTTTTCGGCGACCCAGAATGATACGGCTCCATGGGGAGGCTCGAGTCAATAATGCTGAACGCTGAAGCTCGAGCAAACGATACCGGAGCAGGAGGCGATTGTCGCTAATTTTTATGTGAGAGAGCGCAGCTTTGCGCCACAGACTGGGGCTTACCCCTGAGGACCTTCAATCGGAGAGTGCCGGCCCATCGTGGCTTTTACAAAGGAGCCGCAAGTCCTCCACGCATTGCATCGCGAAGAGAGGCTTCCGCCGCCGACTCTCTGGAGGAGAAGCTTGAGAAGGACGCGAGGCTCGTGTTCCGGGCAGACGCGAGGAGTTAGTCATCTCTCAGGCTAAACCGCCTCCTTCACTCTGCAGTTAGATTATACTGACTAGATTCGAGCCCTTCTTGATTTTGGGACATTTTTGCTTCTTTGAACGTTGTCATAACTTTGTTCGAATGTATTGCCTCAAAATCACTTGATGAATGCAAATTTTGTGTTTGTTTATCCCTTTATTGTCTTGAGCTTCGAGAGGGTTTGATGAAACTCGAGCTAACCTCATTATTAGGCGAAGCCCACCTGGCGAATCAGCCGCTTGCAGCGAGCTCAGTGCCGCCGCAAGCGAAGCTCATGCCTCGAAGCTCAATCACTTAGGCGAAGTTCAAGCCTTAGCGAAGCTCAAACCGCTGAGGCGAGCCCCTCCTCAGCGCAGCCAAGCCACGGGTCGCGAACTTGTATTTCGAGGAGGCTTGGTTCTCTTCGATCTGCGGCCTTCTATCGAGGCTTTGATCGGATTTTGAGGCTAGGATGTAGCCTCTTTGTTAGGTCCCATCACCAACTCGAAGGCTATACATGGTGGATCATTTTCCCACCTCTTTGCCACCCCTCATCTTCTTTCTTTCTCAGAACCCACGTCGCTGCCGGCCATTGCCTCGCCGGTGCCCTCAATCGGCGGCCGAGATCACGTGACTTCTTCAGAGCCGACCCAAGCTCGTGGTCATCCTCGAGGAGCTCCGCATATTCCGCCGCACCGAACCGCTATTAACCGAGAAGGAAATGCTTGAGGGCATCGCCCTCAATCAATCGATGGCTCCGAACCGGACCGCGGATAGGATGCATGGAGCTCCGAAAGCCGCTTTTCGCAAGACCGCTCGGCGCTTGAAGCGCTGAAGAAGGACCTCGGTTTTATGAGCCAAGATTCTCGACAAATGACAAGCGCCTTGAAAGTGAATCTAGGTAGCCGCCACGGCTAGGGTCTTTGACGCTGCTTAGGTTTCCGACATTGCTACGACTTCGCTTGCATGTGTCGCCATAACTTTGTTCAATGTATTGTCTTTAGCCCTTGATGAATGCGATGCGCTTTTATGTTGCTGCTGGATCTTATGTAAAAGATCACCAAATGAGTTCAACTCGGGAGCTCAAATCATCTGGTAGCGAGCCCATCTCGCCAGCCAAGCCGTTGACAGCGAGCCCAAATGAAGCTCAAACCATTGGCGGGCGAAGCTTCACCGGCGAAGCTCAAACCATTTTCGGGCGACCCATCTCGGGCGAAGCTCGCACCATTTGTCGCGAGCTTATACCGGGATGACAGCACGGTTCTCCCGACGGGTCAACGGCGCGTCGATTGCATTAAATGCGACCGACGAGGTTCCTCGCCTTCACGCTGCTCAATCTGGTGTTCGCGGCTCGACCGATCCGCTGTTTCATGATCAAGCCAGATTCGCGGCTAATCGACGAATCTCACCGCCGATATTCAGTAAGTCACAATCTCTACCAGAGATTCGCCATATAAGCGCTTTGTCTTCCATTAGAAGCCACTATGCTTCAAAATCCTCCGGCCCGCTTTCAAAACCTGTCTTAACTCAACGTAATGGTTCCTGTCGGCGAAGACCGCGATCCGCGGAAGGTTTCGCTCTTCCGCTTATCGCTGCCTGGCCATACGGCGCCGCTGGCCGCCGTCACGAAAGTCATGAACGGGACGACAGACTGCCGTTCTTCTACGGCCTCAGATATTCAGCGAGGTCCGGCATATCGAGGTCGCTGACATGCTGGATCGCTTTGCTTTATGAAGTTCGGCTTGTCCAAATGGGTTCGCCGTGGATAGAAGTGTCTTACTTTCAGCGAGTTTTGCTTTTTGCTCAGCGAAGCTCGATTGTTTCACTACCAAGGTGTCACAGCTTCAAAGAGTTGTCGAGTCGTCTTTAACACTCTTTCATTTCATTTTGCATTTCCTTTTTTCTCAATGGCCTCCAAAGAGTACGGCCATCGGCCTTCGCCAAGAGTAATGCTTTCGGCCTCCTGTGTTTCTCTCTGACCTCGGGCCTTTCCATGCCAACCGAACTATGGAATTAAGGCGACGCTGTGATCCGGGGGACACTATCCGACGCCGGGGAGTTGACCATCGAGCGCGGGCGATGCTACATCGGGCCAGAGTGGAATGGTGAACCGACTTCATGTTCGTGATGCCATAGTTGATCCTCGGGCCATGCTCCAGCGAAGCAAATGGTTATGCGGAAGTCATGGAGGCCCGATACTTTCTTCCCAACATGATGCGGGGATTTTCTAGTCGAAGCTACGCCACTTTCGGCCTCCTTAAAGATGAACCGACTTGACCGGCCAGATGGGTCACTTATGGAACCTTCACGTGTTCCAAGGTCGGATATCAGCCCCATCGAGGCGCGGACCGCTTTCTTCATCCCGGTCTTCGCAAAATGAATTTCTACGGGCGAACGTTTACGGGCGGAGACCTTCCGCCACCGCTTCGCGGAGGACAGCTTCTCCAAAGGATTTCCGCTACCGGCTGGGTACATTCATCGGCCGCAATGCCCAGCGGCATAGAATCACCGAAGTTCGTTTCGCAGAGAATTTTGATCTCCGTGGATCTCGAATCGTCAGGCCATCGAGCCACCCAAAGATGACATTAACATCCACGCCTCGGGCCAAAGTTGCCGAGCTCTCTATCGTCCGGATAGCGTACTCTTCTATACCAACGGGAGTTGTGGTCAGCTCTTCACGAGATGCACGAGGTATCGGTCCCACATGGGGAGTTCATATGAAGAGTATGTTCCCGGCCCAATGGAGCTCGACCATCTTTCCACCCATTCCCTCGGTGGAAACCCTATGGAGCTCGCCACTACCACATTTGTCCGACACTTCGGGTTCATGGACCACAAGGGCGCAAGAAGAGGAATGTCGGATCGCCCACAAGAATTGGGCGGACTACTTGTTCCCCCATAACGAAGACAAGAAGAGGCCCATTCTTCGGTCGTGGTGCGACGCGGGAGACGATCCGCTCTGGGCTGTTCGAGGGCGACCGAGACTATTGATCACGCATCGGCGGGGATTCCCTGTGGGGACTACTTTGCATCCTACCACTATCGCTGACTCGATCTCGCCCAAGGCACCGCTATCGGGCTATTTGATGTTGTGGTTGAAGAGGCGCGCGGTGCCCACGCACTCGCTCGAGGCGATCCCAGTGGATGTCGTCTATCCCTGGCCCCTACGGCCTACGGGCCATCATATGACCGGTCTACCATGATGTACCGTGATATAGAGTGGACTCGAGGTTGTCCGCACAATTCGTCACGCCTCATTTGTTGAAGCGACGAGGAGAGGAGGTTGCCAAGACCCCAACCTCGGATCGCCGCATACACGCGTTCGATGGCATGGTTCGTGTTGCAATCGCGAGTGCTTGATGAGTGCACTGAAGACGCCAGAGGGGAGCGGCCCCATTCATCCAAATGCTCGAGACTTGTTCCTCGAAGTTCGTGTGGACGCTAGGAAATGAGGAAGGCGCTCCTTCTTTGGCAACTACGACTTCTTTCTGTTTCTATTTCTATGGGGCCACGGCGAAGTTCTCCGGATGGTTCCATCACGGACAAGACACCCTCTTAACCTCAGCGGCTTCAGTGGTCGGTCGATATCCCACCGGCCACTATCTCCTTCTCGACGGTCACCATGCTCTTGGAACCCTACCTTCCTAGCCATTTCTCGCCAATTTGATAATGGTCACTTATGTCGGGAATATCAATCCCAAACAAATTCAAGGGGGTTGTAGACGGAGCTGGGTGGTTTTGGACGCGCGGCTGTACCGGTGTGCGCTCGAGCCGCGAGGGACCGAGTTCTTCGCCACTCATTCACCTACAGAGTGGTATCGGGCGGAGTACTTCCTGAGGGTTCACCTTTATACATCCTATTTGACCGAGCACACGCCGATCGAGAGGTCGCCTCCTGACACCTCAATGGGAACGCCACCGGTTGAGGAGGCCGATGATCTCGTGAGGGAGGAAGTTAGGCCACTCCGAGGGGTCCAAGCACCCCTACCGAGGAGTCCTCCAGGCTGGGCCGGGTCACTACCGAGGTCTTGATGACTTCATGTTGTCCTTCCACACTCCCTATGACCCCACTCGCCTCGTTCGGCCGCGAGAGGGGCCCCCAAGAATTAAGTACCGAGAGCTGAGGGCGAGGGATGCCATCACGGCCGACCGCAGATGCTAATTTCCACCCCACCTTCACCTTCGGCCAAGCGCCCGAGGGAGGAGGGTACAAGTTCACCGGTGAGAGGGCGCCAAGAGGGTCCATCACGAAGAGGTTTCTCCCGCCATCGGGCTTGCTGTGACCGCAGACGGGTCTTCGTGGTGACGACGAGCAACAGCGCTGACTCACCGACGCCGCTGTTTCCGGAGGTGGCGCTCGTCCCTCTTTTGCTTGATAAGTTGAATATGATTAACTCAGCCTTTTTAGTACAAACCGCTGCTCAAGTCTCCCGAGGATGAAGAAGGACGCGCCGGATCATGAAGCGTCCCATCCCCGAGGGAGAGGAGGTTGAAGGAGACGCTGGCCGACCGGCGCAGGAACCGCCCAAGTCGAAGTATCACCGGCGAGGGGCTATTCAAGATGAGGCGCCGCCGTGGAGGGGCCATTAGTGAAGAGGGGTTCGCCGTAGAGGAGGCTCCGGAGAAGTGTCGACCATGGTCGCCACGCACTCAAAGACTCGTCCCGGGCCCATGAGGATATTCTCTCCCCTCGCCGTCTCAAAAGGAAGCTTCGTGGAGACTACGATCAAGGACTTCGCACCTTCTTCGTGATAGCCCAAGCGATTGGATGGAGGTCGCTTTTGGTGAGCTCAAACCCATGCCGCAGATGTACTTGGGCAACCTAAGTACTTTGATCGCGCGGATGCGCTTCACCTTTCCAACTGTTTGTCATCTACGGAAGAGATGCCGGAGTTGATTGCTCTTCGCCTAAGAATCTCTTTGATTTGGCCTCAACGCGGCGCAATCCATCCTAAAGGAGCAGAGGCGCTTTTGACCGACCACGGCCGCAGGCCGAGCCGACCGCGGCGGAGCGGATTTCTATGGCAAAAGATGGAAGAGGAGCGCCAGAAGCCCTCGCTTTCCTCGGGCGACGACCAAATCCATATCGCGTTTAAGGAAACCATTGCTGCCAGTGCCTTCCTAGCCGCCAAAGAGCCACTGCGGAGAGGTGCTTTGAAGGAGCTGGAGGAGCTCGAGGGTCAACAGCAATTGGTTATTGCTGATTTCGAGGAGAAAAATAGGGCCTTAGAGAAGACAAGAAGTGAGCTTCACCATGCCGTCTCGCTCACCGAGGAGAACATCCACCAGAAGGTCCTCTCCACCCTGGAGGAAGAGCACAACAGGGCGATTCGGGATGCCGAGTCGCGACTTAAGAGATTCTCGACTTCCGCCAGCATCTCCCTCCCTTGTATCCCTGTCAACTTTTCTTTATTATGAATGAGAATCGGACTCCTTTCTTTCAGATCATTCAATTGTTTCGCCTCAATGACTCGTACACGCGGTCCTTGGTTTTTATCCTTTGACTGACCGACTTTAGATTTTCAAAGAAACCCTCGCCTATTAACGGATTTGATTTGCCTTTACCGACATCGCTTGAATCGGGCTAGCCATACTATTCCCTCAAGATGATGAGTTGTCAAGAAGTTTCTTTAGACTCAACGCCAAATTTCTTTTCTCTACCCCTCTGCCTAATTACAACCTAAATTGTAATCGTCATCGTGGTTCCGATTGCAATAGCCACCGTTGACTGGCCACTCGCGGAGTGGCCGGATGGAGTGTCGGCGCACATCACTGCAGGCCGATGTCGACGAACAACGCCATTCGCAGAATGACTGATAATCAAATCGCCCGTGGACGTATGAGTGTGACGATTGATTGATATAGTAGCTCATCGCATGGTAAGTTACCCTCGATCATTCTAATAGAATTAGAATGCGCGAAAGGATCAGCCGCTCTGACGCAGAGTGTGACGATCGATCTAACTATCCGAGGTGCTCATTAACATGATAGTTTTGAGGACCCACCATCCTATTGACGAGGATTGAGGGGAATTTGTCGAGGTTTAGTGTTAACATGACGGAGTTAGTTGCGATCCGGCAACTTTGAGGACCCACCATCCTATCGACGGTGATCGGGGAAATTTTGGGAGGAGCAGCTTATACCGTGTACTTGTCTGAGTTTGGTAGCTGCGTGAAGACTATGGGTAGTACTTCTTCGTGAATTTCCGCTGATGGGCATCAAGATCTTATCGCCGCCCAGCCTGATTTAGGCGATAAGCCCGCTTGAATAGATCGCTTATCACAAACGACCTTCCCACTGGCCGGAACTTTCCTTTCTTCGAGTTGAGGATCATCGTCACGGACGGCTAAGACTAACTCGCCTTCGAAAGACCGTGTCCACTTTGTCGGAAGGTTTGAGATCCCGCTCGTAAAACTCGATGTGTTGTTGAGCTTTAAGTCGGTTCTCATCTAACGCTTCTAGTTCATGCAGACGGGCGATGATTTTCTTCATTCGCCATCCCCGCCACAAGCGCGACACGGCGATCTGGATCCGAATCTCAAGCGGTAGTACGGCCGCAACCGTGATACTAACGAGTACGGTGTTGTACCGCGGGAGTACGGATCAGAGTGCGATATACCATAAGCTTTCCTCGAAGCCATCCCAACCGCCTAGGCCGGGATGTTAGCTTAGTTAGGATCTTGATGATCGCCTTGTTGAAGGCTTCAGCCTAACCCGCTATCGATGGGTTATAAGCCGGATGACAGTTCTCAGATTCAACTTGTCACGTAATCGGTGAATGCGGTGACTAACGAATCAAGGTCCGTTGTCGTGATGACGCGCTCGGGACGCATCGCAGATATGATATGGTGCCCGATGAACCTTATCACGCTACTAGTCTTGACTTCTCGCAGCGGAACCGCCTACCTTTGGAAAAGTAGCTCTGCTATTGCCGTGATAAAGCGATGCCCTTTATCGATGGCGCTATCGTCCGACAATATCCATGCCCCATGTCTCAATGGCCACGCAGGTCGCCGCCGGATGCAAATCTTCGTATGCTGTCGTGATGTAATTAGCGTGGATTCGCACGCGCGCGTTGCATAGCAATTGCCGCTAATCATTTTGGGCCAATAATAGCCCATTCTTCAGAGGGCATCCCAAAGCTTGGGTCCCGGCCAGCGGCGCCGAGTTATCACGGGCTTCCCCGTAGGCCTCCCGTGCTTCCGCTTGCGCAGGCATCAAGCAAAGATGCCGTCGTATGACCTTCGATACAATGTCTTTGTCGCCGAATCAAGTAAAACTCTCGGCTCATGGAGAGAATCCGCTCCTTAACGCCCCGTAGTATACCGTAGCGACATAGTCAATGATCGGAAGCGCCAGCCTTCGGTCACCGGTTTGTGCCCCGATGAGTCGTGTTCACCTCGGGCGATTCGCCGGAAGAGCCGCTCCGCGTTAACGGTGACATGTCAGCTCGCTCTAGCTTGAGCCAGTCGCCAATAAAGCCAAAGCATTCGCGTGCCGAACGGCACGGCTCGAGCGCGAAGCTATCAAATGATTTGGCTATTTCGATAGCCGCCGGCATGGAATTAGATCATCATTTCTAACTTCATACTCGCCATCCGCCCGACGATGAGCCGAGAATCGCCATAAGCCTCGAGGTGCTTCACCCCCATCTTTGCCAGTTGAGTCCAATGAGCATCGTGATTGTACTCTCACCACATTGTTGAGCATGGCTCTATTAGAGAGAAGGCCCGGGTAATACGCTGTTCGCTGGGAGACCAAGACTACTCCTACTCCTCGCCACGATAGCCCCGCCGGTCCCGACTCCGAGACGCCACGGGCGCAGAGCCATTTCCTTGTTGTGAAGTTGTGTTGACCTCATGTTTCATCCCGCATGTCTTCAATAATTCCGTGTTTGACCCGAAGCGGTGGTCATTACATGAGATCGCAAATGGCTTGCCCTTTGGACGGATATGAAATGGATGTCGTGATCGAGATGAACAAGACTTCACCTAGGCGCCAATTTAGTGGATCCGGCCAGGTCATGAAGACTCTGATAGGTTCATCTTTGAGATGACATGAATAGTTTGACCGACGCAGGTAGTGCCGCATTTTCTCAATAGCGAACACCGTGGCTAGGCACTCCTTTCGATCATGGGTACCTTCGCTCGCTCCTTGCAAAGTCCTACTGTGTAGTATACTCGCCGCGGACCTGGGCTGGCCGCCATTTTGTGCTGAGGGCTGCCAGGAGTGTTCGCTGCTCGCACATATACGAGGAACGGCTTACCCGGTGACCGGGATGCCAATAATGCTGGTTTGAAAGATAATCCTTGATCTCCTCAAACCAAGCTAGCAAGATTCGCCCCACGTAAACCACACCCCTTTCTTCATCAATTTGGAGAAGGGTTGGCACTTGCCCGAAAGATTTGCGATGAATCTTCTACGTAATTGCCGCCCTGCAATCCCTCAATTCGAGATTCCTAGGTGGTTGGAGTTCTTGGACGGCTCGACTTTGCCTGGGTCGACATAAACCCCTTCGCCGCGACGATTAAAACCAAGAAATTTACCACCGGACATCCCTAAGAATGATTTAGCGGGTTCATTTTCGCTGGTGTTCACGATGATGTCGAACACCGCCCTCGTGTCACTGCGGTCGCCCTTATCACTCTTCACGACTAAGTCATCTACGTAGCATTCGACCGCCTTTCTCGATGGTCTTGGAAGATGGTGCTCACGGCACGCCGATAAGTTGCTCCCGCTGCTTGAGACCAAATGGCATAACTGCGGTAAAGATATCCCCATCGGTCCCGAACGAGGTATGTTTCGCCTTCGTGGTGCATTTTGATTCGTTGTACCCCGAAATGGATGAATGACATCCTTTCGAAACCGCATGTGTTGTCGATGATGACATCCGTGATGGGTAACGGAAACTCGTCTTTAGGGCAAGCGGCATTGAGGTCCCTATAGTCGACGCAGGTTCTAATTGTGCCATTTTTCTTTAGAACCGGGACGATGTCGACACCCAACTGATGTCGCTCTCCTCGATGAAACCCGCCACGAAGCCTTTTACTCCGCCACAATCGCTTCCATAATCTGCGGGCGAAACCGTCTTTGCTGCTGCTTGACGGGTTTGGCCTCCGGACTGATGTCAAGGCGATGCATGGCGACCTGGGGATCAAGGCCGGGCATATCTTCATAATTCCAGGCGAAGACGTCGATGTATTCCTTGACAAGAGATATGAGCTCTTCCCTCTCGGGGAGGCAAGCTACCGATAAATATGGGTTTGGGGTTGGCCTCTCCCATGTCTACCCTGAGAATTTTATCCTCTAGTGGCTCTCACGCCTACCGGGCCCATCGGGCTGACGGACGATCCCACTCTTCATCATGAAGTGGGACTTGCTCGCCTACTTGGACCTCAACCGCATCAACCGTAGTCATGTTGGCCGTGAGGCTCGCAAGCCAACCCCGACATCGACATCCTAATCCTAAGCCGAGGAGGTTGACGATTGATCTTCGAGCGAAGCCACCGATATCTCGGCCCGCGGCAGCATACCGAGGAGGAGGAGACATAACAACGCCCTCTCTCGCCGAGTGAATCGTCGCTTTCTTCAAGACGCAAAAACGGCCGACTGGAGTCTTCCCGCCTTTGCCGTAGTTCAAGCCTTCTTCGACGGTCAGAACCATGCCTTCCATCATGCGCGATCCGGGCTGCTGTATATGAACCGCGGGTCGTCTGCTGCTCAGTCGCCCCACATCAGATGCGGATATGTCAACCCTTCCAAAGATGATCTCTTGTTGATACTCTCCTCGAGTGGGTACGACAAAGACAAAATGTGGAAGATTCGATCATCGGCTTGTCGCTGCCGTGACGCTGAACACACGCGCATGCGTGGACGAATTATCGTCACCAAACCAGTTGTTGTATTCCCGACAGCTTAGCTTCCGAATCGACGAGTAAGCAAATTTAGGAGTTTCATTGAGGGTGAGCTTGATCGGCTCCTCCGAAGCCGTGGTAACAAGGCCTTCGTGAGCCAATTACAATGGGTTCAATGTCATTGAGGACAAGACCACTGCCTTCTGACTCACGCCGGCTTCATCAGCAGCCCCGTCATCGGCGCTCTTTACGCCCAACTCCCGTTCGTAGAGTAAGGAGTCGGTGAAGTAATTCTCCACCCCTTTGAAGGGTTGTTTATCTACGAACATCGCCTTGACTGACCATTATCGCCCACGCACTTTAGGCATCGGTGCAAAGTAGACGGACGATGCGTTGTTATGGATCCATGGTCGCCCAACAAAGATATTGTAAGATGGTTCTGCTGTGGATGACGAGCGTTACTCCGCCTTAATATTGCCTAATGGCATTTGAGGCGGATCTTCCTAAGCTGCCGCTGGCCCCTCGCGGCGCTGGAAGCCAAAATAGTGGTGGTCGTCAGAGACAACCGCTTCGAGGTATCCCTGTGGACTTGATGAGTGTCAAGGAATAATGCTCAAAGCCGATCCCGGTCCACTTGGATTCTATCCACTTTGGAGGAGCCGACGCATTCTCGTGGAAGTAAAGAGGCTCGCCGTGAGACGCGGCTATTGATAAGCATGTCGTCGGCGTGAAGGTGATACGGGATCTGCTGCCCGACGCTCGGCAAAGATGCAAGCAACTTTTTTCGCCTCTTCGCCGTGATGGTAGAAAAGTGCGGTAAAGGCTTCGAAGTCGCTGTGAGCCTCTCGCAGAGCCTCCCGTTGACCTTTGATAGCGCAAGAGCTCAGATAATGTGATCCCGGCTGATGTTTGCTAGTCGCGAGAGCACATTGAACCGAAGGGCGGGTTGCTTGAGCTTGGTTTGCCTACGTTTTCCCGTGATGTTCCCGCCGCTGTTTCATCGATTATCCGCGGACCGTGGATAATTTTAGCAAATTTTTCCGCTTCCGATTGTAACGTTGCCTCTTCCTGAGTCGGTGAGGGTCGCTATCCCTTGTTCGATTCCATCCTAATTGCCGAGATGACATTGCGAGTTTGCCTCTCCGCTGTTCTTTCAACGGGCTGAAGTCCATCGCCGTTTTGAGGAGGTCGGGTGAACCCACATGACTTGTCCCGATGGCGAGGTCCGCGTACCAAGCCCTTTTCCTCGCTGACAGAGGGTCGGTGTTAATGATCCCCGCCTCGCTGGGATAGGTATGATACCGCCAGCAGCATGGACCGCAGGAGGCCGGTTCCATCTTAGGGTGACCATGTTCGTGGTCACATTCTTCCGACCTTCTTCAACACCCCGCCAAAGAGAGCCCGAGTTTGTCCTTGAGGATGTAACACTTGGCCGCTGGGTGGTCGGCACAAACCGCGGAAACGCAATAGTTCGGGTCATCTGTCTTGCCCACTTCTTCGTGTCTTGCGCCTCGAAGCTTGATCCTATTGTTCAAGGAGGTGTGTCAAAGGTGGGCACCACCTCCCTCCTTGAAATCGATACTCGGGCGCCTGCCGCTTGGATTTCTCGATGTTGCGGCGCTGGGGCCGACAGAGTCGACAACCACGGTTTCCTTCCTTCGACCGAGGATGGTTTCGTAAAAGTCTGTTCGGTTCCCTTTTGTGCCGGGTTCTTCGCCTTCCAGCGCTTGATCATGTTTTCCACTTGTTCACCTCGCGCACTCAACTCCTTCCGTGTTCTGCTTCCACAAAGACCGAAGCCTGATAAGATGCCACTATAGGTTATTTGCGACATCTCGATCGTGGTAGTATCGCCCACCGTTCCCAAGAATGCGCTGATCGATTTCGAACCTTTTCACAAATTCATTGATCGACTCGCTTTTCTTCGGCTTCTACGATTAAGGTCGCCATTGAAACTTCGTCGTCGTCCGCAAGAAGCGGGCCAAGAACGCTTCCAAGTCACCCATGATTTGATAGAGTCGGTTCGAAGTTTATGGAACCATTCAAAGGCTACCCTTCGTGGTGCCAATGAACAACCGCGCGAGGACGGGATCATTCCGAAGAACTCGTCTGGGACAGAAGTAGTAAATGTGCCGAGGGAGATCCTTTCCGTCGAACCGGGTTAGCCCCATGCTTGAATTTTGCCGATAGTGGACTGATCCCACTCGCTGGATATGGCTCGACTACCTCACTGCTCATGTTTTTCTCGAGCTTCGTATGCCGACATTCTCAAACTCACAAACCTTTTATCCCGAGGTATGCCGCCAGATTGGGAGGCTTTTCCCAAGATCCGAGGAGTAGCCTGAGGGTGACTTATGCTCATCCTCTTCGCTCCTGCCGCGAGGAGTGAGGTCTCGCTTGATTCCTCCCGACTCTCCGGGCGATTTTGGCGAAGGCTTTTTCTTCTTTTGCGCAGCTTGTCCCATTATCTCTTTCATAGAGTCAATGGCGCTCGCCGCTTTGAGATCACGGCCGCTTCCTCAAACCTTTTAGTCCACTCGCCGGAACCTCCTGGCCATGTGCACTCTCGCATGCCTACCGTAGCCGAGCTTGATGTTTGGGACGCCGCCTCCGGCCAACAAACCTCTTCCTCATTGTCACGGATGGAGTTCAACCGCCGCATAGTCAACGGGATGGCCGCACGGCTTGGAGACGCTGTAGCCGGTAGACGCTTTCACGTCCGGACAGAGGTGTTCTCACCCCAAAGCGTACTGGTCCAAGAATCCAAGTATCTAGCTTTATCTTTCCCTCGCCATGTTAACGAGGTACTGTAGCTCGGGACCATTAGTGGCCCGCTTCGAAGATTGTTTTCCGGGGAGGCCTTACTCCGATGTGGTTGAGAAAGCCTTCCCATACCGATGGTTTTGCAGACCGACATACGAGAACCGCCTGGATAAGCTTTTCACAGCAGACCGAGGATTCGCCTTCGAATTGGGCGGCCAGAATCGATGGTCTCGAGGTCTCCCTGGTCGAGATGGCAACCCGCAGATCGAGGGATTATCGGCGCTCGTAAAGTGTGAGTTCAAAGGAGCTCGGGCGAATGCTTTGAGCCCCAAGTGTGGGATTCAGGCGGTCTTGACTTGCCAGGCGAGATATCACGACTGGCGAAGCTCATCCTCCCGGGCGGGCCGGGTTATCCATCCGCCCACTTGTCGCCTTGCGCTTTGGTGAAGGCTTGATGAGTGAAGTCGCTGATTGGTGGGCTCTCGCCTCGCCGCCCGCCTGAATGAGGAACCTTGCTGTTTGGGGGAAATACACCAAGTTCGCCATTTTTTGGGGTCTTGTCGCCGAGCGGTGACTCCGCCGCATGTGGGGACTCACCTGATTTTGGGAGCCCGCCAGGACCGTGGTCGATGAGTCTTGGCTTGATTTTCCTCTGGTCTGAATAGTAACTCGCACTGCCTGTAGATGGAAGGCCCCTCGGGCGCAGTACGAGCTTTGTCGCCGTTGCCGCCTCGCCCTCTTAGAGAGGGGCAAGTCTGCGTCGACGGTGAGGGTGTGATCCGTGCTGAGGCGAATCGTCCTCTCTTCCACGCGGGGCTGGGTGAATTGCGTGGCAACCCCACAAGCGTTTGTTCGGCTTGCACTTTTGGCCGTTGATTCGGCCTTGGCTGGTTTGGTGGGAATGGAACCCCCTGCTGAAATTGAGGTAGAACACTGGTGCTACTTCGCCGCTCGACATCGGGTTGCGCTGCGACAACCCCGCGATGACGCTTCTAAGGTCTTAATACCAAGAGGACGAAGATAAGTACTCTTCATACCTAGCTTGGTCGAACTCAATCACCGTGGACTCGATCGTTGTCCTTCGCGATGTCGCCAATTGCGCCACCACCATCTCTCTTGAAGAAATGGTTTCTCCCATCAGGTCGCCATCTTTCGCTTGGTGTAAAAATCTCCTCTGATTTGTATTGTTTGTATTGTTTGTTACAAATCAAGAATAGGTCTTTTACAATGTACGTAAGGGAAGGCCCTTCTTGTTTAACGGGTTCGCTTCAGAGCGATAGGACGCTTCCCTCGATGCTCGAATCGAGTTTGCTTCCCTTGACGATCCGACGACGCCGCACGCTTCAAAGACGCAAAGAGAAGCTCCAGCCGGTTGAGTTCGGTTCTACCCGAGCTTGTTTGGATCTGGCTACTATGCAAGAGTTTGCAAAGAGCTCGAGAGCCTCCAAATCTGAGGGTTCAGATGGAGCCTACTTCAACAATCCAAGCCCTTGCTCAGAACTGAGTTGATGGAGCAAGAGAGTAATTCTTCTGCTTGCTCTTTCTTCTCAGCAGTGGTTTTTACAACCTTGTTGCCCCCCTCCTCTTGTTGCCAAGGAGGTTTATAAATAGGCTAAGGGGTGGGATAGGCCACCCCTTTGACTTGTGGGATGTGACCACTGATAGGTAAGGGGCACCATGCCCTCCTCTAGGTGTGGGATGTGACCACTGGTGAGGTAATGAGGACCATGCCTTATCATAACCGAGGATGTGCAAAGTGCAGCGAAGCCTTTCGAGTGCTCAGCGAAGCTTGCAGCGAAGTTTGCCGAACGAGGTCAATCGGCGGCCTCTTGCGCGCGCGTTCGGTTCGAGGGCAGCCAAGCGCAGCGCCGCTGAACTTGCATAGCGAAGTTCTCCTAATCGGGCGAAGCTTTGACAAGCAACCGGTCCTCCCTTGACTCGTGGGATGTGACCACTAATAGGTGAGGGGCCATGCCTCTAGCCGCGGATGTGACCGCTATAGGGGTGATGAGAGCCTTGTCTCATCATCACCGCGGACGTGGAAAGTGGGTGGGCCCACTTCTCCAAGCCGCCGCTGGCACCGCCTCAGCAAAGCGGCGAGCTTAGGGTTGTTTAAGTGCTCGACGAGCTTGTCGAACAAGCGGGCCAACCGGGTGGCCCCCGACGGTGACTGGTGCTCGCAGCGTCGAACCCTTTGCGCGTGCGTTTGGCTTACGCATGTGGTTGACCGATAGCGACGCTGGCTCATGTGGGCGAAGCTCATTGCGGCGACCTCGCAGGGCGAAGCGACCTCTGCTTCTTGCGCGAAGTTTGCCGAACGAGGTCAATCGGCGGGCGCACTGCACGGGCGAAGCTCATTAAACAGGCGGCTCTTGAGCTCTGGGCGAGCTCAACGAGTGGGACGATCTCGTGCGGGCGAGCTCGTTAAACAGGCGGCTCTTGAGCTCTGGGCGAGCTTGCCCAATAAGCTGTTGAGCTTGTACAGGCGAGTTCATCCCTTTGACTGGCGGGGTTTGTAATTTTTCCCGCCTACAATTTCTTCATAGCATCAAAGACTGATTCATTACTTTGAAGGTTTGTCGTTATAGCTAAAATTGTGTTGATTTATGAGGTCGGATGCTTTCCACTTGAATATGCGAGGAAGTCATACAAGTTCGCATACTCTAATTGTGTACAAGTGGGTCCTCACATTTTATTGTGGTAACAGATTGGAATATGGGAGCTTGTTTGTTTGGACTTGAACTTCTTAATAGTCGAGTTATCGCCTTGTTTGTTGCTGGCACATCTGGGATTTTTCTTATCTGCTTTGGAGTGCATTACTGGTCAGTTTTTCCCCTCTGCATTCACAGTTAATATCTGTAGTATAAAAGTGTCTTTATTTTCTTCATTGCCCCCCCTCCCCCCATTTGGTACTTGGGACATTGCATAAGTTATGCCATTGTAGCATTCGTGCAAAACTTCAAATGAAAATGCAGGAAGGGAGTACTCCAATGCCTGAATCTGTCAAAACATTAAAACAGACTCTTGAATATATTATTTTGACACCTGATGTGATCTCAATGCAAATGCAGGAAGGAGTCAATGCCTCGGGTTGGAAAAATATGACAGCCTGAGATCTGCCAGTCGGGATTAGTGTCTTCATCAATGGCTGGCGTGCTCTTGACCAACTTGGCATGAGCATGCAACTTCAAATGAAATCAGTAACCATCTCAGAGTATGTATCCTATGTGCTTTAGTGATATAATTCGTTTAATGCTTGATTAGAATTAAAACATGTATATAAAGTAATTAATTTGTTTCGAATCATAATCATATCCAGGGTGCACGACGGATTGATTAACCGGACCAGGAACTAAGTGTTGTGGCCGGAGTCATGGAAGGGGCGATTTCAATAACAAGACTGACTTTGGAGGCAGAGGTGGTAGGGGCGGATCAAGTCGTGGAGGTGGGGATGGTGGTGGTTATCAGAGAGTAGATCGTGGGGTCCGCTCCACATATGTTGCTAGCAGATCCTCCAAGAATGCCACACCTTGGGTTTCATCTTCCGCCCAAAGAACATCAGGCGGAGAAAGATTTTTGCCGTACAGCTAGGCTTTTGGTTTTCATAGTTACTGATGTTTTGATGTTTTGGCGCTTAGGATGATAATTTCATACAAGAGTGCTTCCTCTAAACTAATTTCTAAGATGGTATACAGCTGCAAGGCTCTTTTACTCACCTTTTCAATCCCTTCATAGTCCCACCTATTAGACTATTGTGTAATTGGTAGCTGCTTGCTTATGTAGACTACGGAAGATGTTCAAGGGGGAAGCACAGTGAAGATTTCCATTTGGTTAACTTCTGCTAGGATTTTTGTTTTACTTTTCTATTTATTTTTCTTGCCAATATGTTGGAAAGAACAAGTGCTTTCATTTTGTTCTTCGCTTCTTCCTAATATATGTATGTACTTGTGGAATTTCTTTGTCAATAAAAACTTGCATCTTTGTCCTTTTCACTTCTAAAGCTTGTATGTGGTAATCTCTATTGTCAAACTTGTCGCTGTTATAATGTGTTTAAAAGGGCTTTCATAAATGATGACAACTTAATTTAGTCGTTAAAGTGTAGTAACAGCGGTTCCTAATATTTTGTTCTTAATGTGCTATTAACAACGATTTTTATTTGATATTAATGTCTATTAACAACGGAGTCAATGACCGGTAGTAAATTTAACTAATTTTGATTTTACATTAACGAAGTTTTTTATTTGTTGTTAATGCCTATCAACGACGGAGTCAACTGTCAATGGCGCCAAATTAAACTAACTTTGATTTTGCATTAACGGCGTTGTTATTCGTCGTTAATGTTCCACGTTCCGCTGTTACTATTTTAAGACCAACGACGAACGTATATGCCGCCGTTGTTGACTTTAACGACGGATCACTTTATTCCGCGTTAAATGTCATTAGCGTCAAGCCTATTAACGACAACCCACGACGGAGCACTTCTCCGTCGTTAGTGCCCATTAACGACGGACATAGATACATGTTACGACGGATTTTTCCATTGTTAATGAACCTTTTTTTTGTAGTGATTAACGCTTTCCGAATTTTTTCAATAATTTATCCCAAGATCAATCCGAAATAGCTTCCTCAAGAGAAAAAGCCTCCAATTGAAATCCGCCCGTCACCGAAAAGGAGCAATACAGAGAGATAGGTTCTCAAATTTCTATTTCTATTCTATTCATCATATTATCTTCATAAGATTTTCTGTGTCTTCATAAGGCTACATATGAACCCTATATATAGGATTAGACTAGCCTTAGAGATTTTAATTTTGAACAATTCATAATTGTTCAAAACTCTATCATAACAATTAAAGATAGAATAGAATTGTTCAAAAATTTATCCATAACAATTAATGATAGAATAGAATTGTATTGCATGTATACATCTTCTAATGACATTAGTAAAACCAATTGGGTCCCATATCGAGAACCAATTATTAATCAAATTAATAATTTTAATTTAACAATCAAATCCCTATCCCACCAACGGTTCATAAAAACTCTTCCATAATATGGGATTAATAATTTACAAATAATATTTTACATTCACCCCCTCCACTATCATGTATTTTAGGCAATATTTTTAGCAAGACAATTCACCTATTTGCTCATGCCAAAATTGCAATCCCATGAACATAAATAAAAATTATTTTGAAACATCAAAATATATTATTTTTATAAGAAAATAAATTTTGAAAAATATTTTTCAAAACCACTGTGGCAATTTAATAACTTCATGCGAATGGATAATAAATTAACTCATCATAATGAGTATACTGGATCCTATCTAGATATCCATCATGTTGGTACCCCAAAAAGATTTTTTTTTATTAATCCCTGTATGAAAGTCGACATGAATTTAACCTCACGCCAAAATAAGCGAATTCGGGCGAAGGGACCTCTCTCGCTCACAAGTGTTCGACTACTACGAAGTAGTGCGCTCTGATAGCGGTCACCGTGCGCTATAGTAGCCGCTTTCACGGATCCCGCGAAATGCGGTCCCAGTCGACCACCTGCGGCGTTCGGGCCCCTTTCTAGGCGTGCGCTGCGATTCCCGGACGACTTGCTCACGGTAACTTCGATCAAGCGCTGATAGCTTCGATCGGCTGCTACGATATTACTCTGATGCGTCATTAGCCACCTTTCAGATCGCAGGCTGCACTTTCTGTTCCTCGGACAACTTACTACAGTACCTCGGCAGACTACTTACAAGATCAATTGCTTCTAAAACGCTTAATCTTCTTTAGGACACATTTCCTTAAAGTGTGAGTAGTTATGTCTTATAGGAACCTTTTCTTTCTTGAAATTTTTAAGTTGAACCTTCTATAGATCTTATCCATATAAGTAGATTGTAACAATCATACATATCTCTTTCTCTATCTATATAGAGTTTGAGATCCAAGATATAAAATGTCTAAAGAAAAACTTTCATAAAGAACTTATCGGAAAATAATACTTTTAATCATGACTTTAAAATATCATTCTCAATGAGTAATATGCCATAATATGTAACACTAGGAATATAATAGAATTATTTTATTGTTTCTTATACACACAAGATTGCTTTTAAGGATTTGATCAAAATCAATTTCCTTAATCATTTCATCAAAATGAATGTTTGGTATCTGAAGCTTGATTAAGTTCATAACTTGATTGATTCAATTAATCACTTTTATCATCTTGAATTTTATATACTTGATTCTATAATCTCTATATGTAAATATCTTCTTTAAGATATCCATTCGAGAAGGTTATTTTGAAATTCATTTATCAATATCATATATTCAGTAACACGAAATGACTAAATGGATCCTTATGAACTATAGTATTAAAATTGGAGAAAATGTTTCTCCAAAATATCATTAAATATGATATCAACTCACTTACATGAAATCATGTCCAACATGACATTTGTGTAAGTTTTAGGATTTTATTCTCTTTGTTACTTTCCATCAAATATTTTTTAACAAGTTTACCGTACTATACAAGTGGATGAAAAAATCATGTTTGATCTCCTAATTGTAATCAGTGTATTCAACAATAAATTTAGTAAGTAAATCTCTATTTACTTTATTACTTGAAGCTCCTACTGAATTTATAGAATCTTCAACTCATTTGAAGCTTTTCCCACGGAATAACTCTCCCACTGAAGAAAATAAGTTTTCTTCTAGAGTTATATAGATCCTTGATCAATAAATTTGATTTTATAAAAGAACACATTTCTAAGAACAATTATTATCTAAAACTACACTAGGATTATCAATATAATACCTAGTATTTTCTTTAGGATAACCTACTAGTAGGGTTTTATTTATTTTAGACTCCAATTTGCCCATATTTTATTCTCTAAAAGATTGTGACAACTCTAAATCTCCAAGCATCGTTTTACTTAATTTTCTTCATATCCACATCTAATATGCGATTGAAGGAAAAAGATTTGGTAGGAATTCTATATAATAAATAATTTGCAATCTCCAATGCATAACCTATAAGAAAATAGAAACATGTAAATGCCTAGCATAAATCTAACTATATCGAATAAGGTTTAGTTCCAACTTTCAAACAAATTATTAAGAGTGGTAAATTAGCAGTGTCAAGTACTAACAATTCCATTTTGTTTATAAATCTCTTAAACTCCTAAGAATAGGAACTTGTCACCTCGATCAAATTGGATGACTTTGTTACTTTTATCAAGTTCATCTTTAACTTCATCAATATTCTTTGAACTACTCAAGAACATTCTAATTATGATGCTAACATAAATATATCAATATATAAATGATCATAAATGAATGCTATAAAATAAGAATATTCACTTATTGTTTTAACATTTAAAGGATCATATATCTGAATGTATGAAGTCAAGAGTACTTAGAGCTTTAGCATCGCTCAAAAAATAGTTTGGTTATCTTGTCTCTTAGACAATATTCACAAGTTGAAAAATATTCTAATTTTAGAAAATTCAAAGGACTATCCTTTATCAACTTGTTGATCTTATCAACATTAACATGACCTAACATTGTGTCCTAAAGATAAGTTGGATTACCTTGATCTAATCTATATTTAAGAGATTTATCAAATCTAATGATATTATATAAGAGTTAAGGGTGTTAATTATGAAATATAAACGGTTTTAATTTCATAATGGTCAACAAAGCAATTTCTAAACTTTTAATAGAATTTCTATTTTACAATAAAATAGAAAATCACTACTTATAAACATTAGAAAATAGAAATCAAATTTCTTCTAACTTTAAGAAACATTAAGACAATCTTTAAGTTTCATTTCATGCACTTTACTCAAAATCAAAACAAAGTTCTTATTTATAATACTGAAAATAGGGCTTTTATTTCTATTGTCAAAGCAAATCTTTCTATGTTCAAGCTTATGCATTTTTATACTCTTACAACAATTTGTAAGTATGTGAAGATAAACTAGAATCAATACATCATATATAAGGAAACACTCACATCATTAGTCTCCACTAACCAATGGGTTGAACTATCTTCAAAAGGCATTTCCTTATTAAGTGATGTAATATAACCCTTGCAATTTCTTTTCCCAATGACTTTCATTATTTAAATTCCCACTTTATGTTCGAAACTTATTTTCCTTTTCGATTTCTCTCTTAAAAAACTTTCTTTTCTTAATCTTTGGACAATGCGGTTCAATATCCATCATTATGGTTTTAACTCGCTTCATAATAGTCTTATCTTTTTCAACAAATTGTTCAGTTCTAATAAAGTAATAATTAGATCTTGAATTCTAGGAAAGAGATTTGGAAGTAAAAGTCACATCAACATTTGATTTTGATCTCAACTTCCAACAAATCTAATTTGTCAATATATATCAAAACATCTTATGAAAATATATATGTGTGTTCATCTTATGAAAATATATATGTGTGTTCATCTTATGAACACCACTTTTATCATTATTATCTTTAAGCAAGATTATGACTGATAATCTTTACCATCACACATCCGGTTTAGCTGGTATGTCACCTTAGACAATCATAGGCCAAATTTTCAAAGATTAAGAAATTAAAGATTTTTCTTTTCCAATCCAATAGTTTGGGTTATTCAACTTATAATCATTCAATAACATATAAAAATGATAAAATTTAGTTATCATGTATAAGCGAATATAATAACATAAATATCTCAAATTATTATTTTATTATTACACAATCATTATTAGGATATTTTAAGTAATGACTTCACATTTAACATTTCTTTTATTTATTTAAATGTGAACAGATATCCAAGTTTAATTATAAACTTGAGATATTCAAGATCGAATATAATTAAACAAGGTAGAATCATTTATTCAATCATTAACGATTAATGACTTTCCTTTAAATTTTAGTCTTTGATGTAAGATGTGCCCTACTATTTTAGTGAGCACCCAATGACATCAATGAAGTGTTAACCCATCAATCCACCATTTTATATAAAATTGGTGGCACTACCTATTTTAGTCTAGTGGTCGATTATGCATAAAATACTTGGCATCTTCATGCGAGATATAACTAGATAATAAAATTTAACAAATCCTATCCTTTGTGGCATCGGATAAGCTAAAAATTATTATCCAAATTATATCTCTATGATGGAAGACCTTTAGATTCGTATTTCTTTAAATAATAATCTATCTACACTTCTATACAAGTTTTGTTATTTATCATAATTGAGAGAACACAATAAATTTGTGACTTCAATAAATAGTCAATTTCTAACAAATTCTAAACTATTTATATTTAATAAAAATTGAACATATTCTCGACCTAACAGTAATTTTTAATGAATTACTTTAATCACGTGGATTATTGAATTTAAGCAAATTAAAATCAACATAATCATATCACATGTATAATTCAAATAATATTTCAGAAATATACATTATACAATATCAATTCTAACAATTCAATAAGAGTTAGATAATCTTTTCAATAAAAGAAACTAAACTATACATGTACATGAACTTCGCAATTTCTTAACCTAGGGACAAATCAGAATTAGTCTATATATTCAAATAAACCTTAAAATAATTTCAGAATCAATCAAGGGGCTGAAACTAATTTAACAATAAATTTAATAAACTGGTGGACTCCAAAATAATTTTTAGATCAAATAGGGGTACGTAAGTAATTTTACAGTAATTTATTAATGCTGACGACTTCAAAATAGTTTCTGGATTTATGAGGGAGCTAAAACTAATTTTATAGCATATTTGAGAACCTGATGGACTTTACAGCAGTTTCTGGGTCAATCAGAGGTCTCAGATTAATTTTACAATAAAATTAAGCTTATAGGGTTCAGCGGGTTCGGGTCTGTATTAATTCGAGTCAAACTCGATTTGAACCATTTCAAATAAGAATTGGGTTTCGGGTTTATTTCATTGCGGGTCAAACCCGTTAGACTTAAACTCGATTTGAACCATTTCAAATAAGAATTGGGTTTCGGGTTTATTTCATTGCGGGTCAAACCCGTTAGACTTAAACTTATTCTTAATGGATTTTGGTTTCAGAAGCCTCGTGGGAGTTGAACGCCGCCGGTGAGCAACAGTTGATCACCAATGAACTAAATTGCTATTAGTTTAACTGATTAAACCATGAGGAGAAAACCCAAATAACATGATCTTAGTCATAATGTTTAATCAAATTAACCAATCTCATATGATCAAATCATATATTTTGACAAATTGAGAACAATAAACCCACATGATACCCGTATGAAACAAAACTATTTAATCAAATTAAATAATCCCAAAGCTATGATCTATTCATGAACCCTAATTTTGATCTAATAAAAATTTATTCAGTTTAACAAATTAAATTGATGAACAAGAACCCGATTTTATTTGATCTAATTAAATAATTCAAAATTAAGATCAAATCATGATAATTTAATCTAATTAAATTACTACAGATCAGATTCTAAACCCGCCTCGATACCATCCGTCAAGATGACATACAACAAGGAATATGCATATCATGACTATTAATCGTAATTAGAAGAATACTCGAACGTCAATTTCTTCAATAATCTATCCCAAGATCAATCCGAAATAGCTTCCTCAAGAGAAAAAGCATCCAATTGAAATCCACCCATCACCGAAGAGGAGCAATACTGAGAGATATGTTCTCAAATTTCTATTTCTATTCTGCTCTTCATATTATCTTCATAAGATTTTCTGTGTCTTCATAAGGCTACATATGAACCTTATATATAGGATTAGACTAGCCTTAGAGCTTTTAATTTTAAACAATTAATAATTGTTCAAAACTCGATCCATAACAATTAAAGATAGAATAGAATTGTTCAAAAACTTTATCCATAACAATTAAGGATAGAATAGAATTGTATTGCATGTCTACCTCTTCTAATGACATTAGTAAAACCAATTGGGTCATATATCGAGAACCAATTATTAATCAAATTAATAATTTTAATTTAATAAATAAATCCCTATCCCACCAACTGCTCATAAAAGCTCTTCCATAATATGGGATTAATTATTTACAAATAATATTTTACATTCAGTCCTCTCGAGTATCATTTATTTTAGGCAATATTTTTGAGCAAGACAATTCACCTATTTACTCATGCCTAAATTGCAATCCCATGAACATAAATAAAAATCATTTTGAAACACCAAAATATTTTATTTTTATAAGAAAATAAAATTGAAAAAATATTTTTCAAAATCACCTGCCGGCAGGAATTTAATAACTTCATGCGAATGCATAATAAATTAATTCATCATAATGAGCATACTGGATCCTATCTAGATATCCATCATTTTCCTAAATGAAATTTAGTAACCCAACGTTTCAGGTTGTGTAGCGCTTGCTAAACAAACTTAACCATCACATCAAAGCATACTAAATTATCAGATCGAAAATAACAATATCATCAAGTCAATGAGACCATTTAACAATTTGAATGCCTTATCTCTTAGGTGACTCATCCTTGAGAATTCAAATGCAGCCAAGGCTACACACATCATAATGTGTGCTCATGACATACATCCGGGGAATCCCCATTCCCGGTGGTTGAGACCCACCACCACATCTCACATATCGGTGTCATGCATAATAACCTATTATAACAAAATTATCATGTCCTAGTTATAGGTTAAGCACGAGTTAAAGAAATCTCTAAGTTAGATCACATCTCCAAGCAAGTGATACATCACAGTGCATGATCTAACAAAATAATTTCTAAGGATATATAACAATTATATAAATAATACCCAAATTATATGTGCAACAATTAAATCCATTAATATTACAAGAATATTACATAATTTATATTGGATGTTCAATGGTATATTATTACTATTCCAGCACAAAGAAGGTCAAGACTCAAGATTAGATAGAATTTTCTACAACATGGATTTGTGCTCGAAGTTTGGCCTTCCTTGTATATCTCATCTCAGTCAAACCTTTTCTCTGATCACATCCCTCTATTGTATCCCATACAGATGTGCCTCGGGCGGGTTCAAACACATTCAAGTTTTAGAAAATGTGGATATATGAAGATACATTCATGTAAATGGTGAAGGAATCATGGGAGCAACCCCCTTTTGATAGTGTTATTGTCCTTTCATAGAAAGCTAAAGAGGCTCAAATACAGATTGAAAGAAAATAATTGGGGACCTTCAGGAATATTCATAAAAAAGTTAGGCAGGCTAAGCGTGAGGTTATTCAAGAAGAAAATTTAGCGCAGCAAGACAATTCTCAGGAGACTCTCTCTTTTTGAGAATAGGAAGTCCATTCTTCGACAAGTACTTCTATCAGCGGAGTGTATTTGGAGATAAAATCGAGGGTCAGATGGTTAAATGAGGGTGATAGAAATACGTCCTATTTTCATACCACCACTATGAATAAAAGGAGAAAAATTCTAATCACAAAATTGAAATTGGAGGAAGGCACGTGGACTGAAGATGAAAATACTCTCTCTTTACATGCTGAAAATTACTTCAAGAATTTGTACAAATCTGAACCTCATTCGATAAATATATCCTTGCTTGATGTAATTCCAGAGATGATATCAGCAGACGACGACCATTCTTTTCTTAGTGATACCCCTTCGTTGGAGGAGATTAAAGTAGCTATATCAGACATGAATTTAGATGGTTTCCTAGGAGCAGGTGGTTTTTCAGGACATTTTTGTTATGGGTGATTCAAATACTAATCCTTGAATAGGATATGCAATCTAATTAGAGTTTCTATTAGCTATGTCTAGTATTAAGATAAGGACAAAAGAGTTTATTTATTCTATTGAGATTAAAATTCTTATCTTGTAGAATTTGTAGATAGCAACAACTCTTATTCTTAGTCTCTATAAATATGACAGAAGATCTTTGATGAGAATTTACCCAACCTAGGGTCGCAGCATCAAGGAAAAGAATAGATGGTTCTTTATTAAGGCTACAGATAGTTGATCCACCCGACAGCACCAGTAAGTATTGGGAAGGGCTCTACAGGCTGAAACAATAGATTCAAGAGGTTCTTGATTTAGCTCTCTATTTGGTTAGCTCTCTGGGTGTTAGAGATTGTTAGAGAGATTAAGTACTTTCAGGGGTGTGATTTGGGATTGAGTGATTGAGAGATTTGCACATTGTATTCCTCACAATTTAGTAAAGCTATTCTCCTCCTTTGCCCGTGGATGTAGGCTACAAGCCGAACCACATATATCTTTGTGTTCATGTATTCTCGATATATTTTGTGCTTTCATGTGATTGATTCTAGTTTATCCCGAGATTTGTCATAACAATTTTTATGAACATTGTTGGGAGATTATTAAATCTAATCTGCATAAGGCAATATCGGCAGTGTTCACTAGTAGAATTTTGAACAATCTAGACGGATAAAACTAGACGGAATTTTTCCGTCTAGTTTGATCCAAATTTGAATTTTTTAATAATATTTTTTAAAAAATCAATCTAGACGGAATTTTTCGTTTAGGATGCAACCTAGACGGAAATTCGTTTAGTCGCAACCTAGACGAATTTTCGTCTAGATTGGTGGCTCCCTATTAAAAATAAATAAAACCCTAACCGGTCCCCAGCCTACCATCCCTAAATTTCCCAAAAGAAAACCCCATCTCCCTCCGGCCACCCCCTGTCATCCCCTCCCTCCCTCACTGCAGCCTCTACGTCACTTCAGAATTCATTGGCCACACTTTGCTTTGTTTCACCGTCGCCGCCACTGCCTTTGCCCCAAGCCTCGCCGTTCCCATACCCTCGCCGCCTCTACTGCGGGAGCAAAGAATGGCGGCTGCTTCTTGAATTTCTCCGACGGTTGAATCTTGCCGAGATCTATCAGAAACCCTAGATCCTTTCACAATCGGTGACAGAGGCGGCGGAGATGGTGGCTTCCGTCACGCAGGAGTCATCGGCCTCATCGGCAATGAGGAGGCACCGGCACGGCGGAGGAGTCGAGATCTCAAATAGATAATTTACCTTTATGCGTATTTAAGTGCATCAAATACTTCAACAATAATCAACGATAGTATAATATTTTCTTCCCCTTTCTTTTATTTCAGCGGTTAGATAACAAACCAATCTCACTGTTGTTTCTAAGATTTTAATCTGAGAATCACATCAACAATTCGAGATGTTTCATGATGAATTGACTCGATACAACACCGTAGGTATATATTTGATTATTTAGAGATCAATTTTCGTTGATAAGCATTTGAATAATGCGCCTTACTAATTTGGTTTATTCTTTTAATTTCATGGTTTTGGTTTGATTAGTGGACTTAAAGATGCAGATTTCATGCTCTATCTTGTTATCCAACAAAACCGATGACTATATTCCTTTAAGGTAATTCTCATTGATTCTTTAGTTAGATAAAAAAGACATTAACTGATATTTTTGTGTTCTTTTTCGGCTTGATTAAGGTTAAGACAACCAACCAAAAGAAGTACTGCGAAGTCATTGGTATTTTTTGCAATTTATAAAGTTTTTTCCTTCTTTTTATATCTCCCTTTGGTGAACACCTAAGTTTTTTGGTCATTGTTACGATGCAAGGTCAAAGTAAAGCACTTAATGCATGTTTATTTTGAATTTTAAGATTGTGTGCGGGTTTGTACATTTGGCAACTTGAATTGGAGGAAGCTCGTAAGGCGGGGCTTGCACCAGCTGAGGTGGATAAGCTTTTGAAAAAGAAATCAATCCTCATATGCCTCAATATATGTCATCTGCTCGTTGGTACCTTATTGCGGAGAGGCCGGTAAGCCACATATCTAGAATCATGTTTACTTTGCTTACTTGCGGCGGGACTACTATACTTATCTCATGATCGCACGTGTTTTAATTTTTATTTAGAGTTTGAAACATCAAAGGAAATGGAAATCTGATCAAAATTATGCCAAAACATCTTATGATAGAGGTGCAAAGTAGCCATTCACCTTTTTCCCTCTTGTAAATTCATTTGATGTTAGTTTAGTTCTCATGGTTGTGGAATCTTATGCAAAGTAGCCACTAGGTAAGTTGTAATCATCTCAATATCTGGTTAATATTTCCAACCATGGTTCCCTTTATGCTAGAAGGTATCTGAGTACAGGACAAAAATATTCTCCAATGGTATGACCTAAAAGTTGATGAGGCTAAGGTTCAGTAGTGATGAGAATGATGATGAAGATGAAGTGTAGAGTTCTCTGTGAAGATACATTTTGAGATTAAATTGTTCGTTTAATGCCTTTAGGTTAATCGACAATTTGAGCTCTTATAGTAAAAGAATCAAAGGGATGGTGGATAAGCTTTTGCTTAGCTATTTGATCTCAAGCAGTAAGTAAAAGAAATATTTTAAATTTGAGTTCATTTTATTTAATTCCTTCAATTATCTTACATTTTAAATTTGGTATCAACTGAACGATATGAATTTGTTTTGTTGTTAGCATGGTGATGATGCCATGAAGAGTAGCAATCGTCGACATGGAGACACGTAATGATCGAGATGATAACATTGATGAGGCGGAAGGCCTCACGTAGTGAGTTTTAATATTTTGTATCTCGGACATACAAGTATGCGATTTACACATTTATTTATCAAGTTTGTATTACTTTATGGCTTGGACTTGCTTGTGAGGATATTGGCGTGTTTGTGAAGATATGGGGATCATGTTTTCAATTATGTGGGGATATTGACATGTTTGTAAAGACGTTGTAATCATGTTTTTAGTTATGGATTTTTTATTTGGCGTTGTTGATTAGTTTGTGGATATTTGATTTTGTGTATTATGTTTTTCAATCATGTTTTTAGTTTGGAATATAATTAGATTGTGTTGGATATGAATGTGATTTGTTGTTACCGCAATATTGTGCACATATGAATGTGATTTGGTGTTACCGCAATATTGTGCACATATAAGTAGATTCTTAAAAAAAAATCAGAGCACTAGCAACCTAGACGGAAATTCCGTCTATGTTGCTTCCTAGACGAATAAAAATTCCGTCTAGGAAGCAACAGACGAATTTCGTCTAGGTAGCAACCTAGACGGAATTTCCGCTTAGGTTGCTTTCTAGACGGAAATTTTTCCGTCTAGGTTGTATTCGTCTCGGTTAATCAATTTAGACGGAAATTCCGTCTAGTTTGACTCAATCTAGACGGAAATATTCTAAGGGATGGTGGATAAGCTTTTGCTTAGCTATTTGATCTCAAGCAGTAAGTAAAAGAAATATTTTAAATTTGAGTTCATTTTATTTAATTCCTTCAATTATCTTACATTTTAAATTTGGTATCAACTGAACTGATATGAATTTGTTTTGTTGTTAGCATGGTGATGATGCCATGAAGAGTAGCAATCGTCGACATGGAGACACCGTAATGATCGAGATGATAACATTGATGAGGCGGAAGGCCTCACGTAGTGAGTTTTTAATATTTTGTATCTCAGACATACAAGTATGCGATTTACACATTTATTTATCAAGTTTGTATTACTTTATGGCTTGGACTTGCTTGTGAGGATATTGGCGTGTTTGTGAAGATATGGGGATCATGTTTTCAATTATGTGGGGATATTGACATGTTTGTAAAGACGTTGTAATCATGTTTTTAGTTATGGATTTTTTTATTTGGCGTTGTTGATTAGTTTGTGGATATTTGATTTTGTGTATTATGTTTTTTCAATCATGTTTTTAGTTTGGAATATAATTAGATTGTGTTGGATATGAATGTGATTTGTTGCTGTGCAATATTGTGCACATATGAATGTGATTTGGTGTTACTGCAATATTGTGCACATATAAGTAGATTCTTAAAAAAAAGCGTAGCACTAGCAACCTAGGCGGAAATTCGTCTATGTTGCTTCTAAAACGGAATAAAAATTCCGTCTAGGAAGCAACAGACGAATTTCGTCTAGGTAGCAACCTAGACGGAATTTCCGTTTAGGTTGCTTTCTAGACGGAAATTTTTTCCGTCTAGGTTGTATTCCGTCTCGGTTAATCAATTTAGACGGAAATTCCGTCTAGTTTGACTCAATCTAGACGGAAATATTCTAGACGGACCTTTCTAGACGGAATTCCGTCTAGTTTGGTCAAACTAGACGGATATTTGAGCAAACTAGACGGTTTTTTCCGTCGAGGTTGCTCATTTTTCTACTAGTGGTGCAATGGGGAGGTAATTCCTAGGTTGGAGCTCTATAATAATTTCTGTAATTCCTAAAGTAGAAGAGCCTAACAATTTCTCTCAGTTTTGTTCGATTAGTCTATGCAATTACTCATACAAAATTATAACTAAGATTGTTACTTCTCGTCTCGCCTCTGTCATCCAAAATTTGATAGGGGCAGAATAAGGAGCATTTGCGAAAGGGAGAAATATAGTTGAAAATATTTTCCTAGCATATGAATTGATTCAGAACATTGACAGAACGGTTGTGGGAGGTAATGTGGTTTAAATTTGATATGATGAAAGTTTATGATAGGCTAGAATGGAATTTTATCTTTGATTTCTTGTATAAGTTTGGGTTTTCTACATCTTTTATTAATTGCATATCGTCTACTAGTATTCAATATTGGTGAATAGAAATTTGTGTGGTTTTTTCCTTGGGGAGAGAGGTTTGAGACAAGGGGATCCCCTCTCACCTTATATTTTTATTTTGGTTGAAGAAGTTCCAAGTAGAGGATTAAAAATATTGGATAATCCCAGATTGTGCTTTTCAGTAGGTAGACATTCTCCCTTGATCTCTCATCTTATTTACACAGATGACACTGTGATTTTCTGCAATGGGAAGAAATAAACATTAAGTCGGATTCTTTAGTTTATTCAGAAGTACCTGATGATATCGGGATAGAAACTAAACCCATAGAAAAGAAAATTTTACACCTCGCAAAGAATCTCTCCTAGTCATTCTTCCATCATCTAGGTTACTTCAGAGTTCCAGAAGGGTATTTGGTCGACTATTTCTTATTGATAAGGTAAACACTTTACTTGCTGGGTGGAAAGCGAGACTCCTTTCAGCAGGAGGTAGGCTAATTTTATTATCTCATGTCATATTGAGTCAACTAATACATCTCTTCGCTTCTCTTTCGGTTCAAAAATTGTCTATTCAGAAGTTGGAAAATATTATGGCTAATTTCTTTTGAGGTTGTCTTGATGGCTCTTCTAAATATCATTGGTGTAGTTGGAAAAATGTTTCCAGACCTAAGGAGGAAGGAGGTGTTGGGATTGCAAGTTTAGTATATTTTCAAAAATCTTTTTCTTTCAAATTAGTTTGGGCATTTCTTCATGATGATTCACTTTGGGCATTCTATATGATAGAAAAGTACGTGAGTGGTTTGCATATAATTGGTTCTCGCTAGACAACTGCATCGTCTACTAATTGGAAATTGCTTTATGACATTCTCTAGAATTTTCTTTAGTTTTTGGTGAAGCTTATTTTTGGCATGATTGTTAGTGTCAAGATTTATGCCTCGTAGATATGATTGCTAAGGAAGATATTAGCATTCCTGATTTAAAAGTCAAAGATGTTTATCATGAGGGTATGTGGAATCACCCTAGAGTCAACGCCCGCACGCCGCGGAAGCGATATCACCCGAGAGAAGGCTTTGATATTCCCGTTTCACGAAGGAAACAAGAATAGAAAGTAAAATATCCCAACAAAGTGAGATATCTACTCTTCCTCTCAACGATTACTAGGATGAATCAAGGAACCTACAAACAATAGCAAATACACAAAGAAAACAAGAAGACACGAGATTTACGTGGTTCGGCAAAATTGCCTACGTCCACGGGAGGGGGTGAGAGAAGATTTGACTATAAAGAACACCGACGACTTGTACAATCCACAAGCTCGTCCCAAAGAAAAAACTTTGATTTTTACCCAAGAAAAATTGACCTCTCTCTTGTAGAATCTCTCCAAGCTTTCTCTTTTTCTCTCTCTAGCCGTCGCCAAAAAAAAGCCCTAGCGTTTTCTCCCTTTTTCTTCACTTTTCTCCACACCACAAATCCTAGGTTTAACTCCCTATTTAAAGGGAATTAATTAAGAATTTTCCTTCAACCTAGCCGATGTGGGACTAAAACTTGTTTTGTTTTTGGTTTTTTTATTTTTTTTAATATGGTTGCTCTGAGACGGGTTCTGTAGCATTCTGAGCAGGGTTCACAGCCAACGGAACCGTTCACAATTCTCCATCTCGTAAATCATTTGATAAACCTCAAATTTTGGGCGAACACGAGAAGAACACCGCGAACATTACTAGAGATCTCCATCAGCCAAACCGGGACAATCCAGTGCCACTATCTGGTACACTTCTACTTAGGGATCAAGCTAAGTAGTTACGTAATTGTTCATATAATTGTCTCCACCTCACCCCATCACGCCCAGAAGAGTCATGCCCTCTTAGGCGGATCAACGGGTTGATATGAAGCAAGTCCAAGCAATGCTTAAACTTGCTACACAGTGACCACCTTAGTTAACATGTAGGATTCTCATTCGTGTGTACCTTCATGAGAGAAATATCGCCTTCCTCTATGACATCTCGCACTAAATGATATCTCGACATCGATATGCTTGATGCGAGCATGATGAACTTGATTCTTCGCCAAGTGAATTGCACTCGGTGTCGCACCACAAGTTCACGTTCTCTGCTCAATTCCCAAATCATCTAGAAGACCCCACAACCACAATGCTTCCTTCACTCCTCTGCCATGGCCATGTACTCGGCCTCAGAGTAGAAAGTGTCAGCAGCTGCAACATCGATCGCCAACTAACCGGAGCCCCATGTATCCCGAATACATAACCGGTAGTAGATCGCCGTCTATCTAGATCGCGCATAATCGAGTCCACAAACCCATCAATCGACATGTTTCTCCACCAAAACCGGACCCGGTATCAGCGGTACCCTTTAAGTACCTCAGGACCCACTTCCTTTGCTTCCCGGTCGCCTTTCCGGATTCGCCATGAATCTCGACCCTGCCCGACCACTGTGAAATATCGGCGTGTACACACCATTGCGTACATTAAAACGCCATTTACTATAGGGAACACCTCCATATCGCCTTCTCTTCGTAGTGGGAGATTGTTTACCGAGAAAGCCTAAAGTGTGGAGCCAATGGAGTCACCACCGACTTAGCACTTTGCATCCCGAACCTCGCGATCACCGGCTCTATGTAGCCCTTCCGACTCAGAACAATCGTCGGTTAGCGGCTCTCTTCTAATCTCCATACCCAGTATTTTCCTAGCAGGGCCCATGTCCTTCATCTCGAACTCTTCACCAAGTTGAGATTTTAACCTATCTATCTCCACCCTGCTCTTAGAAGCAATAAGCATGTCATCCACATACAAAAGGAGATAGATATAATTACCTCCGAAGCTTCGAATGTAAGCGCAACAATCATAGTCGCCGAAAACTCATTCTTCAAAGATGAAGGAGTCAAATCGCTTGTACCACTGTCGGGGAGATTGCTTCAATCCATACAGTGACTTCTTCAAACGACACACATGATCCTCCTTGTCCTCAACCTTGTAGCCCTCAGGTTGATGCATGTAGATCTCTTCATCCAAGTCTCCGTGCAAGAAGGCCGTTTTAACATCGAGTTGTTCCAGCTCAAGATCACCGTGAGCAACAATACTCAATAGCACCGAATAGAAGTGTGTTTCACCACCGAGAAAATATCTCATTGTAATCCACACCCTCTCTTTGTGCAAAACCCTTAGCCACTAGCCTCGCCTTGTACCTTGTACCACCGAGCTCAAAGATCTTCCTTTCTTTTATACACCCACTTACAACCAATAGCTTTTCTTCCTACGGGCAATGGGACCACCTCCCATGTTTGGTTCTTCGAAGAGATTCCATCTCTTCCTCCATCATGACCAACCAACTCTCACTATCCTTGTCCCGAATAGCTTCTTTGAAGGAGACCGCTCGTCCTCCTCCATCGAGTGCGATTCAACCAAATTAACACGCCCATAGTGTTTGAGGGGTTGATCGGCCTTACGTACTGCTTGTATGCTCGTCTTGGCCTAGTGGAAGCCAAACTATCCTCGGCTGTTGTTGTTGTAGTGCTGTGTATTCTCTCTTGAACCTCCTCTGCTCAAGCTCATCATCTACGACTTCCCACTTGAACACGACTAGAACACGGTTGGTCTTTAGGTTCTATTTCAAAACACGAGACTTAGAAGTCTCATCGGTCCTAACACCATCATCCTTGGGCCCTAGCAATCATGGATTTCTCATCAAAGTTAACATCCTGGCGATCACGAACTTTGAATCTTACGTACACCAAAGGCGATAGCCTTTTCCATACTCGCATATCCAAGAATATTACCTTCTTGGCCCTCGCGTCAAGCTTTCCCTCGTTGGCGTGATGGCGGTACATCCAAAATTCAGGCCATAATAATGCGCATGCGACCACACATAGGGTGTATCACCATCAATGTCGAATGTGGTGAGCGGTTCACGATGTAACAAGCTGTAGCCACGCTTACGCCCACCATTCGTTGCAATCCAGTATGATCGCATACTCATTGCTTTCTCCGCAATGTTGGTTCGATCTCTCTGCGACCCCATTACTGGCGTGGTGTTGACTGTTGTCGGTGTCGAACAATTCCCTCGATTCTGATTTCCTTGAAAGCACCATCGTATACTGCATACCGTTAGGATCTCGTGTCTTCAATTTCTTTCGTCGTTTCTCAACCATTGTTTTCCACTTCTTGAATGTCTCGAACACCTCATTCTTATGCTTTAGAAAATAAATCCAAGCATACCTCGAATAGTCATCTATGAGCGAGACATAATATCTCGAACCACCCTTAGAAGTGGTGCAGTAGGACCCCAAACATCCGTGTGCACATAATCTAGTATCCCTCTGCTCTTAGACTTGCTTCTCGAGCCGGACCTGTGTGACTTTCCATACACACAATCCTCGCAAAAATCCATGCTAGGTTCCTTGATTCTTCTGAGACCCTCTTTACCAAGCGAGAACTAGACCCTTCTTTGACATATGCCCAAGCCGCCATGCCATAACCGTGTGCTCACATGGGTCTCCACCACTTCCTTCGGTTCAACGCATCTCCGGTCACCGTCGTGCACGAGAGAGTATATAAATTACCGTGTGAACACCCTTCATCACTACAAGGGAACCCGAACAACCTTCTTTACTCCGTTCTCGTAACAATTTTGCACCGCAGGAGTCAATGCACCAAGCGAGATAAGATTCTTTCGCAAGTCGGGAACATGCCTCACATCCGTCAAGGTTCGAACCACTCCATCATGCATCTTGATTTTGATATTACCTAGCCCCACCGTTTTACAAGCATGGTTGTTCCCCATCAATACAGTTCCATCATCAATGCCTCTGTAGGTAGTAAATCACTTTCTATTTGGACACATATGGTAAGAGCAACCAGAATCAAGTATCCACTTCCACGAGATATCCTCGCCACCGTGGCGACATAGCACTCCTTATCGCTCCTTCCTCACGAAGCGTAGCTTCGCCTCTTCCTTGCCCTCTCTTCTCTCAGTCTTGTTATTCTTCTTTCCACCTACTCTCTTATTTGGACAGTCGACCTTGAAATACCCAACTTCACCGCATTTGAAACACGATTTTCCCGCAAGAGGTCTCGATTTAGATCTAGACTTTTCTCCCTTGTCTTTTCCTCGCTCATTGCTCCTTCCTCTAGCAAACAATCCCTGCGCTTGTTCTTTGTTACCACCGGTAGTCATGTCACTAGTTACAATCTTAGAAGGTCATCCGCTAGGCGCCGTTCTAGTCTCATCCATCTTCAAATTATCTCCTACAAGCATCGGTGTTTGCACGAGGTTCTCATAAGACTTGGCGAGAGCAGTAGTAGAAGCGCTGATCCTCATCTACAACTTTCACATCTATGTCTTTCAAGTCGATATGATCCTATCAAACTTGTTGATGTATTCTGGATTGATGAGCCCTCCTCCATCTTGCAAGTATACAATTTGGATTTTAAATAGATCCGGTTCGTTAGACTCTTAGTCATGAAGGTACTTTCTAACCACCGCGCCTTGGCCGTTTCCTCTCCATCTACCAAGAAAGCTACATCCCTTTCAAGGCATAGGATAATCGGCAGTGCTTCCGGATCCGACTCCTCCCAATCCTCATCGGACATATCCTTGTGATTCTTCTCTTTTCACCAAAGCCTTGTGCAATTTTTGTGAAATCGGTGAGTTTTCATCGCATCCTCCAATAGGAAAATCATTCTTCCCATTGAACTTTTCAATCTCGAATTTTCCTACTTTGACCGATTCTTGGTAGGCGCCATTCTCGTTTGTATAAATCCGCTTCTCGAAATTAGGCACCACCTCAAACCGAAGCTACACCACTTCGATGAATAGCGGCTCACGATACCATTGTTGGGATCGCGGTCAGCGCCCATACGCCTGAGAAGCGATATCACAGAGAAGGCTTTGATATTCCGTTTCACGAAGGAAACAAGAATAGAAAGTAAAATATCCCAACAAAGTGAGATATCTACTCTTCCTCTCAATGATCTAGGGAATGAATCAAGGAACCTACAAACAATAGCAAATACGACAAAAGCGGTAGAACCACGAGATTTCGTGGTTGGCAAAATTGCCCTCGTCGGGGAGGGTGAGGGAGATTTGACTATAAAGAACACCGGCGACTTGTACAATCCACAAGCTCGTCCCAAAGAAAAACTTTGATTTTACCCAAGAAAAATTGACCTCTCTCTTGTAGAATCTCTCCAAGCTTTCTCTTTTCTCTCTCTAGCCGCCGCCAAAAAGCCCTAGCTTTCTCCCTTTTTCTTCACTTTTCTCCACACCACAAATCCTAGGTTTAACTCCTATTTAAAGGGAATTAATTAAGAATTTTCCTTCAACCTAGCGATGTGGGACTAAAACTTGTTTTGTTTTGGTTTTTATTTTTTAATATGGTTGCTCTGGAACCCGGTTCTGTAGCTGATATCTGAACCGAGGTTCTGTAGCAACTTGTCGGGTGATTCACGGTTTTCAACATCCAACAAAGAAATTCAGGTTCTATATGCTCTCACCAATAGACTTCTAGAAAGGTATTAGTCTTAACTTGATGGATGACATGCTTAGAATTTCGTTCCTTAGTTCTTTGTTGAATTGTGGTTGGAAAAAAAGGTGTATCCATGAAAATAAGAATACCTACTATTAACTTGAAGTTTAAGCTCCTTGTGGGCCTCGATCTTAGTAAAATCTTCACCCGAAAGCCCCTTGCTCGAGATCTTAGATTGAAGAACTAGCCTTGCTCAATATCTCGACTACAGTTTTGTAACAAGGATAGTGTTGATTTCTTAGAAAAAGCCCGAGGGATTTGTTGGATTTGAGATGCAAGTCTAGAGGGCAATAATAGGATTGCCTACCATTTTTCACCTAAACACAAAATATCTTGTGGAATAAAGTGAATAAAAGCAATAAACGATAATAAGAAATGCAAATAACACAAAATCAACTAAATAGAGAACACACAAGATTTTATAGTTATTCGGATAAATAATCCGACATCTACTCTTTTTTCTGAAGAAGCTTCCTCGTAATGAAAGAGTTCACTGAATCATAGACCCGATTCGTGACTTATAAGATTGCGGCTTATTATCGTTTATTGCTTTTATTCACTTTATTCCATTGCATATTTTGTGTTTAGGTGAAAAATGGTAGGCAATCCTATTATTGCCCTCTAGACTTGCATCTCAAATAACAAATCCCTCAGGCTTTTTCTAAGAAATCAACACTATCCTTGTTACAAAATCCGTGTAGTCGAGATATTGAGCAAGGCTAGTTCTTCAATCTAAGATCTCGAGCAAGGGGCTTTCGGGGTGAAGATTTTACTAAGATCAGAGGCCCATTGTGGGAGCTTAAACTTCAAGTTAATAGTAGGTATTCTTATTTTCATGGATACACCTTTTTTTCCAACCACAATTCAGAACAAGAGCGGAAGGAGCGAAATTCTAAGCATGTCATCCATCAAGTTAAGACTAATACCTTTCTAGAAGTCTATGGTGAGAGCATATAGAACTGAATTCTTTGTTGGATGTTGAAAGCGTGAGCGTGGGTCCCGTTGCTACAGAAGGTCTGTAGCAAACACCAAGAACCGAAGTTCTGTAGCATATAAAAAAATAAAAACCAAAAACAAAACAAGTTTTAGTCCCATCGGCTAGGTTGAAGGAAAATTCTTAATTAATTCCCTTTAAATAGGGGTTAAACCTAGGATTTGTGGTGTGGAGAAAAGTGAAGAAAAGGGAGAAAGCTAGGGCTTTTGGCGACGGCTAGAGAGAGAAAAGCTTGGAGATTCTACAAGAGGTCAATTTTCTTGGGTAAAATCAAAGTTTTTCGGGACGAGCTTGTGGATTGTACAAGTCGTCGGTGTTCTTTATAGTCAAATCTTCTCTCACCGTGGGCGTAGGCAATTTTGTAGAACGCGTAAATCTCGTGTCTTTCTTTTTTCTTTGTGTATTTGCTATTGTTTGTAGGTTCCTTGATTAGGTCCTAATGCTGTTGAGAGTAGATATCTCACTTTGTTGGGATATTTTACTTTCTATTCTTGTTTCCTTAATTGGCGGGAATATCAAGCCTTCTCGGGTGATATAAACTGAGCGTTGACCATCAACAATTAGTATCGGTACGAGATCAAAGTGGTGTAACCACGGTTTGAGGTGTTTCGGTAATTTACGAGGCGGTTATACAAGCGGAGAATGGCGTCTACCGATAAATCGGTCAAAGTAGGAAAATTCGAGATTGAAAAGTTCAATGGGAAGAATGATTTTTCCTATTGGAGGATGCGGATGAAAAACTCGCGATTTCACAAAATTGCACAAGGCTTTGGTGGAAAAGAAAGAATCACAGGATATGTCGATGAGTTGGGAGGGTTGGATCTGGAAGCCGCAGTCGATTATCCTATGCCTTGAAAGGGATGTAGCTTTCTTGGTAGATGGAGAGGGAGCGCTTGGTGTGGTGATTAGAAGTACCTTCATGGCGAAGTCTAGCGAACAGGATCTATTTAAAATCCAAATTGTATACTTGCAAGATGGAGGAGGGCTCATCAATCGGGAATACATCAACAAGTTTGATAGGATCATATCAGACTTGAAAGACATAGATGTGAAAGTTGTAGATGAGGATCGGTAGCTTCTACTATACGTCTCTGCAGAAGTCTTATGAGAACGGTGCAAACTCGATGCTTGTAGGAGATAATTTGAAGATGGATGAGACTAAGCGGCGCTTCTAGCGGATGACCTTGGAGAAGGTGTAACTAGTGACATGACTACTGGTGGTAACAAAGAACAAGCGAGGATTGTTTGCTAGAGGAAGGAGAAATGGCGAGGAAAAGACAAGGGAGAAAGTCTAGATCATCAGGACCTCTCTTGGGAAAAATCGTGTTTCAAATGCGGTGAAGTTAGGTATTTCAAGGTCGGTGTCCAAATAAGAGTAGGTGGAAAGAAGAATAACAAAGGCGAGAGAAGAGAGGGCAAGGAAAGAAGCGACTACGTTTGGAGGAAGGGGCGATAAGAGTGCTATGTCGTCCGCGGTGGCGAGGATATCTCGGTGGATGCTTGATTCTGGTTGCTCTTACCATATGTGTCAAATAGAAAGTGATTTACTACCTGAGAGCATTGATGATGGAGGCGTATTGGGAACAACCATGCTTGTAAAGCGGTGGGGCTAGGTAATATCAAAATCAAGATGCATGATGGAGTGGTTCCTTTGGCGGATGTGAGGCATGTTCCCGACTTGCGAAAGAATCTTATCTCGGTTGGTGCATTGGACTCGGCGGTTGTAAAATTGTTACGGAGAAGCGGAGTAAAGAAAGGTTGTTGGGGTTCCCTTGTAGTGATGAAGGGTGTTAGATCGCGGTAATTTATATACTCTCGAATGCGGCGGTGGCGAGGAGATCGCGGCGGTTAGGCTGAAGGAAGTGGTGAAGACATGTGAGCACACGCGTTATGGCATAGCGGCTTGGGCATATGTCAAAGTCTGGATTACAGCGGTAAAGAGGGTCTGCTGAAGAATCTGAAGGAACCTAGCATGGATTTTCGCGAGGATTGTGTGTATGGAAAGTCACCGCGAGGTCCGGTTCGAGAAGCAAGTCGAGAGGATACTAGATTATGTCACGGATGTTTGGGGTGGCTGGACCATTCTAAGAAGTGAAAATTATGGTTGATAGACGGGGCTTGGGAAAAGCATAAGAATGAGGTGAGATCGATAGCGGTCACGAAATTATCACGAGGATGGAGTGCTTTCAAAGAAATCGTGTCGGGAGAATTGTTCGACCTTTGGGCGGTCAGTCAACACCTGTGAGAATGGGGTTATGAAGCCGAACCGAGCGATTGCGGGGCAATGAGTATCGCGATCATCACATTTGGATTAGACTTAGCGAATGGTGAAGCGGCGGTGGCTTCTGACTTGTTACATCGTGAACCGTTCACCACATTCGACATTGGATGGTGATACACCTATAGGGTGTGGTCGATGAGAGCATCAATTAATAGGCAATTTTCAGATGTACGCCTACTATCCGTCAGAGGAACTTGGCGAGGGCCAAGGCAATATTCTTGGGATATCGAAGGGCGTAAAGGCGCCTTTGGTGTCTGAAGATTCAAAGTTAAGTGATCAGCGGGGATGTTAACTTTGATGAGAAATCCATGATTGCTAGAGCCCAAGGATGATGGTGTTAGGGCTGATGAGACTTCTAAGTCTGGGTTTTGAAATAGAACCTAAAGACCAACGGGTTCTGAGTGTGTTCAAGTGGGAAGTCGGGTAGATGATGAGCTTGGCGGGAGGAGGTTCAGCGGGAGAATACACGGCACTACAACAGCGGCTCGAGGATAGTTTGGCTTCACTAGGCCAAGCGAGCATGCAGTCTGGTAGGGTGATCAACCTGAAGCACTATGGGCGAGGTTAATTTGGTTGAATCGCTCTCGATGGAGGAGGGCGAGCGGTCTCCTTCAAAAGCTATTGGGACAAGGATAGTGAGAGTTGGTTGGGCTGCGATGGAGGAAGGATGGAATCTCTTGGAAGAACAAACATGGGAGGTGGTCCCATTGCGTAGGAAGAAAGTGGTTGTAAGTGGGTGTATAAAAGGAAGATCTTTGAGCTTCGGTGGTACAAGGTACAAAGCGAGGCTAGTGGCTAAGGGTTTTGCACAAAGAGAGGGTGTGGATTACAATGAGATATTTTCTCCGGTGGTGAAACACACTTCTGGTGCTATTGAGTATTGTTGCTCCACGGTGATCTTGGAACAACTTCGATGTTAAAGCGGCCTTCTTGCGGAGACTTGGATGAAGAGATCTATATGCATCAACTTTGAGGGCTACAAGGTTGAGGACAAGGAGGATCATGTGTGTCGTTTGAAGAATCCTTTGTATGGATTGAAGCAATCTCACGGCGGTGGTACAAGCGATTTGACTCCTTCATCTTTGAAGAATGAGTTTTCAAGCGACTATGATTGTTGCGTTTACATTCGAAGCTTCGTGGAGGTAATTATATCTATCTCCTTTTGTATGTGGATGACATGCTTATTGCTTCTAAGAGCATGGTGGAGATAGATAGGTTAAAATCTCAACTTGGTGAAGAGTTGAGATGAAGGACATGGTATTTGCTAGGAAAATACTAGGTATGGAGATTAGAAGGCGGGCGAGTTCTTAGTCGGAGAGAAAGGGCTACATAAATGGTGATGCGAGGTTCGGGATGCAAGTGCTAAGTCATAGTGACTCCATTGGCTCCACACTTTAGGCTTTACGGTAAACAATCTCCCACTCTGTTGAAGAAGGCATATGGAGTGTGTTCCTATGCTAGTGCGGTTGGCGTAATATGCGCAATGGTGTGTACCGCCCAGATATTTCACAAGTGGTCGGTGTGGTCGGTAGATTCATGGCGAATCAGGAAAAGAGCGGTGAAAGTGGGTCTGAGTACTTAAAGGGTACCGTTGATCTGAATCGTGTTTTGGTGGAGAAACATGTCAGTTGATGGGTTTGTGGACTCACGATTATGCGGGCGATCTAGATAGGCGGCGATCTACTCTGGGTTATGTATTCAGGATACATGGGGCTCGGTTAGTTGGCGATCGATGTTGCGACTCTGATGACACTTTCTACTCTGGTACATGGCCATGGCGAGAGAAGTGAAGGCATTGTGGTTGTGGGGTCTTCTAGATGATTTGGGAATTGGCGGGAGAGCGTGAACTTGTGGTGCGGCGATCAGTGCAATTCACTTGGCGAAGAATCAAGTTCATCATGCTTTCATTACCAAGCATATCGATGTCGGATATCATTTAGATGCGAGATGTCATAGAGGAAGCGATATTTCTCTCATGAAGGTACACGAATGAGAATCCGAACATGTTAACTAAGGTGGTCACGGGTAGCAAGTTTAAGCATTGCTTGGACTTGCTTCATATAATTGTCTCCACTCACCCCATCATCACCAAGGGCCATGCCCTCTGGGCGGATCAACACGGTTGATATGAAGCAAGTCCAAGCAATGCTTAAACTTGCTACCGTGACCACCTTAGTTAACATGTTCAGGGATTCTCATTCGTGTGTACCTTCATGAGAGAAATATCGCCTTCCTCTATGACATCTCGCATCTAAATGATATCGACATCGATATGCTTGGTAATGAAAGCATGATGAACTTGATTCTTCGCCAAGTGAATTGCACTCGACCGCCGCACCACAAGTTCACGTTCTCTGCTCAATTCCCAAATCATCTAGAAGACCCCACAACCACAATGCTTCCTTCACTCCCTCGCCATGGCCATGTACTCGGCCTCTGTAGTAGAAAGTGTCATCAGAGTCGCAACATCGATCGCCAACTAACCGAGCCCCATGTATCCCGAATACATAACCGGTAGTAGATCGCCGTCTATCTAGATCGCCGCATAATCGAGTCCACAAACCCATCAATCGACATGTTTCTCCACCAAAACACGGACGTATCAGCGGTACCCTTTAAGTACCTCAGGACCCACTTCCTTTGCTTCCCGGTCGCCTTTCCGGATTCGCCATGAATCTACCGACCACACCGACCACTGTGAAATATCCGGCGTGTACACACCATTGCGCATATTGCCGCCACCACTAGCATAGGAACACACTCCATATGCCTTCTTCCACAGTGGGAGATTGTTTACCGAAGCCTAAAGTGTGGAGCCAATGGAGTCACTACTGACTTAGCACTTTGCATCCGAACCTCGCGATCACCCGCTCTATGTAGCCCTTCCGACTCAAGAACAATCGCCGGTTGCCCGCTCTCTTCTAATCTCCATACCTAGTATTTTCCTAGCAAATACCATGTCCTTCATCTCAACTCTTCACCAAGTTGAGATTTTAACCTATCTATCTCCACCATGCTCTTAGAAGCAATAAGCATGTCATCCACATACAAAGGAGATAGATATAATTACCTCCACGAAGCTTCGAATGTAAGCGCAACAATCATAGTCGCTTGAAAACTCATTCTTCAAAGATGAAGGAGTCAAATCGCTTGTACCACTGTGGAGATTGCTTCAATCCATACATTGACTTCTTCAAACGACACACATGATCCTCCTTGTCCTCAACCTTGTAGCCCTCAAGTTGATGCATATAGATCTCTTCATCCAAGTCTCCGCAAGAAGGCCGCTTTTAACATCGAAGTTGTTCCACTCAAGATCACCGTGAGCAACAATACTCAATAGCACCGAATAGAAGTGTGTTTCACCACCGGAGAAAATATCTCATTGTAATCCACACCCTCTCTTTGTGCAAAACCCTTAGCCACTAGCCTCGCCTTGTACCTTGTACCACCGAAGCTCAAAGATCTTCCTTTCTTTTATACACCCACTTACAACCACTTTCTTCCTACGCAATGGGACCACCTCCCATGTTTGTTCTTCCAAGAGATTCCATCCTTCCTCCATCGCAGCCCAACCAACTCTCACTATCCTTGTCCCAATAGCTTTGAAGGAGACCGCTCGCCCTCCTCCATCGAGAGCGATTCAACCAAATTAACCTCGCCCATAGTGCTTCAGGTTGATCACCCTACCAGACTGCATGCTCGCTTGGCCTAGTGAAGCCAAACTATCCTCGAGCCGCTGTTGTAGTGCCGTGTATTCTCCCGCTGAACCTCCTCCCGCCAAGCTCATCATCTACCGACTTCCCACTTGAACACACTCAGAACCCGTTGGTCTTTAGGTTCTATTTCAAAACCCAGACTTAGAAGTCTCATCAGCCCTAACACCATCATCCTTGGGCTCTAGCAATCATGGATTTCTCATCAAAGTTAACATCCCCGCTGATCACTTAACTTTGAATCTTCAGACACCAAAGGCGCCTTTACGCCCTTCGATATCCCAAGAATATTGCCTTGGCCCTCGCCAAGTTCCTCTGACGGATAGTAGGCGTACATCTGAAAATTGCCTATTAATTGATGCTCTCATCGACCACACCCTATAGGTGTATCACCATCCAATGTCGAATGTGGTGAACGGTTCACGATGTAACAAGTCAGAAGCCACCGCCGCTTCACCATTCGCTAAGTCTAATCCAAATGTGATGATCGCGATACTCATTGCCCCGCAATCGCTCGGTTCGGCTTCATAACCCCATTCTCACAGGTGTTGACTGACCGCCCAAAGGTCGAACAATTCTCCCGACATGATTTCCTTGAAAGCATCCGATACTCGCACCGCTATCGATCTCGTTCTTAATTTCTTTCCCGGCCCGTTCTCAACCATTGTTTTCCACTTCGAATGTCTCAACACCTCATTCTTATGCTTTAGAAAATAAATCCAAGCATACCTCGAATAGTCATCTATGAGCGAGACATAATATCTGGAACCACCCTTAGAGTGGTGGGCGGGACCCCAAACATCCGTGACATAATCTAGTATCCTCTGCTCTTAGACTTGCTTCTCGAACCGGACCTCGCGGTGACTTTCCATACACACAATCCTCGCGAAAATCCATGCTAGGTTCCTTCAGATTCTTCAGCAGACCCTCTTTACCGCTGTAATCCAGACTTTGACATATGCCCAAGCCGCTATGCCATAACGCGTGTGCTCACATGTCTTCACCACTTCCTTCAGCCTAACCGCCGCGATCTCCTCGCCACCGCCGCATTCGAGAGTATATAAATTACCGCGATCTAACACCCTTCATCACTACAAGGGAACCCCAACAACCTTCTTTACTCCGCTTCTCCGTAACAATTTTACAACCGCCGAGTCCAATGCACCAACCGAGATAAGATTCTTTCGCAAGTCGGGAACATGCCTCACATCCGCCAAAGGAACCACTCCATCATGCATCTTGATTTTGATATTACCTAGCCCCACCGCTTTACAAGCATGGTTGTTCCCAATACGCCTCCATCATCAATGCTCTCAGGTAGTAAATCACTTTCTATTTGACACATATGGTAAGAGCAACCAGAATCAAGCATCCACCGAGATATCCTCGCCACCGCGGACGACATAGCACTCTTATCGCCCCTTCCTCCAAACGTAGTCGCTTCTTTCCTTGCCCTCTCTTCTCTCGCCTTTGTTATTCTTCTTTCCACCTACTCTTATTTGGACACCGACCTTGAAATACCTAACTTCACCGCATTTGAAACACGATTTTTCCCAAGAGAGGTCCTGATGATCTAGACTTTTCTCCCTTGTCTTTTCCTCGCCATTTCTCCTTCCTCTAGCAAACAATCCTCGCTTGTTCTTTGTTACCACCAGTAGTCATGTCACTAGTTACACCTTCTCCAAGGTCATCCGCTAGAAGCGCCGCTTAGTCTCATCCATCTTCAAATTATCTCCTACAAGCATCGAGTTTGCACCGTTCTCATAAGACTTCTGCAGAGACGTATAGTAGAAGCTACCGATCCTCATCTACAACTTTCACATCTATGTCTTTCAAGTCTGATATGATCCTATCAAACTTGTTGATGTATTCCCGATTGATGAGCCCTCCTCCATCTTGCAAGTATACAATTTGGATTTTAAATAGATCCTGTTCGCTAGACTTCGCCATGAAGGTACTTCTAATCACCACACCAAGCGCTCCCTCTCCATCTACCAAGAAAGCTACATCCCTTTCAAGGCATAGGATAATCGACTGCGGCTTCCAGATCCAACCCTCCCAACTCATCGACATATCCTGTGATTCTTTCTTTTCCACCAAAGCCTTGTGCAATTTTGTGAAATCGCGAGTTTTTCATCCGCATCCTCCAATAGGAAAAATCATTCTTCCCATTGAACTTTTCAATCTCGAATTTTCCTACTTTGACCGATTTATCGGTAGACGCCATTCTCCGCTTGTATAACCGCCTCGTAAATTACCGAAACACCTCAAACCGTGGTTACACCACTTTGATCTCGTACCGATACTAATTGTTGATGGTCAACGCTCAGTTTATATCACCCGAGAAGGCTTGATATTCCCGCCAATTAAGGAAACAAGAATAGAAAGTAAAATATCCCAACAAAGTGAGATATCTACTCTCAACAGCATTAGGACCTAATCAAGGAACCTACAAACAATAGCAAATACACAAAGAAAAAAGAAAGACACGAGATTTACGCGTTCTACAAAATTGCCTACGCCCACGGTGAGAGAAGATTTGACTATAAAGAACACCGACGACTTGTACAATCCACAAGCTCGTCCCGAAAAACTTTGATTTTACCCAAGAAAATTGACCTCTTGTAGAATCTCCAAGCTTTTCTCTCTCTAGCCGTCGCCAAAAGCCCTAGCTTTCTCCCTTTTCTTCACTTTTCTCCACACCACAAATCCTAGGTTTAACCCCTATTTAAAGGGAATTAATTAAGAATTTTCCTTCAACCTAGCCGATGGGACTAAAACTTGTTTTGTTTTTGGTTTTTATTTTTTTATATGCTACAGAACTTCGGTTCTTGGTGTTTGCTACAGACCTTCTGTAGCAACGGGACCCACGCTCACGCTTTCAACATCCAACAAAGAATTCAGTTCTATATGCTCTCACCATAGACTTCTAGAAAGGTATTAGTCTTAACTTGATGGATGACATGCTTAGAATTTCGCTCCTTCCGCTCTTGTTCTGAATTGTGGTTGGAAAAAAAGGTGTATCCATGAAAATAAGAATACCTACTATTAACTTGAAGTTTAAGCTCCACAATGGGCCTCTGATCTAGTAAAATCTTCACCCCGAAAGCCCCTTGCTCGAGATCTTAGATTGAAGAACTAGCCTTGCTCAATATCTCGACTACACGGATTTTGTAACAAGGATAGTGTTGATTTCTTAGAAAAAGCCTGAGGGATTTGTTATTTGAGATGCAAGTCTAGAGGGCAATAATAGGATTGCCTACCATTTTTCACCTAAACACAAAATATGCAATGGAATAAAGTGAATAAAAGCAATAAACGATAATAAGCCGCAATCTTATAAGTCACGAATCGGGTCTATGATTCAGTGAACTCTTTCATTACGCAGGAAGCTTCTTCAGAAAAAAGAGTAGATGTCTGGATTATTTATCCTAATAACTATAAAATCTTGTGTGTTCTCTATTTAGTTGATTTTGTGTTATTTGCATTTCTTATTATCGTTTATTGCTTTTATTCACTTTATTCCACAAGATATTTTGTGTTTAGGTGAAAATGGTGCAATCCTATTATTGCCCCTCTAGACTTGCATCTCAATCCAACAAATCCTCGTGCTTTTTCTAAGAAATCAACACTATCCTTGTTACAAAACTGTAGTCGAGATATTGAGCAAGGCTAGTTCTTCAATCTAAGATCTCGAAAGCAAGGGGCTTTCGGTGAAGATTTTACTAAGATCGAGGCCCACAAGGAGCTTAAACTTCAAGTTAATAGTGTATTCTTATTTTCATGGATACACCTTTTTTTCCAACCACAATTCAACAAAGAACTAAGGAACGAAATTCTAAGCATGTCATCCATCAAGTTAAGACTAATACCTTTCTAGAAGTCTATTGGTCCGAGAGCATATAGAACCCTAATTTCTTTGTTGGATGTTGAAAACCGTGAATCACCCGACAAGTTGCTACAGAACCTCGGTTCAGATATCAGCTACAGAACCGGGTTCCAGAGCAACCATATTAAAAAATAAAACCAAAACAAAACAAGTTTTAGTCCCACATCGCTAGGTTGAAGGAAAATTTTAATTAATTCCCTTTAAATGGAGTTAAACCTAGGATTTGTGGTGTGGAGAAAAGTGAAGAAAAAGGGAGAAAACGCTAGGGCTTTTTGGCTTACTGCTAGAGAGAGAAAAAGAGAAAGCTTGGAGAGATTCTACAAGAGAGAGGTCAATTTTTCTGGGTAAAAATCAAAGTTTTTCTTTGGGACGAGCTTGTGGATTGTACAAGTCGCCTGTTCTTTATAGTCAAATCTCCCTCACCCTCCCCGACGAGGGCAATTTTGCCAACCATGAAATCTCGTGGTTCTACCGCTTTTGTCGTATTTGCTATTGTTTGTAGGTTCCTTGATTCATTCCCTAGATCATTGAGAGGAAGAGTAGATATCTCACTTTGTTGGGATATTTTACTTTCTATTCTTGTTTCCTTCGTGAAACGGAATATCAAAGCCTTCTCTGTGATATCGCTTCTCAGGCGTATGGGCGCTGACCGCGATCCCAACAATGGTATCGTGAGCCGCTATTCATCGAAGTGGTGTAGCTTCCGGTTTGAGGTGGTGCCTAATTTCGAGAAGCGGATTTATACAAACCGAGAATGGCGCCTACCAAGAATCGGTCAAAGTAGGAAAATTCGAGATTGAAAAGTTCAATGGGAAGAATGATTTTTCCTATTGGAGGATGCGATGAAAACTCATCGATTTCACAAAAATTGCACAAGGCTTTGGTGAAAAGAGAAGAAGCACAAGGATATGTCCGATGAGGATTGGGAGGAGCCGGATCCGGAAGCACTGCCGATTATCCTATGCCTTGAAAGGATGTAGCTTTCGTAGATGGAGAGGAAACGGCCAAGGCGCGGTGGTTAGAAAGTACCTTCATGACTAAGAGTCTAACGAACCGATCTATTTAAAATCCAAATTGTATACTTGCAAGATGGAGGAGGGCTCATCAATCCAGAATACATCAACAAGTTTGATAGGATCATATCGGACTTGAAAGACATAGATGTGAAAGTTGTAGATGAGGATCAGCGCTTCTACTACTGCTCTCGCCAAGTCTTATGAGAACCTCGTGCAAACACCGATGCTTGTAGGAGACAATTTGAAGATGGATGAGACTAGAACGGCGCCTAGCGGATGACCTTCTAAGATTGCAACTAGTGACATGACTACCGGTGGTAACAAAGAACAAGCGCAGGATTGTTTGCTAGAGGAAGGAGCAATGAGCGAGGAAAAGGCAAGGGAGGAAAGTCTAGATCTAAATCGAGACCTCTTGCGGAAAAATCGTTTCAAATGTGAAGTTGGGCATTTCAAGGTCGATCGTCCAAATAAGAGAGTAGGTGGAAAGAAGAACAACAAGACTGAGAGAAGAGAGGGCAAGGAAGAGGCGAAGCTACGCTTCGTGAGGAAGGAGCGATAAGGAGTGCTATGTCGCCACGGTGGCGAGGATATCTCGGAAGTGGATACTTGATTCTCGGTTGCTCTTACCATATGTGTCCAAATAGGAAGTGGTTTACTACCTACAGAGGCATTGATGGTGGAACAGATTGATGGGGAACAACCATGCTTGTAAACGGTGGGGCTAGGTAATATCAAAATCAAGATGCATGATGGAGTGGTTCGAACCTTGACGGATGTGAGGCATGTTCCCGACTTGCGGAAGAATCTTATCTCGCTTGGTGCATTGACTCCTGCGGTGCAAAATTGTTACGAGAACGGAGTAAAGAAGGTTGTTCGGGTTCCCTTGTAGTGATGAAGGGTGTTCACACGGTAATTTATATACTCTCTCGTGCACGACGGTGACGGGAGATGCAAATGTTGAACCGGAAGGGTGGTGGAGACCCATGAGCACACGGTTATGCATGGCTGGCATATGTCGAGAAGGGTCTAGTTCTCGCTTGGTAAAGAGGGTCTCAGAAGAATCAAGGAACCTAGCATGGATTTTTGCGAGGATGTGTATGGAAAGTCACACAGGTCCGGCTCGAGAAGCAAGTCTAAGAGCAGAGGATACTAGATTATGTGCACACGGATGTTTGGGGTCCTACTGCACCACTTCTAAGGGTGGTTCCAGATATTATGTCTCGCTCATAGATGACTATTCGAGGTATGCTTGGATTTCTAAAGCATAAGAATGAGGTGTTCGACATTCAAGAAGTGGAAACAATGGTTGAGAAACGACGAAAGAAATTGAAGACACGAGATCCTAACGGTATGCAGTATACGATGGTGCTTTCAAGGAGTTCAGGATCGAGGGAATTGTTCGACACCGACAACAGTCAACACCACGCCAGAATGGGGTCGCAGAGAGATCGAACCAACATTGCGGAGAAAGCAATGAGTATGCGATCATACTGGATTGCAACGAATGGTGGGCGTAAGCGTGGCTACAGCTTGTTACATCGTGATTCCGCCTTCACACCCCATTCTCGCCGTGGTGTTGACTGTTGTCGGTGTCGAACAATTCCCTCGATTCTGATTTCCTTGAAAGCACCATCTGTATACTCTGTACGTTATCAGATCTCAGTGTCTTCAATTTCTTTCCCGTCCTGTTCTCAACCATTGTTTTCCACTTCTTGAATGTCTCGAACACCTCATTCTTATGCTTTAGAAAATAAATCCAAGCATACCTCGAATAGTCATCTATGAACGAGACATAATATCTGGAACCACCCTTAGAAGTGGTCTGAGCCGGACCCCAAACATCCGTGTGCACATAATCTAGTATCCCTCTGCTCTTAGACTTGCTTCTCGAACCGGACCCTGGTGACTTTCCATACACACAATCCTCGCAAAAATCCATGCTAGGTTCCTTGATTCTTCTGAGACCCTCTTTACCAAGCAGAACTAGACCCTTCTTTGACATATGCCCAAGCCGCCTATGCCATAACCGTGTGTGCTCACATGGGTCTCCACCACTTCCTTCAGTTCCAACCGCTGCATCTCCCGTCACCGTCGTACCTGAGAGAGTATATAAATTACCGTGACGAACACCCTTCATCACTACAAGGGAACCCCGAACAACCTTCTTTACTCCGTTCTCCGTAACAATTTTACAACCGCCGGAGTCCAATGCACCAACTGAGATAAGATTCTTTCGCAAGTCGGGAACATGCCTCACATCCGTCAAGGTTCGAACCACTCCATCATGCATCTTGATTTTGATATTACCTAGCCCCACCGTTTTACAAGCATGGTTGTTCCCCATCAATACAGTTCCATCATCAATGCCTCTGTAGGTAGTAAATCACTTTCTATTTGGACACATATGGTAAGAGCAACCAGAATCAAGTATCCACTTCCCTGAGATATCCTCGCCACCCGTGACGACATAGCACTCCTTATCGCTCCCTTCCTCTGAAACGTAGCTCGCCTCTTCCTTGCCCTCTCTTCTCTCAGTCTTGTTATTCTTCTTTCCACCTACTCTCTTATTTGGACAGTCGACCTTGAAATACCCAACTTCACCGCATTTGAAACACGATTTTCCCGCAAGAGGTCTCGATGATCTAGACTTTTCTCCTTGTCTTTTCCTCGCCATTTCTCCTTCCTCTAGCAAACAATCCTGCGCTTGTTCTTTGTTACCACCAGTAGTCATGTCACTAGTTACAATCTTCCAAGGTCATCCGCTAGAAGCCGTTCTAGTCTCATCCATCTTCAAATTATCTCCTACAAGCATCGGTGTTTGCACGAGTTCTCATAAGACTTGGCGAGTAGTAGAAGCGCTGATCCTCATCTACAACTTTCACATCTATGTCTTTCAAGTCTGATATGATCCTATCAAACTTGTTGATGTATTCCCAGATTGATGAGCCCTCCTCCATCTTGCAAGTATACAATTTGGATTTTAAATAGATCCGGTTCGTTAGACTCTTCGTCATGAAGGTACTTTCTAACTTCACCACACTCAGCCGTCTTCTCTCCATCTACCAAGAAAGCTACATCCCTTTCAAGGCATAGGATAATCGACGCCTGCTTCCAGATCCAGCTCCTCCCAATCCTCATCGACATATCCTTGTGATTCTTCTCTTTCCACCAAAGCCTTGTGCAATTTTGTGAAATCGGTGAGTTTTCATCGCATCCTCCAATAGGAAAAATCATTCTTCCCATTGAACTTTTCAATCTCGAATTTTCCTACTTTGACCGATTCTTGGTAGGCGCCATTCTCGTTTGTATAAATCCGCTTCTCGAAATTCGAGCACCACCTCAAACCGAAGCTACACCACTTCGATCTGAATACATTTCGATGATACCAATTGTTGGGATCGGGGTCAGCGCCGCGCCGCGGAAGCGATATCACCCGAGAGAAGGCTTTGATATTCCGTTTCACGAAGGAAACAAGAATAGAAAGTAAAATATCCCAACAAAGTGAGATATCTACTCTTCCTCTCAACGATCTGGAATTTGAATCAAGGAACCTACAAACAATAGCAAATACACAAAGAAAACAAGAAAGACACGAGATTTCGTGGTTCGGCAAAATTGCCTACGCCCACGGAGGGGTGAGAGAAGATTTGACTATAAAGAACACCGGCGACTTGTACAATCCACAAGCTCGTCCCAAAGAAAAACTTTGATTTTTACCCAAGAAAAATTGACCTCTCTCTTGTAGAATCTCTCCAAGCTTTCTCTTTTTCTCTCTCTAGCCGTCGCCAAAAAAGCCCTAGCGTTTTCTCCCTTTTTCTTCACTTTTCTCCACACCACAAATCCTAGGTTTAACTCCCTATTTAAAGGGAATTAATTAAAATTTTCCTTCAACCTAGCGATGTGGGACTAAAACTTGTTTTGTTTTGGTTTTATTTTTTAATATGGTTGCTCTGAGACCGGGTTCTGTGTGACTACTCGAACCCGAGGTTCTGTAGCAGCGATGAGACCACGTTCACGTTTTCAACATCCAACAAAGAAATTCAGGTTCTATATGCTCTCAGCCAATAGACTTCTAGAAAGGTATTAGTCTTAACTTGATGGATGACATGCTTAGAATTTCGTTCCTTCCGTTCTTTGTTCGGAATTGTGGTTGGAAAAAAAAGGTGTATCCATGAAAATAAGAATACCTACTATTAACTTGAAGTTTAAGCTCCCACAATGGGCCTCTGATCTTAGTAAAATCTTCACCCCGAAAGCCCCTTGCTCGAGATCTTAGATTGAAGAACTAGCCTTGCTCAATATCTCTGACTACACGGATTTTGTAACAAGGATAGTGTTGATTTCTTAGAAAAAGCCTGAGGGATTTGTTGGATTTGAGATGCAAGTCTAGAGGGGCAATAATAGGATTGCCTACCATTTTTCACCTAAACACAAAATATGCAGCGGAATAAAGTGAATAAAAGCAATAAACGATAATAAGAAATGCAAATAACACAAAATCAACTAAATAGAGAACACACAAGATTTTATAGTTATTCGGATAAATAATCCGACATCTACTCTTTTTTCTCGCGAAGAAGCTTCCTCGTAATGAAAGAGTTCACCTGAATCATAGACCCAATTCAGCAGACTTATAAGATTGCAGCTTAGTATCTACCCAAAATAAGTTATCTAATGTAATTCTCACAATGAGTAACTCCTAGGCCTACCTCGTCCCAACCCTCATTTAAATTGGCTTGAGTGCACTATAGAAAAAGTTCAAAGAAATACCAAAAAAAGAATTAAGTTCAAATTCAAAACAATCTTATAGCCCTTTCAATTAACAAATGGTCCGTCAAAAGATCTAAGCGAAGCTTGATGAAGAACGGGGGTGAAGATCAAACCAAGGGTGATACTCCTCGCTGTAAACTAATCAGATGGTGGTGTACGCAGTGAGTGAGAGTTTGACGAGGCTTCAAGGACCGAAAAGCTCTTCTTCATCACCAACAGCAAAACCGATATCCTCTCTCTTTCTCTCTCTTTTTCTCTCTCAATTAGGTTAGGAAAGAATATCCAATAATGTACGAGAGGATGGAGACATCATATGCAATGAACAGTTGAGATTAAAACACTAAAAACCACATCAGCCGATTTCACTATCGATGGTTACTCTCGACTATCGATGGTGTTGAGCGACCATCGGTAGTTGAATGACGCCATCGATGATTTGGACATCTCTAGACATGTGCATCATTAATGACACATACGAACCGTCGATGGTCACTAGGCACCATCAATGGTCAATGTGCACCATTGATGGTTAGGATGCAAAAATCAGCATTTAAACAGATTTTTGCTTCATTTCACTGCTCATGTTCTATACCGCATATACCTGTACTAGATCATCTTAAACAAAGATTAATATCAAATGAATTTTTGTTATCACTCAAATAAAAGATATTGTACGCACAATGTCCTTACAATCTCTCCTTTTTATAATAACAAATTTGAAATTTAAAATATTGCAATATATACATTTTGAGATATAGACGACAAATTAAGCACAAACACATTTCCATGAAATTGGAAATGGTATGCAATACTCCCCCTACATTTATGCATACATGAAAAATATAATAAAATAATATGTATTATAAAGCTCCTCCTAAACAACGCATTGAGTTTTTCAAAAAAAATTGTGAAACAAAAAAACTCAAGCATATAATAAGATACCACTTATTCGAATCACTGTTGTCAAATTTCACCAAGTTCTCACCCTTTTGTTATTAGAAAAAGTGAAAAACACACCAACCAATATACATGGTTCAACATAAATCAGATAAATATCATCCGAAAGGCATATGGGAGAGACGCACACACGTTCACACAAAAAAGTGTATAGAAAATAGCATAAGAGACCAAAATAGACCACAAAACACACGAACACAAGAAAGATACAACAATATGCACACACGAAAAGATGAAAGGCCAATGTAACCTGCGTGAAACAGATTGTGAAGAATCTTATACTAGTTCATAAGACATATTCAGGTATAAAAATGTGATGAGTGAGCTAAAATGAAGACTCAAGCTATCTCAACCTTTTAAACTAAGGACCAAAGTGTTGCCCTATCATCTTAGACATATAGGACTTACAAGGAAGAACAATTTATTTGGCAGATGATTTACATCATCTCCAAATATATTATATATTCAGTACAGCATGGCTACCTATTAAAATATGCACAAATAATAATCCACAAGTGTGGCTCTTTGACCATCTTTTAACAAATGCACTCAATTTCCATGGGTTTAACAAGAGTGTGGATATTCAATAATCTCTTAGCAAATATAGTCTCATTGTTTTCTCATAATTTTAACACGGATGCACTTAAGTACATGAATAAAGTAAGTTTGTCGATAACCAAGTCAAATAAGGTCAAAAACATATTATATAACCTGAAATATCTACAAACCAAATATAAGACTATAACACTACCATTCCACAAAAATATACAAGATAAGTATGAAATATGGGTGTGCAAACAGCATGTGTAGTGTTTCGTGAAACAACGTGACATGCAGTCAATCATTTGATCATTGTGTGAATAAATACACATATAAATTGAAAATAAAATGTGAACTTGTGTGTGTCTTATTCATACCTATACACCAATGAACAATATCATCTAAAAATTCTTGAAAAAGCAGATACATAGGCATGTCCAGATTTTTTTATTTTTAAGAAACCAAAAGAAAGAAAGAGAATTTTTTCATATAAGAAAGAAAAACAAGAAAAATATATAATGAAGAGGAAAAGAAAAAATAAAAACAAAACTAAAAGAAATCAATAAAAAGATCTAAACAAGATATGTACATACAACAAGGATGCAGCATGCTAGATATCAAGAGATGGTATACCTAAGTCTTATCTCAATCTGGTGAAATGATCTTCAAGCAAAGGTTTGGTAAAAATATCGGCAAGCTGTTGATCAGTATGGACAAACTCAATCTGGATATTCCCCTTAAAACATAATTGCTTACAAAGTGATGCCTAACATCTATGTGTTTTGTCTATGAATGGTATATTGGGTTATTACTCAAGTCAAAAGCACACTTGTTGTCACACCTAAGAGCACATTTCTCAAGGTAATGCTAAATTTCTGTAGTGTCAGAGACATCCAAAGGGCTTGTCCACAATAACTACCTAGTGCAATGTAATCAACCTTAGTAGTTGACAGGGCTACACAGTTCTGCTTCCTACTTGATCAAGACATAGCAGAATGTCTTAGAAGATGTATCGTATCACTACTGCTTTTCCTATCTATACGACTCCTACCATACTCACTATCAAAATATCCAACTAGATTAAAAGAATTTACACATTAGGAACCATAAACTGAATTTTTGTTTTCCATTAAGATATTAAAAAATTTATTTTACAGCTTTCAAATGTGATTCCTTAATATTCGCTTGGAATCTCGCACACAAACACACAGAAAACATGATATCAAGATGAGAACCAGTAAGATACAAGAGACTACCGAACATACCACAATACCACTTTTCATCGGTTTACACTCCTGTTTTGATTTTGTAAGCTTTGTTGATGGACTCGTCGGAGTTGAAGCTGCTTTTAAATTATCCATGTCAAGCATTTCAAAAGCTTTTTACATATTTCTTCTCATGAGGTAAACACGCATCTTTCATCTACTTCACTTAGAATCCTACAAATCGGCTCCCCATCTTGCTCATTTCAAATTCATTCTATATCAACTTTTCAAACTTATACCAAAGATCCTTATTAGTAGATCCAAAATAACATCATCAACATACACTTGAACAATAAGAATATCTTTACCAATAAATTGAAAAATAAGGTATTGCCGACAAACCTCTTTTTAAAGTTATATTTTGGCAGATAAGAACTTAGAACGATCGTACCAAGCTAGAGGAGCTTGTTTAAGACCTAAAAGACTTTATCTAACTTATACACATAATTTTGAAAGGCTTGATCAATGAAACTAGGGGTTATTCTACATAGACTTCTTCCTCCAACTACCCATTTAGAAAGGCACGTTTTACATTCATTTAATAGAGCTTGAAACCTTTATAATAAGAAGCGCAAGCAAAATCGATGGCTTTAAGTCTAGCAACTGGAGTAAAAGTTTCATCGAAATCGATCCCTTCTATTTGGTTATAACTTTTAGCAAAAAGTCTAGCCTTATTTCTCACCACATTACCTTTTAATCTAATTTGTTTTTAAAGAACTATTTAGTTACTTCTATGGGATGATCATTAGGTTTTGGAACTAAATTCCAAACTTAATTTCTTGTAAATAAATTAAGTTTTTCTTTCATAGCAATAATCCAATTTTCGTCACTTAGAGCTTCATTAACATTCTTAGGTTCTGTTTCAAATATGAAGCTAACATACGTACAGAACTCTCTAGTTGACACTACTTGCTGATTGTTTGAGTCAGATAGATTTAGAGTGGCATTTGAAACTTTTGGAGTTGACTTATCATTCTTGTCCCCAATTTCCTCCTGAGCCTTTTTCTCATCTTTCATCTGCGTCTTTTCTTGTTCAATTGATCATTTGGGTTCATCACAAGAGGATCATCTGCATTATCAATCAAACCAATAAATGTGTGATTTTCATAAAACTTAATATGGATGGACTCTTCAAGAATTTTGTTTCTTTTTGTTGTAGACTCTGTATGCTTTGCTACATGTAGAATATCCTAAAAACGCACACTCGTTGGCTTTTAGAATCAAAGTTTCTTAATTAATCTTTTGCATCTGAAAGATAACCTTTGCAACCAAAAACATAAAGATGTGCAACACTCGGAGATTTTTTTATAGTAAAGCTCAAAAGAGGTCTTATTTAGTAGTGGTCTTAGATAGGCTATATTATTTGCATAGCGTGATGTATTAACTGCCTCGGCCAAAAAGTGCTTTGACAATTTATACTCATTCAACATGGTTCTACCTATTTCTTATAAAATTTGATTCTTTCTCTTGACTGCTCCATTTTATTGACGTGTTCAAGGGGAAGAATACTCATGAGTGATTTCTTTATTAGCACAAAAATCTTTAAAAATTTTATTTTCAAATTCTCCTCCATGATTCGACAGGATGGTACAAGAACGAAGATCTTTTTCTTTTTCAACTCATTTCAAAACAATTTCAAAAACTTTAAAGCAATTACTCTTTTTAGCTATAAACATGACCCATGTAAATCTAGAATAATCATCAACCACCACCAAACAATAGCTCTTACCTCCTAAACTCTATATGGACACAGGACCAAATAAATCTAAGTGAAGCAATTGTAGAGGTTTAGAAGTGCTCACCTAGTTCTTTAAATTATAAGAAGATTTAATAAATTTACCTTTCATGCAAGCCTCACATGAACTCTCACTTTTGAATATAGATGTAGGCATCAAAATTTGCTGAAGAACCCCAAATATGACTAAATTATGAGAAGATCGAAGGACAACGTCGTTGAAATCTCAAGAAGTCAACATATGGGAAGATTGTGTCTCTCTACAGTGCGAGACACTAGTTTGTGCCTCGCTATAAGCGAGACACTCGCTTGTGTCTCGCTACTAGCGAGACACTTGTTCATGCCTCGCCACGAGCGAGACACTTGTTGGTGCCTCGCTACAAGCGAGACACTTGGTTGTACCTCGCCACGAGCGAGACACTTGTTTGTGCCTCGCCACGAGCGAGACACCTTGATGTGTCTCGCTATAGGCGAGACACCCAGAATACTTGAAACGAGCTCTTGAAGGGTCTAAATAAATGCCGATGGGGCCCACTTGACTTTATCAACGTAAAGAGACGTTCAGCTACTTCAATGGACAGTTATACGCTGAAAATATGCCCACTAGGCATGATTTTAGGGCATTTAATCGTGCCTAAAAAGTAGGGAAACCGTTACAACAGTGGAGATCCGCACGCCTCGCTAGTTAGCGAGGCACCCATCTACCGCCGCCACCGGCGAGGCGGCCTGATACCTCGCCCGATGGCGAAGGCGGCTTGGCATGAGCGGCTTCGAATGGCCTAACTGCAAATGTGGAGCACTTATGACACTTGTGTTTCTTCAGAGGGCACGTTTCCCAAAGACTATAAATACCCTCCTACGTCCACTTGGGCAGGGGGTCGGCCATCAGAAAGGGGCTGATTATCACATTTTAATTACATTTTTATACCCTCATTACCTATTTTATATGAATAAAGATATCACTAATAATCGTTTTTTATCTTAATTTGCAGGTTAATAAAGTATTAATGAATAAAAGCTAAAAAGAGAACTCAAATTTCCTCATTTGTCAACCTTTTCTGGCAGGAGATCAAGCCGAGCAATCTACAGAAGCCGAAGATGCAAGGATCAAATATAAAAAGAAATCAAATAAAAATAATGTTCAAGATGTTAGCCACAAAGAAATGACGATATCTCTCAATCCGGAAGGCGGAATTTAACATATAATATATGAAAATCGCCTATCTCGACGAGACGGAGCTAACTGCATTTTTAGTTTTTTCAAATTCCAATCGGTTCACCAACCGGTTGGCCAATCGGTTGGCCAACCGATTGGCCAACCGATTGGTCCGTAACTAACTCGATTTGTGGCTAAGATTTGATCCTTGGAGCCCAAGTTTCATCCAATGGTTCATGTGCATTGCTGTAGGCTATAAATAGGGATTGAGGGGGAGAGGTTTGAGTGTGAAATATTTTGTAAAAACTCCATTTGGAGAGGAGGGTTACTCTTAATTGAGGAGACCTTCCAAAATTATAACTTTGTTACACAATAAATGAAATTTTTCACCTTCAATTTCCTTTCTTCTTCTAATCCAAGGACCAAAGGAGGATTTGATTAAGATCAGGAGTTGTTGGTTTCTATTTTATTTCTTTTTCATTTTCTTTCTTGTTCATTTATTGCTTTGTAGCTTAGATTTACTTTCTTGCAATTTAATTTCATGCAATTTACTTTCATGCAATTTACTTTCATGCAATGTATTTAATTCTTATATTTACTTTCTAGAATAGATTTTTCTTTTCTTTAATTCACCTTGAGGCTAGAACCCTCTTGGGAATTACCCTTTTCTAAGTGTGGAGCCAATATTTGTGGGATCCCTAGAGATTGTTTGAAACTAGCTAACAAATCCAACTCACTCTCGGAGATTGAGATAAGCTAAGTGGATCTACTCTAGATTCCTCATATCTTTAACTAATCCTCCATACTTTACATTCTTGATTTTGCACTTATCCTTGTTTTTCATTTGTTTGTTATTTTCCTTTATTCTTGATTTTGATTTTCCTTTACTCTCTCCTCTCAATCTTGCTTTCTTTTATTTTGCACTTATTTTCTCTCAATCTCATATTCCTCCATGTGCATATAATCTCAAACTTAGTTTTGTTATTATGTGCATATAACCACAACCACATTCCCAACTTTATTTTCTCCTCTTTTGCACATAATCCACAATCCACTCTCTCTTATCTCTCACCACCACTTTCACCATTTTATCACTTTAGTTTTATTTGAATAAACTCCTAATTGTCACGCGCATAATTTGAGAACCAAAACTTGAGCAAAACTCTTCCTACTTCCCGTTCCTCGTGGGATCGATAATCTTTTATACTATAACTTGATAAAGGTTGTATACTTGCAACTTAGGAGGTAATCATTTATTTCCCATCAGGGGCAATCAGAGATCCAAGCTTCCGGAGTTCAAGAACACGATCCACACGGAGATTCCTCGAGTTTAAGCTTTGACTTATTCTTGAGAAGAGTAGATATCTTATTTTGCTAAGATATTTGCTGAAGTTCTTATTTCCTTTGCGAAGCATCAACTAAACCCCGTCGATTTGACGATCGCTGCTCGATGGTCCACGGATTACGCGTCCCCGGCACAGGCAAAGTCCCACGAAAACAGGAGATCTACACTTGTAGCGTCTTTTGTTCGAGTTTGTGAGAGAGTTATTTAAATTTCTTTGTAACTGAGAACCAAAAGTGTAATTTTCTCAAGTTTTACAAATGGAAGCAACTTTCGACCCAAACACGATGGCACGCTGAGCTAACGGTCTCGAGCCCGAGATCGTTGTGTCGCAGCCTCTTTGCACATCAAGCCGACCTCATGGTCGATGGATCGATTACTTCTTCGATCAAGCCAAGTTCAAGAATATCTCTCCTCTTCCTCATCGAAGTCCTCCTCACCCGCAAACATCGGGATATCATCTCCTAAGAGGGAGGTTCGTTACGTTATAATGCAGCGATTCTCGTTTGCTTGCAACGGAGGCGCATTTCCTCTCAACAACACCCGGTGGATTTCAAAGCCGGAGCTCGCTCAAGTTGACTCCTTTCGAAGAAGGAGTCATTCAACAAGATCTCAACCGCTCTGACAAAGAGGGCTCGTCAGAGACAACGTCAAAAGATGGCCCGACAACTTGCAAAGGCCATGGAATCAACAGACGGAGTTCATTACAACATGAATTCGCTTGATCAAAGGCGTCAGCAAGTTACAATGCCTCAACCTCAATCCGCCAAGGAAGAATGGGTTCTCGTCAAAAGGACCCGATTGACAAGGAAGGAGCGCGCCCAAAAGCGTCGTGCACGCGTTGCTCGTATACGTGCCATTATTCGCAAGGCGCAGGAGTCGAAATCAACCAGGGAATCGACTCAAAATCACAAAATTTGGGTCCCGAAGTCGACATCAAAATCGGCTCAAGAGTCTGCCTCGTCATCAGTCTTCAGCCGAGACAGCTCGAGCTGCCTCGGCGCTTCAGGCAACCTAAAACTGTCGCCAAGCCAGCGGCGTGTAGCTGTCTGTAGCGGCCGAGGCGTCTGAACGCCCTCGCCAACGGCGATCCTCCATGCCTTAGCGTAAAATGGACTTTTCCGCCCTTTCTTTCACTTCTCGGTGAGGTATCAACCGTTAAGTCCGAAAGCCTTCGATTTGGTGTTGTTCGCCTTGGTCTGTCGAGAACCAAAGTCAAAACACCAGTAATGGAACGTTTGGATCATTCAATCCATGAACAACGACAGGTTGGGGGCTGTACCCAAATCCCAAGTGATGTTCAGAAATGTTCCGAGCCATCTGACGCATCTCAAACTAAAAGAGTTCCTGTTGCGTCTCGTTTGAGTATCCCTAAGGGGGTCCGCAAGTCTGTTGATAAAGACAAAACGAAGCGTGTGATTCGCAAAGTCACCAAAGGTGATCAAACGCTTGTTATTCATGCAGAAGCAACTTCCAATAGTCGATTTCCCTAAAAGAAGACCTGTCCTCCAGTGAGGAACCAAGTTACATCTGGGGGTGGAAATGTTATTTGCAATAACCCACACCAACCACATCATCAGGCTGGGGGTGGCAACACACGAAAGAGGACGATCGACGAAATAGATTGTTCTTGCTCATGTGCAAAATTGATTAAGACGTTGTTATCAGGATGTGCACGTTGCGAGTGAGCAGCTCACCCACAAAGAGCCGGTATTGAGCGGCTTTTCACCGAACGGAAGATCTGAAACCCGATCAAGGCGACATCGAAGAAGAAAGATCATCCATCCAATTTGATGAGTTTCCGAAGTGACTATCAACATGGTGAATAAAGGGAAAGGACCGGCGACGGATGCATCCCGACTTCACTCGGAGGAAAGGTTGGGTCTCGATTTCTCGAGAATGTCGGTTACAATTGCGAAGCTACCCAACGATCGACTATAGAAGGATGCATGAGGGAGAGTCATCGATGACGAAGCTTCCGACATCAATTCGGCGATAGCTTCGATGACACAATGTCAAGTGTTGGTCGTCATCGAGCTTTGCAATTACTCGATGTCTGGCTCAAATGTTACATGAAGCCTTAGCCAAGCAAAGAGAAGAGCTTAAGGCGAAATGAGAACGAGAGATGGAGCTAGCCATGCAGCAGATGAGGGAGTTGCAAACCCATACGGTTGCACAACACGGATCGATCAACACCACGAATCCAGTCAACAAGGTGGAGTTACCCACCATAATGCCCATAATGTCGAAGACAGCGATTCAGAGATTGATGAACACATTTACGCTGATCAACCTCCAAAGAAAGCTGCATCTGGTGCTCAAGGTGGAAATAGTCCAATTCTTCCTATTGGAAGTAATCCAAAACAGGGGAGGATGATGGCGAAAGGATGAAAGAGCTTGAAGATAAAATCAATGCTTTGATGTCCATACAGGAAGTCAAAAGGACTGGTATCCCGTGTCCGTATCCTAGAGAGTGGGATTCAATTCCTTACCATGAAATTCAATTTGATCAACTTCCGCCATTTGGCGGAGAGGGTCACCTACACAACACCTGATTTACTTCAAATCACATTTGGGGTGATCTCGGAAATGAGCCTTTGATGATTTGGTCATTCGTTGGTACCCTTCAGGGTGCCTTCGATTGGTATCGAAGACTCAAGGCCGTAGCATCAAGCTGTTGGAATGATATGGAAAGCTTGTTCCTCAACAACTTCTTCGATGGCGACACGAAGTCTCGATTGGAACCCTCTTGGATGAAGCGAAGAATGGGGAGACAATTGACACTTCGTTAAGCGCTTCATAATAAGGCCATAAAGCGCAAAGATCCAATCACCAGAAATTCATATTGCAGACGCAGCACAATAATCTCCATTGATCATTTGGAAGTCATGGGGGTCGTCCCACCAACTACATGGAAAGATCACGAAAATCTGAGGAGAACAAGCGAGCGTTTCCTCAAAAGGAAGAAAGCCGAAGAGGCTAAAAGATGGTGACCCTCGAAGTAAATTTTTCCTCTCGTAATAGAGGAAAGGCATCTGTGGCTCTTGTTAGTCAAATGTCGCAACAACGACCCAGCCAAAAGCTTCTAAATTCCATGAGACATACTCTTTAGAGGCGAAGAAGTTCGATCATCTTCAAACACCTCCTTGATAACAACAAAATCAAGTTGCCTCCGATTATAAATCGAGGAGGTCGACAAGACTTCGGACCCTAAATCATGCGTACCACGGGGAGGATCCTCCATCCTACTAAGGATTGCTTAGCTCTCAAGGCCATCATCCAAGCCTTGGTGGCCCAGAGCATCTTAGAAATAAGCGAATGAGGAACTCCTCCGATGAGTACAAGAGGTTAAGCTGCTTCTCCTTCTTACTCCAATAGGAATATGAGTATAAACTATTCTAAATGAATGCAGCCCAGCTTTGCAAAAAGCTAGGGGTGGATAATCCATGAGCGAGAGGTCCACTTCGGGTTGAGCGATCAAACCTTCCTGATTAGGATTGTCTCAAAATTCCTATCTGGTCAAACCTTCCTACAGTCGGGACCACGGTCAAAATCCTCTCGATTCCTTCCATGAGCGAGAGGTCCACTTCAATTGGCGATCAAACCTTCCGGCGGTTAGGATTGTCTCAAAATTCCTATCTGGTCAAACCTTCCTGATTAGGACCACGGCCAAAATCCCTCTCGATTCCTTCCATGAGCGAGAGTCCACTTCAAATTGAGCGATCAAACCTTCCTGATTAGGATTGTCTCAAAATTCCTATCTGGTCAAACCTTCCTGATTAGGACCATGATCAAAATCCCTCTTGATTCCTTTTATGAATGAGAGGTCTACTCCATAACGGGGTTCGTTTTAGAAGAGAAAACACAACGGGTTCGTTTTAGCCCCAAGAGAAAACACAACGGGTTCGTTTTAGCCCAAGAGAAAACACAACGGGTTCGTTTTAGCCCAAGAAGACACAATTCCAAATTATCTCGGCAACTCTGAGGCTCAAGGCAGTATATTCAAAACAAATCGGTTCCATATTCCATATAGAAGCTTTCCTGAAAATCTGATCGCAACCCAAGTGGTGACCTTCAAGATAAAGATGATTAGTCCAAAATCGACTTCGACATTTCAATCCATTCAAATACAAATGCAACAGTTATTGAACTCAGAATATGGATAGCGACATCGCGTACCGTGGTTTAAGAAAGCAAAAACACGGCCTCTTCTACAAAGTTCAATGTTGAACAGAAGCAAGATCTTATCCAAAGTATTCCAGACCCCTCGACAAAATACAGAGGAGTCTGAAAACTTTGGAGGGGGTATCTGTAGGCATCAAAAATTGCTGAAGAACCCCAAATATGACTAAATTATGAGAAGATCGAAGGACAACGTCGTTGAAATCTCAAGAAGTCAACATATGGGAAGATTGTGTCTCGCTACAGTGCGAGACACTTGTTTGTGCCTCGCTATAAGCGAGACACTCGCTTGTGTCTCGCTACTAGCGAGACACTTGTTCATGCCTCGCCACGAGCGAGACACTTGTTGGTGCCTCGCTACAAGCGAGACACTTGGTTGTGCCTCGCCACGAGCGAGACACTTGTTTGTGCCTCGCCATGGCGAACACCTTGATGTGTCTCATACCAGCTATAAGTGAACCTGCAATGTCGCCAGTGAACACCCGAGAATACTTGAAACGAGCTCTTGAAGGGTCTAAATCAATGCCGATGGGGCCCACTTGACTTTATCAACGTAAAGAGACGCTCAGCTACTTCAATGGACGGTTATATCGCTGAAAATACGCCCACTAGGCGATTTTAGGATATTTAATCGTGCCTAAAAGCGAAACCGTTACAACGGTGGAGATCCGACCTTTGCCTGCGCTAGTTAGCGAGGCACCCGCTCTGCCTACCGCCACGTGAAGCGACCTATGCCTCGCCCGATTGAAGCGACTTGAGCGATGAAACATGCTTAAATGTGGAGCACTTATGACACTTGTGTTTCTTCGAGGGCACGCTTCCCAAAGACTATAAATACCCTCCTACGTCCCTTGAAGGTGGAAGCCCATCGAAGGGGCAATCGAGATCCAAGCTTCCGGAGTTCAAGAACACGATCCACACGAGATTCCTCGAGTTTAAGCTTTGACTTATTCTTGAGATGAGTAGATATCTTACTTTGCTAAGATATTTGCTGAAGTTCTTATTTCCTTTGAAGCATCAACTAAACCGTCGATTCGACGATGTTGCTTTCGGTGGTCCACGGATTCGCGTCCCGACGCAGGCAAAGTCCCACAACGGAGATCTACACTTGTAGCGTCTTTTGTTCGAGTTTGTGAAGTTATTTAAATTTCTTTGTAGCGAGAACCAAAAGTGTAATTTTCTCAAGTTTTACAAATGGAAGCAACTTCGACCCAAACAAGAGCTTCATTAACATTCTTAGGTTCTGTTTCAAATATGAAGCTAACATACGTACAGAACTCTCTAGTTGACACTACTTGCTGATTGTTTGAGTCAGATAGATTTAGAGTGGCATTTGAAACTTTTGGAGTTGACTTATCATTCTTGTCCCCAATTTCCTCCTGAGCCTTTTTCTCATCTTTCATCTGCGTCTTTTCTTGTTCAATTGATCATTTGGGTTCATCACAAGAGGATCATCTGCATTATCAATCAAACCAATAGATGTGTGATTTTCATAAAACTTAATATGGATGGACTCTTCAAGAATTTTGTTTCTTTTTGTTGTAGACTCTGTATGCTTTGCTACATGTAGAGTATCCTAAAACGCTTTTCTTGGCTTTGAATCAAAGTTTCTTAATTAATCTTTTGCATCCGAAAGATAACCTTTGCAACCAAAACATGAAGATGTGCAACACTTCGAGATTTTTATAGTAAAGCTCAAAAGAGGTCTTATTTAGTAGTGGTCTTAGATAGGCTATATTATTTGCATAGCGTGATGTATTAATAGCCTCGGCCAAAAAGTGCTTTGACAATTTATACTCTTTCAACATGGTTCTACCTATTTCTTATAAAATTTGATTCTTTCTCTTGACTGCTCCATTTTATTGACGTGTTCAAGGGGAAGAATACTCATGCATGATTCCTTTATTAGCACAAAAATCTTTAAAAATTTTATTTTCAAATTCTCCTCCATGATTCGATGAGGATGGTACAAGAACGAAGATCTTTTTCTTTTTCAACTCATTTCAAAACAATTTCAAAAACTTTAAAGCAATTACTCTTTTTAGCTATAAACATGACCCATGTAAATCTAGAATAATCATCAACCACCACCAAACAATAGCTCTTACCTCCTAAACTCTATATGGACAGGGACCAAATAAATCTAAGTGAAGCAATTGTAGAGGTTTAGAAGTGCTCACCTAGTTCTTTAAATTATAAGAAGATTTAATAAATTTACCTTTCATGCAAGCCTCACATGAACTCTCACTTTTGAATATAGAGATAGGCAAACCTCTCACTAGTTCTTTTTTTGAGAGTTTCTGCAATAGTCCCATGCATGCATGTCCAAGCCTCATGTGCTAAAGCTTGCTATCCTCTCCTCCTATAACCAGGCATTTAACAATATCAATTTTAATCAGAATGTAAACATTAGCATGTCTATTTCTAATAAAAATAACCAAACTTATTTTTGAGTCAATAATTTTGCACACGGTAGATTCAAAAAGAATAGACATACCTTTATCACATAGTTGACTAATGGAGATAAGATTATATTTCAAACCCATAAACAAGTAATAATTTAGGAGTTTAAAAGAATCAATAACAATATCGTCAACTCCTATAATTTTACGTTTGTCCTTATTCCCAAAAGTCACATTTCTGCTTTTCTTTTTGTCAAAGCAAAGAAACAATTATTTCTTTCCCATCATGTGTCACGAGCAGCCTACATCCAAATATCATGTGCTACATTGCTCCTTAGGTCTCCACTGTACCTACATAAAGGAAACAATGTGTGACCTGGATATCCAAAAAAAATCCACTAAAGTTAAAAAATCATTCCTTTTAGTACCCAAATCTGTTTTATAATTTTTGTCCTATATTGAGTCCTACATGATATAGAAAGGTATCCCATTCTTCCACACAAATAAGCGGGTTGTAGATAAAGTAGTTTGAATGGGTTGATAAAAAGTGATTATTTCCTTTAACAAAAGAAGATTTTTAACTTTAGCGTTTATTTGAGTATGAATAACCAAGTTCGGTTTTGCCTTTGCAAACCTTTGAGTGAAAAATAATCATATTTAGACCTTTTGAGCCCAATGAAAATTTTTGAATGGCTTTTTCCAAGTAAAGATTTTTGGACTTAAGCATCTCACTCTTAGACACAATTTTAGTGCAACAAGTTTCAAATTTCTTTTGTTCAAGAGAGTTCTCGAGATAGTGTAGTTAACTTTCTTTGTAACGAGAACCAAAAGTGTAATTTTCTCAAGTTTTACAAATGGAAGCAACTTCGACCCAAACAATAGAGATAGGCAAACCTCTCACTAGTTCTTTTTTGAGAGTTTTGCAATAGTCCCATGCATGCATGTCCAAGCCTCATGTACTAAAGCTTGCTATCCTCTCCTCCTATAACCGGGCATTTAACAATATCAATTTTAATCGAATGTAAACATTAGCATGTCTATTTCTAATAAAAATAACCAAACTTATTTTTGAGTCAATAATTTTGCACACGTAGATTCAAAAGAATAGACATACCTTTATCACATAGTTGACTAATGGAGATAAGATTATATTTCAAACCCATAAACAAGTAATAATTTAGGAGTTTAAAAGAATCAATAACAATATCGTCAACTCCTATAATTTTACGTTTGTCCTTATTCCCAAAAGTCACATTTCTTTTGTCAAAGCAAAGAAACAATTATTTCTTTCCCATCATGTGTCACGAGCGACCTGACCAAATATCATGTGCTACATTGCTCCTTAGGTCTCCACTGTACCTACATAAAGGAAACAATGTGTGACCTGGATATCCAAAAAAAATCCACTAAAGTTAAAAAATCATTCCTTTTAGTACCCAAATCTGTTTTATAATTTTTGTCCTATATTGAGTCCTACATGATATAGAAAGGTATCCCATTCTTCCACACAAATAAACGGGTTGTAGATAAAGTAGTTTGAATGGGTTGATAAAAAAGTGATTATTTCCTTTAACAAAAGAAGATTTTTAACTTTAACGTTTATTTGAGTATGAATAACCAAGTTCGTTTTTGCCTTTGCAAACCTTTGAGTGAAAAATAATCATATTTAGACCTTTTGAGCCCAATGAAAATTTTTGAATGGCTTTTTCCAAGTAAAGATTTTTGGACTTAAGCATCTCACTCTTAGACACAATTTTAGTGCAACAAGTTTCAAATTTCTTTTGTTCAAGAGAGAGTTCTCGAGATAGTGTAGTTAACTTATTATTGACTTTCTCATTTTAGATTTTCAAAATATTCAGCTATTGAGTTAACACACTAATTTTTGTCTAAATGAAGGAGCATCCATTGCAATCATAAGATGAAGGGTTCAGGCTTCCTATATTTGATACACTCGATTCCAAAGAGGTTCCTAAATTCTTTTGTGAGTGGTCATACTCTTTCTTTAGATTTGAATGTATTCATTTCAAATTATTATATTTATCAGTAAATTTTTTAAACTAACCCAATATTTTATTATACTTTTCAAATAGTTCATCATCAGAAGGATATACCTTATTATCAGAATTTTCCTAATCTGAGTCGTCTGACAATGATTTCTCTCATGCTCACTTGAGTTTATTTCTTGTTTACCTTCCTCACTTGAGAAATCCTACGATGTTGCCATGAAGCTCATATTCTTTCCTTTGTAATCCTTTTTGGTAAGGGGACATATATTTCTGAAGTGACCAGATTTAATGCAATGATGACAAACCAGTTCAACATCTAAATTTTAATATTTATTCTTCCATACCTTAGAAAAACTTCGGTTCTATCTGTTGCGCATAAATTTTTGCCCATCATTTGACTTCAGGAACAATTTGAATCCTTTGACCACTAGCTCCATTTCACTCTTTCCACCATCCCCAGAGTCTGAGCTTGCCTCCTTTCTCAACTTACCCTTCTTAGCCTGTAATACCATTTATTTCTTTTTTGAGCTACCTTTAGAGTCCTCCTCCGCGCCCCCCCCCCCTCCCCCTTACTTCATGTGCAAGAAGGATTCTTACACGATTTTCAAAAGTTAGTTCATAAAAATTTTATAATTCTTTGACAGCCCTTACTTTTGGTTCCCAATTCTTGTAAAGAGAACAGAGAACCTCTCATAATCTCTTTGTTTTCATACTCTTTCTCTAAAGCCTTTTACTTGTTCACAATGTCTGTGAATCGGATAAATATATCTTGAATGCTTTCCGAGGCCTCCATCTTGAAGTTTTCATATTTACTCACAAGCATCGTAAGTTTTGCCTCTTTTACCTATGAACTTCCTTCATGTGTAACTTTCAAAGTTTTTCAGATTTTCTGCATAGTTGAATTCGATACACAATTAAATTCTTTAGCAGTTAAGGAATAGTAAGAGCATTTATAGCTTTAGCATTCAAAGAGTAAAGCTTTTTATCTGTAGATGTCCATTTATCTCTAAGTGTGGCTATGGTGGTCTCAGTAACAATAGTAGTTGGTTCACTATAGACAGTCTCAACTATACTCCAAACATTAAAATCAATGCACAACAAAAAGACTTTTATGCACGCTTTCCAATAGGTGTAGTTTGACCCATCAAAAAGCGGGGTCGGTTGACTGCATATCCCTCAAGAAAAGTCATTGTGCCGATCAAACTAGACATCTCTACCCTAAGTTGTAAAGCCTAAAAATGAGCAATTAGGCGTTGCTACCACTTGTTGGATCTGAGATACAAGTCTAGAGGGAGTGAATAGAATTGCCAATCATTTTTCGTCTAAACATATAATATGCAGAGGAATAAAGTGAATAATAGTGATAAACAATAATAAGCAATGTAAATAACACTAAATCAACCAAACAAGGAACACAAGAGATTTTATAGTACTTCGGATAAATAATCTTACATCCACTCTTCCTTCTCGTGAAGTTTCCTCACTATGAAAGGGTTCATCTGAATTACAGACCAAATTTAGTAGGCTTATAAGACCGCACCCGGGTAGCTACTCGGGACCAATTGTCTAACATTACTCTCACAATGTGTAACTCCTAGCCCTATAGCTAATCTCAATCCTCAATTAAATTGGCTTGAGTGTGTAGTAGAAGAGGTTCAAAGAAATACAAAAATAAATAACAATTAAGTTCAGATTCAAAACAATCTTATAGCTCTTTCGATTAACAAACTATCCTTTTGAAAGATGTAAGAAAAGCGTGACGAAGAATAGGGATGAAGATCAAACCAAGGGCAACTCTCCTTGCTTGAACTAATCAGATGGTGTTGTGTGCAGCGAGTGAGAGTTTGATGAAGCTTCGGGGGATCGAATAGCTCTTCTTAATCACCAATAGCAAAACCCTAGATCTCCTCTCTCACTCTCTTTCTATCTCTTTCTCTCTCTTCTTCTCTCTCATTTAGGTCAGGAAAGAATATCCAAAAACATGGGAGATGATGGAGACATCATGTACAACAAATGGCTAAGATCAAAACACCAAAAATTGTATCAGCTGATTTCACCATCGATTGTGGCTCTCGATCATCGTTGGTGTTGAGCGGTCATTGATGATTGAGTGATGCCATCGATGATTTGGATGTTTCTGGACAAGTACACCATTGATGACACATACGAACCATCAATGGTCACCACACACCATCGAAGGTCGATATGCACCATCGATGGTTAAGGTGCTAAAATCAGCTTTTGAGCTGATTTTCGCTTCATTTTGCCTTGTTCATGTTTTATATATACATGTATATACCTATACTAGATCATCTCCAACAAAGATTAGTATCAGATGAATTTTTGTGATTATTTAAACAAGAGATATTATACGAACAACGTCCTAACAGGATTTGCCTGTAAGCTCAACACAAATGGTGCGTCACTTTTGAATCCTGGTCCCTGTGCTGGAGGGGTAGTGCATCGAGATAGTGATAGGACCGTAGTAGTTGCAAGATCTATAAGTTTTGGAAATGGTACAAATTTTTGGGCTGAGATGATGGCACATAAAGAGTGTCCAAATCTGTGTCATGATAATCATATTACTCAGATTGAAATTGAGTCAAAATCTCAAGTGTTGGTCGATTTGATAAATTGTTCAACTCCCCCAAAGTGGCAATATCAAATCTTATGGAAGGAGATCATGGATTTAGTATCTTATACGTCTTTCGTTATTTGCCATTTTTATAGAGAAGCTAATTACGTAGCTGATCATTTAGTGGCAAATGGCGCAAGATATTATAACCTTGACACCTTTAGTTTAGAGTTGGATCTCCCTTAAAATGTCAAGCTTGCTTTGATCGATGATGTGATGCGTCTTCCTCACATAAGAAAGAAGGTTGTAGCTTGATGCAACATATAACATCATTTCTAACCTTTTTTGGCACATTTTTTGTCTTTGTGTTTTTAGGGTCTTTTCGGAATCTTCTTTATTGACATGTGTTTTGTAGGATAATTCTATAATATCCTGATATTCTTTAAATGCCTCTAGGGGGGTTAGTCAATTAGTACTCAAAACTAGAACTGGGATAATTTGCGAGATAAATTTTTATAGTGTTAGTCAATTAGAACTAGAACTAGGATAGAATTATACGGTGTTAGTCAACTAGAACTGGATAAAAGTAAAATTGGGATAATGGTAAAAGATTATCCCACTTTTATCAAATTTATATAGAAAAGAGAGTTCTAGTCTACCAAATTGTCTTATGTTTTAAACTAGAAGGTAGTTAAAAAACTAGTACTTTTTATAATTTGCTTGTTTCTTTTTCATATTTCATTTCTCCATCATCTTGAGACCACATCATACGATTAGATCACATCTCTTCTTACCCTTTTCTTAATGTTATTTTCATTTTTTATTAAATATTATAATTGTATAATTAATTTAAATTTAAAATTACAAAATTCAAATTTTATTAAAAATTAATTAACATTGAGAGATGATGGAATGACGTCTAACAGATCAAAAGAAAGCGAAAAAGGGGAAAACTTTTTTTATTTTTATTACAATAATAATTACAAACAATTTCAAAACATTACAAATTAATATAATAATAATATTTTGTAGTATGTCCAATAGTTCTTCAAGATTAATTAATACTAAAGTAAATAATTATTATTAATAATAGTAAATTTTAAAATATATAAATAGTAGTCTTATCATCAAAATGCATAACTTATATGCTTCTTGATTATTAAAATTATCCTTAATTATACTAACAATTGTCCAACTAAAATGTCTCATTATAAAAAATTACTCCCAATTATCCTACTAAAATATTCCACTTTAAAAATTATCCCATACTAAAATTGTTCCACTTCTACCAAAAATATCCCAATTGACATTCCTCCATGACCACATCCTTCTTGTATCAAATTTTGGCTATTTCTGCTATCTAATTAACAAAATTTACAAGTCTGACGGATGACTTGTGCAAAGTTCCAGTTAAAAAATAAATAAATAACCCTATTTGTCTTACATTTCTTAGTGTCTAGTATTTGTTTTCTTTATGTTTCATGAAAAATTCAAGCTGAGTGTACATGCCTCTTAGCATAGGTTACATATGAGGGGACACAAAAGGTCGCGTGAATAGAAGGGGAAAAGTTACATGACCAATGGAATATATAAATACAGTACATCTCAATTCGGAGAAGGAAAATGTTGTTTATTTTCAACAAAGAAGAAATATAAATTTTATGAAACCGTATAATGCAAATTAGTTCTAAAGATGAGATATTGGAGTGAACCAATAGAAAATATAAAAACATTATATATAAACATTTATTCTTGAGAAAAATATTTAAGCTTACAATATGCTGATGATATATAGGCTTCTTATCATTCAGATAAGGGGCATAACATGGTTATCAAACTTTTATTTTATGGTTTTGAGTTGTCTCGGGTCTTAAAATTAATTTTTAAAGCTTGGTGATTGCTTTCGAAGATAAAGACGATTTATAAAATCAATTAGCTATGATATTGAATTATCAAAAGAGTGTTTTCTAATTCTATATAATAATCTACTTGGACTATAATCTATTTGTACATTATAATCTAAGTGGATTAAAATTTAGATCTTTGTTAAAAAAAAGAGTGGTTTAATCTATGTTCCATTTTGTCAAAATGACAAAAATAACCCTTAAATGTGGGAGGAGAAAGAAGATGGAAAATGAGATGTAAAAATTGACTGTCATTTTTATCTTTTAATTGGTCAAACATGTGGATTATAATCCATCCAAAATAATATACTAAAAATGTGGTTACCAATAAAACATGCAAAAGTGGATTACAATCCACTTTGACCAAGTTGTTAAACATGCTCTAAACTGGGAAACAATACTAATAGCCAAATTCAAACCATGACAATTGTGGACCTAATATAGAAATATGCTAGATTTAGGGGGTAAATATAAGGAAAATCCTAATATATAACTTTCTATAGTTAGCATAATACCCAGCATATTTAACATTTGTTGCCACCACAACAAAAGCAAGGAGGCCCTTAGCTTCCTTCCTCTTCTTTGCAACACAATGAGGAGGTCCTCAGCTTTCCTCCTCTTCCTTCTTATCCTAATCTCTTTCATTGCAATGCAAGCCATCGTAATTGAGGCAGAGAAAAATGAAGCTTCATGTAAGTGATAATTCTTTCATAAGTTTCTTGATTCTAACAATTAATTTCAATTAGTCAACATCTTATTTGTTTCCTTCATCAGTACCTCAAAAAATAGACCATGAAGCATTATTGAAAGGTCGGAATCTACGTGGCGGCGGTGGAAGAGGAGGCAGAAGAGGAAGCCGACGAGGAAGCAGTGCAGCCCTTTTCGCTGCACGTAGGAGTTCCTCAGGTGGCCGAAAGGAGAATGGTGGCAAAAAGAATTTCATCAATTGTTTGATGCTTATATGTACGATTTGTCTAATGATTTGGTCTTGAGCTTTGTTGTTGAAAGCTATCTATGTATCTAAAGGTTGATCTTGAATTTACAATTATTCTCGAGGAGTTTCTTACTTTGAAAAAGTATACAAATGCATCATTAATAACATCATTAAATATATCATTGATAACATTGTTAAATATATAACTGTACTTTAGTACTACTTCATCTGTAGAGTATATAAGGAACTCTTGAAGGAGAGTGGTCTCCTATGATACTACTTCATGGTGGATCCACCTCCGCTTTTTTTTTTTTAATGAACAAATGGAAAGATAACTAAGTAACTCTACAAACATTCCCATCTAACATGAGGAAATGTTGCAGAAACTAATATCTATCTTCAATTGGCTTAGTTTTAGATTTTGATTTTTGAATATGAGTAGCGGATTAGAGGGAATCAAGTATAATGTGCGTGTAGGTTCTTAGCATGCATGCAATTTTGTTTGGTGATCTCCAATATCTCATCTTCAACTAATCAATTGTTGCACTACAAAGAATTTATCTTTGTATGTGATGGTATTGAATGTGAGAAACGGACGAAAATGAATCCATATATGTTGATTAATTTGGCATTTCTGTTTGTATATGCGTTCACTTTCCTCCAATATCTCACCTTCGAAATTGTTCTCTCAAAAAAAAAATCTTGGCAAATGATTTTTCTTTCTTGTCTATATATACACACACACACGGACGAAAATGAATCCATATATGTCGATTAATTTGGCATTTCTGTTTGTATATGCGTTCAATTTCCTTCAATATCTCACCTTCGAAATTGTTCTCTCAAAAAACTTTCTTGCAAATGATTTGTCGTTCTTTTATATATATATATATATATATATATATATATATATATATATATATATATATATATATATATATATATATATATATATATATATATATAGCAAGCTCCTATAAATTTAAGTGGATAGGAGCATTTATTCATCAAACTTTTATCCCTTCAATATGCTTTGAAATTTGTGCTACACATCAATGCTATCTTTAAGATTTGTGACTTCATTTGTATCACATGTTAGCACAAATCTCAATGCAAAATCAATAGATAAAAATTTGGTGGACAAAATGCTCCTATCCACTTAAGTTTATAGGAGATTTATATATATATATATATATAGAAGGAATCGGAAAAAATCTGAAGAGAAAGAAATCACAAATCAAATTTACCAATTAATAGATAGATTAACCGATATTTATGCTAATTTTTAGGTAATTTTGTTCTTTTGATTTCGTAGTATTATTTTTGGATTTTTACATATTAGGGATTAATTTAATAAGAGAATGGACGATTGAGATTAATTACAGTGTGAATGAATTTGTGAAGTGGAAAGGCGTGGCAAGCTCTGGAAGGATTTAAGGAGAAGGGTTTTGCTTTAAGGTACAAATTTAGTAATAGATAGATAGATAGATTCATTTGAAGTGACTAAAAAGGAATTTACTTTAAATGGTAAATGACACCTGTTAGGAAAAACTTTTGTCAAATTAATTTTATCGTTAAACAATTTGAGGACATGTTAGTTCTTCTAAATACTAGTATAGTAGCCCGTGTTAACTATGTTCTTACTTTCATGATTCGATATCTGTAATGTAAATAATCTCAAAGACTCATATACCTCTTCCAATACCTATCTTATTAGTATCAAAATTATGTGAAAATAATTACTAAGACCAATGCATACCTTCCAATACATTTATTTTTAATCTAATATTATTCCAAAATATCATATATCAAAAGAAATGATATGAAAATAACTTCAAATTTATCAAAAATTTCCTTCTAGTTACTCCTCTAAATTGTTAAACTTTATTTTTATTATAATCATATTTAGTGTAATTCTGAACATTATGTAATTTATGATAGTATTACTATAAAATTAATATCCTCTTCTACCTTTACTAAAATTGTTTGAATTTATATTTATATAATGTAAATAGTTTAATTTATATATAACTTATGAATAACATTCATAATCTATTTTAATAATACATATCAGTGTGTTTAAGCAGTTTAGCATGTAACTATTTTCTATTTCATTATGCATATTTGTTAGGATAACATACGATTAACGTGCACATACATTTTTATCCTGAATTTTTATGTACAAAATGAAATAACATTACAGTAATAGTTTGATCTGTTATAAGAACATTACAACTTAATCGTTCATAGATTAGAAATATAATATAACAATATTACATTATAAGAACATTACAATTTAATTAGAGATTTAATTAGGGGTATAAATAAATAAATCCTCAAACTCAAACCCAAACCCAAACCCAAACCCAAACCCAACCCAACTTAGATGCAAACCCTATCCTTAACCATAACAATATGATAAATATATTAAAATTGATAATTAAAATATTAGAGTTTAATGGTAGTTAGATTAGAAATATATTATAAGAACATTAGATCATTACCAAATAATAATTTAATTAGAGATTTATGTTACTTGTAAAGTAGGTACAATCAATTAAGATTTTTTCTAAAATATTAATTAAAAAAAGAGATACTTAAAATATCATTTCAATCTATACTACATAAAAAGAGGATTGGGGTGCTAAAACTTTTGAATTCCTCTTTTGCCCTCTTAATTTTTGATAATTCTTAATTATGCCAATTGTCTCTAATTAACTAATTAATCTAATACTATTTTAAAATAATTTTCCCAAAATGTCCTTTGAGATTCATTCATAATCACCAAAATGCTTCATTAAATATCAGTTTTAAAACTTTCATTATTGTCATTAAATTTTTACTATTAAATTTAATATTTAATTAATTTTATAATTAATATTTCTGAATATTATTTTTGGTTACTAGAGTAAAATCAAATAATCTAATCTAGTACTAATCTATTCTTATATTATATGTATATGCATAGATAAAAATAATTTATAGCATAATACTATAGAATATAAACAAAAGCGTTATGTAGATATTATACTATATAGGTACTAAATCTATCGAAAGATATGTTACATATTAAGATAACATTATCATATATTATAGTACAATTATAATATATTAGTATTACTGAGATATTAAAATATATACAATATAAAATAATATTATCCTTATTAATGAAACTTGGTGACATCCATCAATAGTTTTAGAAGCTTATGGTTTAATTATCGGCCACCTCATAGCATTACATGAAGTAACAACATATGTCTTTATATAACAAGGCGTAACAACATGTCTTTTTCAGTCTCATGCCTAAATATATTCATGTATAGCGTAATAATAAAAGAGACCTTTTGAGTACCATATTTAGCCTCTTCATCATTAATCAAGCCTATTTGTCTCTTATAACTGTCCAACTCATCAATTTAAAAATATCTTACCTCATGCCGTACTCTTCATCTAAAAAATCTCTTTATTTTCAAAAATGAAACTCCAAACTGCTTCTGTTTTCTTGCAAAAGCTTGCATTTGGGCCACTCTATAGCTCGTGGCCTTCCTTCCACAAAGCCGAGTTTTCCCAGCCCTGTGATTATCACATTTTAATTACAAATTTATACCCTAATTACCTATTTTATATGAATAAATATCTTGCTAATAACTATTTTTATCTTAATTTGCAGGCTAATGGAGTATTATTGAATAAGAGCCCAAATGAAGATTATTTCAAGCCCAAAAGATCTCTAATGAAGCCCAGAATGCCTAAATCCAAAGCCCACGACTAAGTTTAGAAGCAAAATCCCAACACACATCACTTTCTTAGTCAGAATTATTAATAACTTGGCTTACAATTGAGAATCAAATCAAATATGAAAAAAATAAAGTCAAATTCGTGCTCAGGATGGTCAACCGCAAAGAAAAGGCGATATCTCTCAATCCGGGAAGCAGAATTCAACATATTATATATGAAAATCGCCTATCTCGACGAGACGGAGCCATACAAATTACCAGATTCTCAAAATTTCATCAGCAGCAGCGGAGTTTGATAGAAATCCGAATTTAAATGATATATATTCAAGTATTTGAAGGCCAAGTTAAATTCTAAGAAGCCCAAGAGCATTTAAGAGAAGCCCAAGAGTCTTAAAGGAATTAAATATAAAAGAAATAAAGCCCACAAAGCCCATCTCTCAAGGATTAAATCAATGGTCTAGATTATTTGGAGAGATCCTATGGCTATGAGGGTTGTTTAGGGGCTAACCTAAATCCTATGGTTGTGAGTGTTACTTGGGGGCCAAGGCAAATCCAAAGGTTGTGAGTGATTCTTGTTATCTATAAATAGAGGGGTAGAGTGAGGGCTTGAGATTGTGAAATATTTTGTAAAACTCCATTTTGAGAGGAGGGTTACTCTTAATTGAGAAGACCTTCCAAAATTGTAACTTTTATTACACAATAAATAAAATTTTTCACCTTCAATTTCCTTTCTCTTCTTCTAATCCAAGGACCAAAAGGAGGATTAGATTAAGATCGAGGAGTTGTTGGTTTCTATTTTATTTCTTTTTCATTTTCTTTCTTGTTCATTTAATTGCTTTGTAGCTTAGATTTACTTTCATGCAATTTAATTTCATGCAATTTACTTTCATGCAATTTACTTTCATGCAATGTATTTAATTCTTGTATTTACTTTCTAGAATAGATTTTTCTTTTCTTTAATTCACCTTGAGGCTAGAACCCTCTAGGGAATTACCCTTTTCTAAGTGTGGAGCTAATACTTGTGGGATCCTAGAGATTGTTTGAAACTAGCTAACAAATCCAACTCATTCTTGTGAGATTGAGATAAGCTAAGTGGATCTACTCTAGATTCCTCATATCTTTAATTAATCCTCCATACTTTACATTCTTAATTTTCCTCTTATCCTTATTTTCATTTGTTGTCTTTCTCCTCTCTTAATTTCTTTTCTTTTTATTACACAAATCACAATCACCCTCCTTCTCTCACTCATTTCCTTTATTTTCACTTTACCACTTCCATCTTTAAACCCCTCACACTCATTTTCTTCCTCGTTTTTATCACACACATTTTCTAAATCTCTCCACACTCATTTTCTTCCTCGTTTTATTGCACATAATCCACAATCCACTCTCTCTTATCTCTCACGAACCACTTTCACCATTTTCTTACTTTCATTTTATTTGAATAACTCCTAATTGTCTTGCGCATAATTTGAGAACCAAAACTTGAACAAAACTCTTCCTACCTCCCGTTCCTCGTGGGATCGATAATCTTTTATACTATAACTTGATAAAGGTTGTATACTTGCAACTCTAGGAGGTAATCATTTATTTCCCATCAAGTTTTTGGCGTCGTTGCCGGGGAACGGTGCATAAGTAGGATTTTTATTGACTTTGGTTCCTTATTTTGTGTGTTTTCTTTTGTGTAGGAACTTGGAGCTTGAAGATCAAGAGTTGAAGACTCAAGATTGAAGAATTGCCTCCAACGAGGCTTTGGATAGCGATTGCGTGGGTAACTCTTCTTTCTAGTATTCTCAATTCCACCCTTTAGATAGTTCATTCACATTAGAGACAATTAGGAAAAATAAAAATAAAAATAAAAAGATTTTTACCCTTGTCGACCCTAATAAACTTCATTTCTTTGATTGTCGACCATAATAAAAATAAAAAGATTTTTATTTTGCATCCTTTTAGTTGCTTTTAATTCCTAGGGTTGCATTTCATATAATAGTAGGAATTCACCAAGTGATTTGAGCATCTTGATTTGGCACACACTTGAAAATATCTTAGGGCAAAACCATTAATCAAGATAAGGTGAGGGATTTCATCATCCTTTCCTTAGCCAAAAATCACTAATTCCTCACTACACTTACCCAAGCCTCTTAAAACTGATTAGGCGTTGGCCCTAAGGATTCAAGCTCATTAAGGAACAAGAAATCCTTAAGTGAACCGGTCCAAGTTTATTTGGATTAATTGATGTCTAAGGCAAGGTTTAGGGGTTATGTAAGGCTCATAAGGAAAGAGGTACTTAATTGATTTTTGATCTCCCTCTAGTACTATCCTTACCTGACTAATTATCCAAGTAAACTTTGATCTTTTCATTAAAGGAATTTTTGGTTAGGAGCTGGTCTAAGTCAAGTTTAGGCTTAACCCTAGAGTTAGGGTGATTGAAAAGTGATTGCCTTGATTTGCTTTTAGTTAGTTTTTCCTTTTTTTTTTCTCATCATCTTCTTAACTTTTTCTCTTGTCCTTTTTCATAAAAATAAAAAAAAATTAATTTTGGTGTATGCAAACTTGGGTTAGGGATAATACCAATCGTTTAATTTGTTTTGATCCATCTCTTAAACCAAACGAAATGGCCAATACCAACCCACCTGTTCTTCAAGATGTTTGTTACCCCACTAGAAATGCAATCCCCTCTTGCATAAAACTCCCCGAGGTCAATGGAGCAAATTTTGAACTTAGACCGTATTTTATTAACATGCTTTCCAAATTCCTAGGAGTAGAAACCGAAGACGCTTACATTTTCATCTCCGAATTTGAAGAAGTTTGCCTCATGATCAAGATGAGGGACTTAACCGAAGATGCGATCAAACTCCGATTTATTCTATTTGCCCTTAAAGACAAAGCCAAAAAATGGCTGTATAGCTTGCCCACAGATTCCATCTCAACTTAGGGTGAATTTGTAAAAGTTTTTCTGAAAAAATTCTTTCCTATCCACAAAACGGTCAAGCTTAGAAACAGCATTCAAAATTTTAAAATTGTCCCAGGAGAACCTTTTTGGAAGTATTTTGACAAATTTAAAGATCTTCTTATCCAATGTCCTCACCATGGTCTTGAAAAGTGGCGATTATGCCAAATCATTTATGAAGGATTGGATTATTCTTCAAAAACTGCCTTAGAATCAATGTGTCAAGGGGATTTCATGAAGAAAAATGCCGATGAAGCTTGAGACTTTTTAGAGAGTTTATCCGAGAAAACCATGCGATGGGAACATTGTGATGACCGTGTTTCATCGGTTCCCAACCCAAAACCAGTGGTCTTTCCTTAGAAGCGAACATAGCCTCGAAGCAAAGATGGCTACAATCATGCGTGGGTTAGAAGCTTTAGAAGTCAAAGAACGAACTCGACTCAAATCAACCAAGTTTACGCCTCGGTTGTCATAATGCATCTCCATCTCATGTTTCGAGGAATGTCCTCTTTTAGGATCCGTCGACCACTAGGTCGGATAAACGCGCATTCCGTCCGGTGAATGATCTATTTTCTCCAACCTACAATCCAGGTTGGAGAAATCATCCGAATTTTACATGGAACCAGGGAAACTACTCCGGAAATCAAAATTTCACTCCCTCTTCAACCCAACAATTCTCTAGGGGCAATCAGGTTCCTCTCAATTTTCAACAACCAAATCGTCATTTCAAAAGCGGTCTCCTCATCACCAATCGCAAATCACACTCCTCAAATTGCTGATCATGATAAACGTCTTAATGTTCTGGAAAAGGGTCTAGAAACTTTGATTAAAACCTCTACACAGACCACGAACTTATTGACTCAAACATCAAACACGTTAAATTCCTTCATGCAATCAACCGGGCAAATCCTCACTTCTAACACTCAAGCCATAGCTAGGTTAGAAATCCAACTTGGTCAACTAGCTAATGCCATGAGTGAGAGAGAGAAAGGAACTTTTCCGAGTCAACCCGTGCCCAACCCAAAGGACACGGGATCAAGTTCAACCTACCAAGTGAAGTGAATGCAATCCATTCACTACGGTCGTAGACAGTCGATAATCGGGTTAGAATGCCTCTAAGTGAAACCCTTGAACCGAACAAATTCTCTCCTTCGATATCTCTACTCGAAATCACACCCTTCTGATGACCCAGAACTTAAACCAGAACCAGAGTCTAATTTTGATCAATTTAAACCAGTTGCTCCTTACCCGGATAGACTCAGGCCTAGGAAGCACTCCTCTCGGAGGAGAAAATTCTAGAGACTTTCAAGCGGTTAAGGTCAACATTCCTCTTTAGATGTCATTGAACAAATTCCTTCTTATGCTAAATTTTTAAAGGAATTATGTACCAAAAAGAGGCAAATAAATGTTTCAAAGAAAGTCTTTCTTGCCGCCAATATCAGTGAAGTCCTCTCAAAGTCTGTACCATTGAAACATAAGGATCCAGGTTGTCCTACCATCTCATGTATCATTGGTAATACTCGTATCGATAAGGCGCTTTTAGACTTAGGGGCCAGTGTCAACTTGCTTCCGTATTCAATCTACCAACAACTAGGTGTCGGGAACTCAAGCCAACTAGATGCACACTTGATTAGGCGATAGATGCATTAAGGTCCCTATGGGTGAAATAACGATGTATTGATAAAGGTTGGAGACTTTATTTTTCTGTTGATTTCAGAAGTTCAAACGCAACCCGCTTCCAATCCTAAAGGACGATACCCGTGATCTTAGGAAGACCGTTCTTAGCCACTTCTAATGCTCTTATCAAGCTGTAGAACTGGTCACATGAAGTCGTCTTTTGGGAATCATTGCTGAACTTAATATTTTCAATCCGGAAATAATATTGATAATCAGTCTTTGAAATCAATTACATCCAAGAAAGTTCAACAGTAGAGAATGAATCGACGAGTTTTGAGGAAATTTTTGGTGAGGAGCGCAAATTTTAGCGACCTCGGGTTTGATTTTGAGAACAAGGAAGCGTGTCAAATACATACATTTGTAATTTAACTTTTGAAGAACTCTTTTACGATGAGCTTAGGTTTTGAAACAGCAATCAAAATGCCAAATTTTCATTAATCAAAATCTAAGTTCAAAATGCATAACACCAATAATATCTACCTTTATTTCTTTGCAAAAATCATTGAAAACTTTGGAATTTTTAGAATATGAGAATATCATTGATTATATCATATTGAAATTCTTTAAATTTCGGGGTAGATTTTTAGCAATAAGGTAGGATTTAATGTAGAATGTGAGCTTCTCGGGTTTCATCTTTTATTCTACATTTTTATTTTTTGTCTCATAATAATAAAAGAATTTATTCTTCTCTCATGTGAGAGTTTCTTGTTGTTCTTTATTTCAAAAAAAAGAGAGAATAAATTTTGGCTTCACCCCTTATCTTGAAGGTATTTGCAAAATTTTTATCATTGTTGAAGCTAGAACAAATGTAAGTGCTTCAATTATTATCTGTTTTACTTTGTGCATAATAGAATTTGCATTGAGGACAATGCAAAATTTAGGTGTGGGGATAGGAATTAGTCATATTTGCTCTTTATCTTAGTCATTTTTCTTTTTCTTACCATTTTTTTTCTTTTTATGTCATTTTTCCTCTTTTCATAAAAAAAGTCACTTGCCAACTTAATAGAGTTGATTAATAATTGATCTATTTGATAGAATTTAAGTCTTCTAATCCTTAGTTAGTTCTATACTCAAGTTTACCTTTTATGATAACTTTAAATAAATTTCTTAAGAAATAATTTTCAAAGTAGTATACTTTACTTAAGTTTTAACTTAGATTTTTAATTAAAGTAATGAAATTTTTGCATGCCTAACTTAGAGTTGAAAATAAGTTTTCAAGTTGTCTTGATCCAAAATATTGTTCAGAATATATATATATATATATATATATATATTATACTAACTTAACAAAAGAAGAAAATTTTCTCTTAAAATCATTGATGGTTCTATTTTACTAAGCCTAAGTTGGTGAGTAATTAAGCCCAATGAGTATTTCTATGCTTAATGACCTAAGCCCAATTGGGTTGGGATTCATTGGCCAAAACTCGCTAAATGGTCACTTAGAAAGCCCAATTAAAAGAACAAAACCACCAAGGAATAAAGAGTAAATAAAAAAATTAAAAAAATCATACTAACCATGTTTTTATATATAGTTATATTTGTATATGTTCTGAAGAATTAAATGGATTAAAAGACTTGAAGTTTGTTTAAAACAAAGAGTTAGCATGTTCTTTTCAAAACTTTTAAATTAAAATTTTGAGTTAAACTTGGTTTTGTATAACTATAATGAAAGGATTTTTTAAGAAAATTACATTGGAGTTATGATAAAAGCGTTTTCTTGAGTATTAACCAACTTCAATTGGAATGTTTGAAGATATCAAATGAATTAATTATTTTATTAACTTCTTTAAATTGGCAAGTTACTGAATTTTGTGGGTATATTCACTGTAAACCCTCACGAGACTACAACTCGTCCACTAGGGTAACCTAGGGGTTAAAAGGCTTGTTGTATCGCTAAATACAACCGCGATTCTCTGAAAGTGAGTTAGGTTTTCTTTTTATTTTCTTTGCTAGAGGACTAGCAAAAGTTTAGGTGTGAGGGTATTTGATTATCACATTTTAATTATAAATTTATACCCTAATTACCTATTTTATATGAATAAATATCTTGCTAATAACTATTTTTATCTTAATTTGCAGGCTAATGGAGTATTATTGAATAAGAGCCCAAATGAAGATTATTTCAAGCCCAAAAGATCTCTAATGAAGCCCAGAATGTCTAAATCCAAAGCCCACGACTAAGTTTAGAAGCAAAATCTCAACACACATCACTTTCTTGGTCAGAATTATTAATAACTTGGCTTACAATTGAGAATCAAATCAAATATGAAAAAAATAAAGTCAAATTCGTGCTCACGATGGTCAACCGCAAAGAAAAGGCGATATCTCTCAATCCGGGAAGCAGAATTCAACATATTATATATGAAAATTGCCTATCTCGACGAGACGGAGCCATACAAATTACCAGATTCTCAAAATTTCATCAGCAGCAGCGGAGTTTGACAGAAATCCGAATTTAAATGATATATATTCAAGTATTTGAAGGCCAAGTTAAATTCTAAGAAGCCCAAGAGCATTTAAGAGAAGCCCAAGAGTCTTAAAGGAATTAAATATAAAAGAAATAAAGCCCACAAAGCCCATCTCTCAAGGATTAAATCAATGGTCTAGATTATTTGGAGAGATCCTATGGCTATGAGGGTTGTTTAGGGGCTAACCTAAATCCTATGGTTGTGAGTGTTACTTGGGGGCCAAGGCAAATCCAAAGGTTGTGAGTGATTCTTGTTATCTATAAATAGAGGGGTAGAGTGAGGGCTTGAGATTGTGAAATATTTTGTAAAAACTCCATTTTGAGAGGAGGGTTACTCTTAATTGAGAAGACCTTCCAAAAATTGTAACTTTTATTACACAATAAATAAAATTTTTCACCCCTTCAATTTCCTTTCTCTTCTTCTAATCCAAGGACCAAAAGGAGGATTAGATTAAGATCGAGTTGTTGGTTTCTATTTTATTTCTTTTCATTTTCTTTCTTGTTCATTTAATTGCTTTGTAGCTTAGATTTACTTTCATGCAATTTAATTTCATGCAATTTACTTTCATGCAATTTACTTTCATGCAATGTATTTAATTCTTGTATTTACTTTCTAGAATAGATTTTTCTTTTCTTTAATTCACCTTGAGGCTAGAACCCTCTAGGGAATTACCCTTTTCTAAGTGTGGAGCTAATACTTGTGGGATCCCTAGAGATTGTTTGAAACTAGCTAACAAATCCAACTCATTCTTGTGAGATTGAGATAAGCTAAGTGGATCTACTCTAGATTCCTCATATCTTTAATTAATCCTCCATACTTTACATTCTTAATTTTCCTCTTATCCTTATTTTTCATTTGTTGTCTTTCTCCTCTTTCTTTTTCTTTTTATTACACAAATCACAATCACCCTCCTTCTCTCACACTCATTTTCCTTTATTTTCACTTTACCACTTCCATCTTTAAACCCCTCACACTCATTTTCTTCCTCGTTTTATCACACACATTTTCTAAATCTCTCCACACTCATTTCTTCCTCGTTTTATTGCACATAATCCACAATCCACTCTCTTATCTCTCACGAACCACTTTCACCATTTTCTTACTTTCATTTTATTTGAATAACTCCTAATTGTCTTGCGCATAATTTGAGAACCAAAACTTGAACAAAACTCTTCCTACCTCCCGTTCCTCGTGGGATCGATAATCTTTTATACTATAACTTGATAAAGGTTGTATACTTGCAACTAAGATAATCACTCAAAATTTACCCATCACCCTGCATATCAACAAACCTCAAGGATAATGTATGCTTCGCGCACTGCTAAAACATGATACTGCAATGTCGATCATGCTTTCACGAGATCATCTTCCTCATTGTCACCAACGAGTCACACCTCACCCTCTATTGCTATGGGATTGTTTAGGATATCATGTAACAGTGTGCCGTCAATGCTCGACTCTATCGAATTTATGGCTGAAGATGGCGACATTCTCTGTGGATTTTATGGCGTTCTTTGTGGGTTTATGGTGCCAAGATACGAGCCGAGGTCGCCGCTTCCGCAGATGCTACTACCATCAAGCATTGAAAAATTATTGCTGATTTGATGTAGGTTGTCTGTTTTGTGGGATATATATGATATTGATGGAGTGTTATTTAATAGAAATAACTTTGATTTCGTTGGTAGTTTTGTAATAGATAGTAACTTTTTTTTTCTTTTGTCACCTCGCTAGAACTTAGTTAGTCGACTAAGGAAACAATTTTGCAGCAAAAAAATTCACTAAATTTCTTACGCGTAAAAGAAACACCAAATTATTCATACAAGTACAATTATTATTTCTTTTAATAAAAAGTTGTGCATCATATGTGTTCATTTGTTGAATTAATAAGATCTTAATGTAACATATAAATTCATCATCATGCACTCGTTAAAGCATTGCAAATTTTTAATAACACCAACATCATAGCTTTTCTAACACGTGACATCCTACATTATCTATACTACTTTTAAAAGAAAATTGGGGTGTCACTTTTGATCGCCTTTTTTACCTTCATAAAATTTGATAATTTCTATACTTAATCTAATCTAATTCCCATATGGACTCTAACTTCTATACGTAATCTAATCTAATTCTTGTATGGTTTCATAAAGTCCGATTGTTTGGCTATCTGTAAGTCTGTAGGAATTCTTTATTTGTATACATTGATTCTTCATACGAAGAATTTGTAAAGATATTATGGAGACAACAACATTAGAAAACAAAGTTTCATGCATTGCACCGTTTGCTCAAGGACATAACGAGAAGTACCAAAAATTATTATATTTGTAATACTTATAATATAAATATTGTAATATTTTATTTTTACAATATATTATAAATATTATATATGTTGCTAATAATAACATATTATAATAATGTACTACAATATAGTATTATTTATAAGTATCTATTATATATATTTTACAAATATCGTACTATATTCTAACACATTATAAATATTATAAATATTTACTTTATAAATAGTATTTTATAAAAATATAAAATTTTAATATTTATAAATTATAATATAGTATACTACTTTTCATTATAATATGTTATGAAAAATATAATATAAATAATGTGATTATAATATTTTAATAATTTATAATATTTATAATAATGTAGAAATTTTATAAATAATATAATAAATTATTTTTATAATATATATGTTATATTTTTAAATAATATACTTTGTAATATATTTTTACATATACACAATGTTACATTAAGCGTTGAGCCTCTAGGCAACCTACCATGGCTTAAGCTTATCTGGCGCTTAAAGGTTTCTAGGCGGTTTTCTTTTTTATTTTTTCTTGTTGATACTTGAAGATAAATATATATAAACTCAATCAAAGATGCATAAATACTAAATACCAACATATATGCTATCCAAAACTATAATAGTAAATCAAAGATGCATAAGTACTAGATAGCAATACATATAATATCCCAACTCTAGAAGTTTAAGTCCCAAAATATCGACAAAAGGCGTCAAATAGGAATATTCTAGACTCTAATATAGTAAATTAATAATATGCATCTAATCTAATCTCATCATCAATCATCATCATCATCATGAAGTTCCTCCTCTGCTCCATCATCGTCGCTATCCTCCCCAGAATCAATCTCCATACAATCCGCCTCCTCATCTGAAATATCCTCATCAGAGACAAGAGGCTCTTCATCAGCAGTCCTCGAAGTAGAAGCACTTGAAGGTCCTGCTAGCCTAGAACTTCTCCTATTCTCCGTAGCCTCAGCCGCTCCCGATATACCCTCTATCATCCTCCAAGTAAGGCCCGATCCCGGAAAAACCTCTTCCTCATCATCGGAGGCTGCTCCTTCAAGAATCCATGCTCGTGTCTTACTACGATCATTAGATAGTAGTAAGTTCTTGTCTTCTCCTCTCCTCTTCTTTTGGTTGAGCTTTGAGTTGAACTTCACATAGACAAGTTCCTCTAATCTCTTCGATTCAAGCCTATTCCTCTTCTTCGTATGGATCTTCAAAAGAAAAAGAACAAATTAGAAAGCATAACTAACAAGAATTTCATCTTATCATTAAGTTTAGAAACTAGTTTACCCCCTCAAATGTGCTCCAATTCCTCTCACAACCAGAAGAGCTACTTGTCAAATTGAGAAGCTTCATAGCCATATTTTGCATAAGAGGACAGTCACCGCCATGCAAATACCACCAATTAGCTACAAAAAATAATATATTATTACTAGTTGACTCACTACCACAATAGAAAACTTATGTCATAAATGATTCGAATTCTAAAATTATTTTACCTGGGTTCAAGTCTGATTTCTCTCTAGCTTTCACTGCTCCAATCCTAGCAAATGAACCATTTCCTTCTCTGTACCTCTCCAACTCTAGAGTACGAATCTCAACTTGTTGCTCTACATCAGGATAGAACAACTCTACCACATCTAGAAATCCATCTTTCGCCCTTTTACAGTTCTTCACTACATCATCCCTATAAAAATAGTAAGGGTTGAGGTAGTAAGAAGCCATATGCAAGGGAGAAAAGAGCCGATCATTGGACTTCCCATCTATAATATCAATCACGGGCTTGAACTCCTTCTCATTGTTCTTCAAAACTTTCATGATCTCCTTCTTCACATCTTCAAGCATCCCCACCACAAATCCCATTGAGGGTTTGTAGTCACTATCGACTACCCTCAATAATCGAAAAATAGGAGCATACACCTTTACGATCTTACCCACAGTTGTCCACCAACTATCACTCATAACAATCCCCTCCACTTTTTCGCCTTTAGCAGTCTTTGCAAGCTTGCATCCCACCCATGCTTCATCGGAGAACATATATCTCAACTACCCTTTCTTCTCAAGAAGACTCCGTAGAGTCAAAAATGTAGTGGCAAACCGAGTGACTCCAGGCCTCACAATGTCCTTCTTGTCACAAATGCGACGCATCATGGATAAAGTCTTGTGATGGCTGTAGATAAAGACGGTAAGAGTCTTCGCATTCTGAATTGCTTTATTGAAAAATGCCAACTTCCCAATGCCTTCAAGCATTAGGTCAACAGTGTGTGCTGCACAACTAGTCCAAAAAATCCTCGGCCTCGCCCTATATAAAAGCTCCTTCGAGGCCATATTTGCAGCTGCGTTATCCGTGACAACCTGAATGACTTTATCAGCTCCAATCTGTTCAATAGCCTCGTTAACCCACTCAAATATATATTGCCCTGTATGTGCCTCCTCGAATGTCTCAATCGACTTATGGAAAGTTGTCCCCAATCTGCAGTGGATGCAAAGATTCATCACCGATCGTAACTTTCTATCCGACCACGCATCGGTCATAATGGAGCATCGGTCTTGCCCCACTCCTCCTCATGTGTCTTTAAGGAGGCCTTTGTTCTCTCAACAGCTCTTCGCAATAGGGGCTCTCTCAACATGTACATGCTAGGGGGTCTGTAGCTCGGTCCAAAGTTTCCAATAGCCATGCATGTCTTCAGAAAGGAATCCGTGGAGATGGCATGAAAGGGGATGACATTCTCATATGCCCAAGTAGCTAACTGATCATGCACCCAATCTCTCTTCTCCTTCAAGAAAGAATCTTTCACCCCTGTTTGCTTCATTTTCCCCTTCAACCTCTTCGCTAGCTCTGGATCACTAGCGGTGTAAGCACCCATTGACCCGACAGTAGGCTCTCTAGACCTCTTTGAAGATCCATCACATGAGGGAGGAGAGATGATTTCAATTTCATTTTCATGAACTCCATCACCCGGCCTCGTCGCATGGAGTTCTTCCTCTAAATCTGTAGTGTGCCTTTCCTTAGCTTTCTTCTTCCTCGAATTAGCATCAATCACTTCTTTCACTCTCTGCTCTTATTTTTCATTAATCTTCAAACACGGTTTGGTGTCCCCCCTTTGCCCTGCAAGATGCTTTTTAAATCGACCGATCCCCGCATTCACCTTGTGTCCACATAGTCGGCATTGCACAATATTCAAATTTTTTGGGTCCGGACAAAATCCGAACTCCCAACCGATATCCCTTGAGTTCCTTCTATCTTTCACGGGAGGCACGGGGATAGTGGTGGAACCCGCAAACTCCTTCGGAGGACCACTTGACATTCTGAAACACAAATGAACAAGCAAACCATTCATAGATTAAGATTAAAATCAAATCATGATAAACTAAGGTATTAATTAAATAATTATTAAATATACAATTAAATTAAATATTTTTAACGGTAACTTAAGTACTTAACTACACAGTCTACACTAAGTTACTGTTAACTTAAACTTAAGTTAACAGTAACTTTGATTTAAGTTACTGTTAACTTAAGCTTTAGTTAACAGCAACTTAACTTTAAGTTCTTGTTAACTTTAACTTAAGTTAACAGTAAGTTTAACTTTAACTTAAACATGCTTTAGTAACTTAGTATTAATTAAATTCTAAAAATTAAATTGTAATTAAAAAATTAATATGTAATGAACCTAATGCATAAAAAATGAGACTGGTCTTGATGCAATGTGAATAGGAATTATAGGATAAATACAAGAAGTAGGCAATAATCGAGAACGTAACAAGAACTTAAATAAAAATTAAACAGTAACTTAAGTATTTGATCTCATTACTTAACTCTCACTCTCTCAGCTATCATTATCTTTTCATTAACTTTACTCTCTCTCTCTCTCAGCTTCAAGATGTACCTTGATTTGGAGAGGCTTCGACGAATACAAGACTAGCCGGCGTGGGCTTGATGAGGGCCGGCGAGGATTCTTCGGCGAGGGCTTCGACAATGATGCTTGACGGTGCCCGATAGGGATGCCGGCGAGGGCTTCGACAGATCCGACGGGAGCTTCGACGAGGGCTTCGACAGATCCGACGGGGAGCTTCGACGAGGGCTTCGACAGATCCGACGGGGAGCTTCGACGAGGGCTTCGACAGATCCGACGGGGAGCTTCGACGAGGGCTTCGACAGATCCGACGGGAGCTTCGACGAGGGCTTCGACAATGATGCTTGACGGTGCCCGATAGGGATGCCGGCGAGGGCTTCGACAGATCCGACGGGAGCTTCGACGAGGGCTTCGACAATGATGCTTGACGGTGCCCGATAGGGATGCCGGCGAGGGCTTCGACAATGATGCTTGACGGTGCCCGATAGGGATGCCGGCGAGGGCTTCGACAGATCCGACGGGAGCTTCGACGAGGGCTTCGACAATGATGCTTGACGGTGCCCGATAGGGATGCCGGCGAGGGCTTCGACAGATCCGACGGGAGCTTCGACGAGGGCTTCGACAATGATGCTTGACGGTGCCCGATAGGGATGCCGGCGAGGGCTTCGACAGATCCGACGGGAGCTTCGACGAGGGCTTCGACAGATCCGACGGGAGCTTCGACGAGGGCTTCGACAGATCCGACGGGAGCTTCGACGAGGGCTTCGACAGATCCGACGGGAGCTTCGACGAGGGCTTCGACAGATCCGACGGGAGCTTCGACGAGGGCTTCGACAGATCCGACGGGAGCTTCGACGAGGGCTTCGACAGATCCGACGGGAGCTTCGACGAGGGCTTCGACAATGATGCTTCGACGAAGTGCTTCGATAGGGATGCTTCGACGAGGGCTTCGACAATGATGCTTCGACGAAGTGCTTCGATAGGGATGCTTCGACGAGGGCTTCGACAATGATGCTTCGACGAAGTGCTTCGATAGGGATGCTTCGACGAGGGCTTCGACAGATCCGACGGGAGCTTCGACGAGGGCTTCGACAGATCCGACGGGAGCTTCGACGAGGGCTTCGACAGATCCGACGGGAGCTTCGACGAGGGCTTCGACAATGATGCTTCGACGAAGTGCTTCGATAGGGATGCTTCGACGAGGGCTTCGACAATGATGCTTCGACGAAGTGCTTCGATAGGGATGCTTCGACGAGGGCTTCGACAATGATGCTTCGACGAAGTGCTTCGATAGGGATGCTTCGACGAGGGCTTCGACAATGATGCTTCGACGAAGTGCTTCGATAGGGATGCTTCGACGAGGGCTTCGACAATGATGCTTCGACGAAGTGCTTCGATAGGGATGCTTCGACGAGGGCTTCGACAATGATGCTTCGACGAAGTGCTTCGATAGGGATGCTTCGACGAGGGCTTCGACAATGATGCTTCGACGAAGTGCTTCGATAGGGATGCTTCGACGAGGGCTTCGACAATGATGCTTCGACGAAGTGCTTCGATAGGGATGCTTCGACGAGGGCTTCGACAATGATGCTTCGACGAAGTGCTTCGATAGGGATGCTTCGACGAGGGCTTCGACAATGATGCTTCGACGAAGTGCTTCGATAGGGATGCTTCGACGAGGGCTTCGACAATGATGCTTCGACGAAGTGCTTCGATAGGGATGCTTCGACGAGGGCTTCGACAATGATGCTTCGACGAAGTGCTTCGATAGGGATGCTTCGACGAGGGCTTCGACAGATCCGACGGGAGCTTCGACGAGGGCTTCGACAATGATGCTTCGACGAAGTGCTTCGATAGGGATGCTTCGACGAGGGCTTCGACAATGATGCTTCGACGAAGTGCTTCGATAGGGATGCTTCGACGAGGGCTTCGACAGATCCGACGGGAGCTTCGACGAGGGCTTCGACAATGATGCTTCGACGAAGTGCTTCGATAGGGATGCTTCGACGAGGGCTTCGACAATGATGCTTCGACGAAGTGCTTCGATAGGGATGCTTCGACGAGGGCTTCGACAATGATGCTTCGACGAAGTGCTTCGATAGGGATGCTTCGACGAGGGCTTCGACAATGATGCTTCGACGAAGTGCTTCGATAGGGATGCTTCGACGAGGGCTTCGACAATGATGCTTCGACGAAGTGCTTCGATAGGGATGCTTCGACGAGGGCTTCGACAGATCCGACGGGAGCTTCGACGAGGGCTTCGACAATGATGCTTCGACGAAGTGCTTCGATAGGGATGCTTCGACGAGGGCTTCGACAATGATGCTTCGACGAAGTGCTTCGATAGGGATGCTTCGACGAGGGCTTCGACAATGATGCTTCGACGAAGTGCTTCGATAGGGATGCTTCGACGAGGGCTTCGACAATGATGCTTCGACGAAGTGCTTCGATAGGGATGCTTCGACGAGGGCTTCGACAGATCCGACGGGAGCTTCGACGAGGGCTTCGACAGATCCGACGGGAGCTTCGACGAGGGCTTCGACAATGATGCTTCGACGAAGTGCTTCGATAGGGATGCTTCGACGAGGGCTTCGACAATGATGCTTCGACGAAGTGCTTCGATAGGGATGCTTCGACGAGGGCTTCGACAATGATGCTTCGACGAAGTGCTTCGATAGGGATGCTTCGACGAGGGCTTCGACAATGATGCTTCGACGAAGTGCTTCGATAGGGATGCTTCGACGAGGGCTTCGACAATGATGCTTCGACGAAGTGCTTCGATAGGGATGCTTCGACGAGGGCTTCGACAATGATGCTTCGACGAAGTGCTTCGATAGGGATGCTTCGACGAGGGCTTCGACAATGATGCTTCGACGAAGTGCTTCGATAGGGATGCTTCGACGAGGGCTTCGACAGATCCGACGGGAGCTTCGACGAGGGCTTCGACAATGATGCTTCGACGAAGTGCTTCGATAGGGATGCTTCGACGAGGGCTTCGACAATGATGCTTCGACGAAGTGCTTCGATAGGGATGCTTCGACGAGGGCTTCGACAGATCCGACGGGAGCTTCGACGAGGGCTTCGACAGATCCGACGGGAGCTTCGACGAGGGCTTCGACAGATCCGACGGGAGCTTCGACGAGGGCTTCGACAATGATGCTTCGACGAAGTGCTTCGATAGGGATGCTTCGACGAGGGCTTCGACAATGATGCTTCGACGAAGTGCTTCGATAGGGATGCTTCGACGAGGGCTTCGACAGATCCGACGGGAGCTTCGACGAGGGCTTCGACAGATCCGACGGGAGCTTCGACGAGGGCTTCGACAGATCCGACGGGAGCTTCGACGAGGGCTTCGACAGATCCGACGGGAGCTTCGACGAGGGCTTCGACAGATCCGACGGGAGCTTCGACGAGGGCTTCGACAGATCCGACGGGAGCTTCGACGAGGGCTTCGACAGATCCGACGGGAGCTTCGACGAGGGCTTCGACAGATCCGACGGGAGCTTCGACGAGGGCTTCGACAATGATGCTTCGACGAAGTGCTTCGATAGGGATGCTTCGACGAGGGCTTCGACAGATCCGACGGGAGCTTCGACGAGGGCTTCGACAGATCCGACGGGAGCTTCGACGAGGGCTTCGACAGATCCGACGGGAGCTTCGACGAGGGCTTCGACAGATCCGACGGGAGCTTCGACGAGGGCTTCGACAGATCCGACGGGAGCTTCGACGAGGGCTTCGACAGATCCGACGGGAGCTTCGACGAGGGCTTCGACAGATCCGACGGGAGCTTCGACGAGGGCTTCGACAATGATGCTTCGACGAAGTGCTTCGATAGGGATGCTTCGACGAGGGCTTCGACAGATCCGACGGGAGCTTCGACGAGGGCTTCGACAGATCCGACGGGAGCTTCGACGAGGGCTTCGACAGATCCGACGGGAGCTTCGACGAGGGCTTCGACAATGATGCTTCGACGAAGTGCTTCGATAGGGATGCTTCGACGAGGGCTTCGACAATGATGCTTCGACGAAGTGCTTCGATAGGGATGCTTCGACGAGGGCTTCGACAATGATGCTTCGACGAAGTGCTTCGATAGGGATGCTTCGACGAGGGCTTCGACAATGATGCTTCGACGAAGTGCTTCGATAGGGATGCTTCGACGAGGGCTTCGACAATGATGCTTCGACGAAGTGCTTCGATAGGGATGCTTCGACGAGGGCTTCGACAATGATGCTTCGACGAAGTGCTTCGATAGGGATGCTTCGACGAGGGCTTCGACAATGATGCTTCGACGAAGTGCTTCGATAGGGATGCTTCGACGAGGGCTTCGACAATGATGCTTCGACGAAGTGCTTCGATAGGGATGCTTCGACGAGGGCTTCGACAGATCCGACGGGAGCTTCGACGAGGGCTTCGACAATGATGCTTCGACGAAGTGCTTCGATAGGGATGCTTCGACGAGGGCTTCGACAGATCCGACGGGAGCTTCGACGAGGGCTTCGACAATGATGCTTCGACGAAGTGCTTCGATAGGGATGCTTCGACGAGGGCTTCGACAATGATGCTTCGACGAAGTGCTTCGATAGGGATGCTTCGACGAGGGCTTCGACAATGATGCTTCGACGAAGTGCTTCGATAGGGATGCTTCGACGAGGGCTTCGACAATGATGCTTCGACGAAGTGCTTCGATAGGGATGCTTCGACGAGGGCTTCGACAGATCCGACGGGAGCTTCGACGAGGGCTTCGACAGATCCGACGGGAGCTTCGACGAGGGCTTCGACAATGATGCTTCGACGAAGTGCTTCGATAGGGATGCTTCGACGAGGGCTTCGACAGATCCGACGGGAGCTTCGACGAGGGCTTCGACAGATCCGACGGGAGCTTCGACGAGGGCTTCGACAGATCCGACGGGAGCTTCGACGAGGGCTTCGACAGATCCGACGGGAGCTTCGACGAGGGCTTCGACAGATCCGACGGGAGCTTCGACGAGGGCTTCGACAATGATGCTTCGACGAAGTGCTTCGATAGGGATGCTTCGACGAGGGCTTCGACAGATCCGACGGGAGCTTCGACGAGGGCTTCGACAGATCCGACGGGAGCTTCGACGAGGGCTTCGACAGATCCGACGGGAGCTTCGACGAGGGCTTCGACAGATCCGACGGGAGCTTCGACGAGGGCTTCGACAATGATGCTTCGACGAAGTGCTTCGATAGGGATGCTTCGACGAGGGCTTCGACAGATCCGACGGGAGCTTCGACGAGGGCTTCGACAGATCCGACGGGAGCTTCGACGAGGGCTTCGACAATGATGCTTCGACGAAGTGCTTCGATAGGGATGCTTCGACGAGGGCTTCGACAGATCCGACGGGAGCTTCGACGAGGGCTTCGACAATGATGCTTCGACGAAGTGCTTCGATAGGGATGCTTCGACGAGGGCTTCGACAGATCCGACGGGAGCTTCGACGAGGGCTTCGACAGATCCGACGGGAGCTTCGACGAGGGCTTCGACAGATCCGACGGGAGCTTCGACGAGGGCTTCGACAATGATGCTTCGACGAAGTGCTTCGATAGGGATGCTTCGACGAGGGCTTCGACAATGATGCTTCGACGAAGTGCTTCGATAGGGATGCTTCGACGAGGGCTTCGACAGATCCGACGGGAGCTTCGACGAGGGCTTCGACAGATCCGACGGGAGCTTCGACGAGGGCTTCGACAGATCCGACGGGAGCTTCGACGAGGGCTTCGACAGATCCGACGGGAGCTTCGACGAGGGCTTCGACAATGATGCTTCGACGAAGTGCTTCGATAGGGATGCTTCGACGAGGGCTTCGACAATGATGCTTCGACGAAGTGCTTCGATAGGGATGCTTCGACGAGGGCTTCGACAGATCCGACGGGAGCTTCGACGAGGGCTTCGACAGATCCGACGGGAGCTTCGACGAGGGCTTCGACAATGATGCTTCGACGAAGTGCTTCGATAGGGATGCTTCGACGAGGGCTTCGACAATGATGCTTCGACGAAGTGCTTCGATAGGGATGCTTCGACGAGGGCTTCGACAGATCCGACGGGAGCTTCGACGAGGGCTTCGACAATGATGCTTCGACGAAGTGCTTCGATAGGGATGCTTCGACGAGGGCTTCGACAATGATGCTTCGACGAAGTGCTTCGATAGGGATGCTTCGACGAGGGCTTCGACAGATCCGACGGGAGCTTCGACGAGGGCTTCGACAATGATGCTTCGACGAAGTGCTTCGATAGGGATGCTTCGACGAGGGCTTCGACAATGATGCTTCGACGAAGTGCTTCGATAGGGATGCTTCGACGAGGGCTTCGACAATGATGCTTCGACGAAGTGCTTCGATAGGGATGCTTCGACGAGGGCTTCGACAATGATGCTTCGACGAAGTGCTTCGATAGGGATGCTTCGACGAGGGCTTCGACAATGATGCTTCGACGAAGTGCTTCGATAGGGATGCTTCGACGAGGGCTTCGACAGATCCGACGGGAGCTTCGACGAGGGCTTGAATGAAAGAAAAAAGGAATTGAGCATCCAATCTAACAAAACCCACCAAAATAAGCGAAAATTAGAAAGCGGGCAAGAAACCATGGTCAAAAGCAAGCAAGCAAAATATCTGTGAGAAATCCCCTTTGAGAAATCCCCAAATCCTAAATGGGAGTAATCAAGCCAACTAATTATGATCAAAAGCAAGCAAGCAACCCAATCGCAGAAATCCCCAAATCCTAGAATCGAAGCTCTAATTAGAGAGAAGGGTGCGAGAATTACCTCATGGTCCGAGAATTGCACGGAACCCTAGAATCATCAATCAACAGAAATCCCCAATTCCTTTCACCCAAATCTTTGTTTTGACCTTCACTCTTCTTGCAAACCAAATATCTGGCGAAATGGAGGAGGCGGTGCGATTTCGTCGAAAATTATTGAAAAGGGATGAAGAACGGTAGGTTTTGGTAGCGGAAATGGAGGAGGGTAAAAGAGGAGGAGATGAAAAATGAGGCGGTGACTCTAGGGTTGTGAGGCGAGCAAGAAAGGGGAGCTCGTTTTCTCTTTGTGATGAGTTGGGCAGGTTTGTCGATATTCACCAAATCCTCTCTCAAAGAGAGGATTTGAGAAATGCTAAAAATAATAGTATTTAATTATTTGGGGATCTTATATCCCAAAAATTTTTGAAACAAACATGAGTTATGGAATTCTAAAACCCACAAAACCCACTTTTTCATCCATATCCCACCTATATCCCCAAAAAAGTTGAAACAAACACCCCTAAGCATCTAGTTTCAAAATAAGTTAAGAATCGGGCTCTAATAGCAATTTTAGTAATTGGAGAGACTAATTTCCAAATACAATAGATTCAAGAGATTGATTTGAGAAAACCCCAATATTATAGGGTTATATAAATTCAAATACACTTGGCTAAATTTTTTAAGAAATATGAAGAAAATATCTCAACCCAAAGTTTATTATAATTATATATTAACAACATGGAATCTAAGGTTCATACAAATCTTATGGGATAAAGCACGGATGACAAAAGATTTACAATTCAAACCATCAAAAGAATATTAAGAGATATTATGGGTGATCAAATCAGTGGGAAGGAAGTTCATTAGAGGAGATTTACGCCAAGTCTTATCTGTAACTACCTATGGTAAAGAACATATGTAATCAATGCAAGAGTCTCATGAAATCAAATCTTTGGGAAAAATGAAAAATTTTCTCTTAATAGTCATATGAATATGCTTACATTGACCAATTTGTTAAAGAGTTAAGCCAGTAGATATGGAGAAGAGCCTATAATAGATGAGAATTTCATACTATATCTTAGAATAAAAATGTTCATGTGACAATGAGAACAGTTGTGAAAGAAAATAGATTGATACTATCTTTGATCATAAGAAGCAAATTCGAAGAAAGGAGGTTCCTTACATCTCTTTTAACTTTTGCATAAGTATACACTTTCCTCCTTAATGCTCAATCATATGCCAAACTTTTGTACTTGAAATATTTTGAACCAAAATATTATCTAGAATTATTGTGAATATAAATCATAAATAATTATTTCTATCTTCTATATTATTAATTATTATAATTTCATTTTTTCTATGAATTTTTCTTTTTCATGTTATCTGCATATAAATTCTTTTATAGTCAATTTAGAACATAAAACAACAATTTAGAACATAAAACAATCACCTTTGCATGAATAATTATAACATGCATCACGTGCAATGCACGTATTGCATACTAGTCTATTTAAAAGTTAATTGTAATTTTGTGTAATTAAATAACATCCATATTTTAATTATTTAAATTGAAAATAAATATTATACTTGTGTCTATGATTTTAGCTTTACCCTTTATCACAAGAGCAATGCTAGTTGGACCCAAAAATAGGACAGGATTAGGGGACAGTTTAGGTGGCAAGCTGATGTGTCAAATAAATCAGTAATGAGCTGGCAACAACTAATAGTAATGAAGGACCTTTTCGTAATTACAATGCATTCTTAATACTATTTTCCCCAAATCCCACCTAGCCTCCTGCCGTCGGGGTAGCTCTCGGTTCTCACCAAACTGGGATTTTATTCGGCACTTCATCACTCCATCTAGGGTTCGTTGTAATTGTCTCTGGTTGCATGAGTTTAGAATGTTTCTAGTAATATAAGTTTGCAAAATTTTGCTGCATTTTCACTCCACGATCATCACGAATCAGTTATGGGGGGGGTCACTGCTTCTTCATCACCCACTCTCTCGCTCCAATGGCAAAGAGCTAATCCTAATCTCTGCAATTTCTAGGAAGTCAAGGGGAGAAGAAAAAGGGAGGAGGAAGAGGAAATGGCTACAAATTTCAAATATTCCCAAAGTGCCCTTAGCTAATGTTTCGGTGCGTCCAGCTTACAACAGAAAATGACACGACAAAACTGGAAAAATCTTTTCCACCTCAGCTGTCCCATGAAAAACTAAATAACATCTTGTGTAAATATTGCATGAGGTTCATATATTTTTCTTCTTTAATTTATTCTTTTTTCTACATGCATCACCATTTCTTTTTACATTTTCTCTTTTATTGTGCATGTTTGTTAGGATAATATACAATTAACATGCATATATATTTTTGATCCAAATTTTTTATGTACAAAATAAAATAGCAGAAGATAAGTTCATCAATATGCAAAATAAATTAAAATAGATAAGTTGGAAGATTGATTATTACTAGAATTTTTATGTGCAAAACAAAAACTTCGAGATAAATTCATCAATATCTAAAATAAATTAATTTTAGTAAATGAATTTTTCATTGTCCTTTATAAAGTTAAAATTAGAACAATCAATATCTAAATAACAAAAACTAAAACAATTAGATGGAAGATTGATTATTACCTTCTCAAGATCATAACTTTGAACAATAAATAATTTGATATCCAATCAAGAAAATAACACAAATGTTATAGTTAAAATGCAACAATTATGACCATAATAAAAATTAATGTAAATAATAACAAATACCAAAATTTAAATTTATACATACTAAGTACAATCAAATTTCTGAGCAGATTAAATTTGATACAATCAAGATCAAATACCAAAAAAAAAACAATCAAGATGGAAGATCGATTATACCTTATGAAGGTTGCAACTTTCAAATTTTACTAATCGATGTTCAATCGAAAAATAACAGAAACATTATAATTAAAGTGCAAGATATATGATCAAAATAAAAATTAATATAAATAATAACAAATAAAAAGCATAAAATTATAATTGACACATAAAAAATTGATACATATTGAATTGTCAATTAAATTAAATTGATCTAATCGAGTTCTAAATAATAAAAGAAGTAAGAACAATTAAGATCAATTATTACCTTCTCAAGATCATAACTTTTAGACTATACATAATCGATATCTAAAATGCACAAATATCATAATTAAAATGAAATAATTATGATCGTAATAAAAATTAATGTTATGGAAAATAAAAAATAAAAATTAATACATATGATCATTCAAAATAAAGAGAAGAGAACCCAAAATCCAACTTGAAAGCATCATCAGTCCGAAAAAAATCAACAACAAAGAATTATTACAAGAACGAGAAAATTGACTTTGGAGAATTTTTTCTATGAAGAGAGAGACATAATGTGATACTCTTAAAATATAATAGATATGGTTAATTTTTATTAGCAAGATTTCAAATTTAAATTGCCCTCAATCTTTTCTCCCCATCAAATATTTAGGCTTACCTCTTAAGCAGGGAAAGTTTTTAAAAGTGATTGGTAACTAATTATCGATAAAATCTATCAAAATCTCTCCTTACGGAATGCTAAACATCTCTCTCTTGGAGGTAGTGACCCTTATTAACTCAGATCTCTCTTCTCTCCCTCTCCATTATATGTTATATTCAAACTTCCAAGCTAGCTCATTAAGAATATTGGGGAGGAATCGATAAATTTAGCCCTTTCAAATGTATGGTCAATTGGTAAGTTGTTACTATGAGCAAGAAGAAGGTGGATTGGGAGTTCTGTGCATGAAGGAGTTCAACAATGCTCTACTCCCTAAATGGCTAAGGAAAATAATGAGCATGGACTCTTTGGTAGGATCCATTCTATCTTCTCTATATTCAAATAAGCTTTCTACTATCCAGTTTGGGCATCAAAGGGCATCTCAGTCCATGCTTTGGAATGATATTTGATCAATTAAGGAGACTTTTCTTAATTTCTGCCATTGAAATTTGGAGATGGAAAAAAGTACGGTTTTGGGAGTATAAATGGGCTTCACATAATTCTCTATCAAGCACTTGCCTAATCTTTATAATTTGGCTTGGTCTCTGTTTTGTATCCGGATAAAGTTTTGGCCCCACGATACAAATTATCTTAATTTATTCGTCATTTAAATTCTTATCCTATAAGGAGTTGTAGTGGATTGACATAAGATCATATCTGGATAGTTTCCTTGATGGATGGAAGCTGTCTTTTAAGAAGTCTTATCTTTTAAGAATTCTAGTTATAACATGAGGGTCCTAGCCTAGCATATAAATCTGACCATAGTTTCTCCATCGATTTAGGCTATTCGGTAAGGTATAGACTAGAAACTCTTTCTAATTTTTTATTTTATTTATTCTAACGGTGATTTGATTTTTGTTCTTTGTTTATGTATATACTCAGATTATCTCTAGTTTCATTTAATTTTCCGAGTTACAAATCTATTTAGATAATAATGGCTAGAGGTATCTTTTAATTAAATTTATTTTCGTTATGTTTTCTGTATTTATTTAGTTTACAATTTCTAACATTTGGTATCAGAGCCAACTCCATCTATGTTGTTTAGTTTTTAAGATCTCGGATCATGTTGTTATTCGTTGTTCTTTTCTAGCCTATAAAGTCGTAGTATAATAAACATGAGACATGAAAACCAAGATGAAGGCGATATTTATAACTTAGTTTAACGCCTCTAAAAGTTCTTATCTTGTTAATTAGTTAATCTATTCTTAAAGTTTAAGAAAACTAAAGTTTGAGAAAACTTGCATCTTTTGTTTGTTTTGTCTTTAGTGTTGATCCTACTTGTGCTTCTTACTGGCAAAAGTACAGTTATCATTCAAAATTTATAAAGATTGTCTATAACTAAATTAATTGAACTTCATGCATGTGTTCATGTCGGCCAATGTATGTTTCTTTGGGCCGTCTTAATTAATTCGACCCATTGGGATATTTGGATGATCATATATTAAAGGTGTTGTTATAAGATCTTACCAAACCTGCAATCCTCATTTGTGGTTCTGTCAACATGGTTGCCAGTAATAAAGTTTTATATTAGTTGCATTTTGTTAAAGCAAAAGGTTACTTTCTTTTGGTTTAATTATACAGATGCATGTTTTGATCACCGGGTCAAGTTTTTATGTGGAACTTTTTTCAATAACATTGCTTTGTCATGATACAGTGCAGATTAGTGAAAAGAAAATATAGTTCTTTCTAAATTGAAAGTAATAAGGTTAAGTTATTTTCATTTGTAATTTTATCATGCAGCATGTGCAATATATGTGTTCTGCAGTTTGCTAAAATTCTAGATTTATGATGTCTTGAAGTAATAACGATTACCGAATGACTTAAGAGTAGCCATAACATCTTAGGTCATGAGGATAGTCAAATAAGGATTAACACACTTCATTAAGTTTTAATGACATCTAAGGTGCGATTAATTCAAAGAAATAGTAACTCACCCCATAGGAAGTTATTATTGTTTTGGGTTAATTGGAATAAGATATTAAAAGCAATACCAAGAAATAAATTATTCCACACCTATGGGGCTAGGAAAATTTTATTCTTAATATTACTTTTAAATATCTTATTCAATTAACCCAAAATAATAATAACTTCCCTATGTGGCGAATTACTATTTCTTTAATTAATGACAGATGTCATTAAAACTTAATGAAGTGTGCTAATCATTTGACTATCCTCATGAGCTAAGATGTTGTGGCTACTCTTAAGTCATTCGATAATATTATTACTTCAAGAAATCATAAATCTAGAATTTTAACAAACTGTAGAACACATATATTACATGCTTCATGATAAAATTACAAAAGAAAATAACTTAACTTCATTACTTTCAATTTAGAAAGAACTGTGTTTTCTTTTACTAATCATAGCGTATCACTATATCATGACAAACCATAATTCCTCCATATGATTTAGGCTATTCGGTAAGGCATAGGCTAAAAACTCTTTCTGTTTTCTTTATTTTATTTATTCTAACGGTGATCTAATTTTTGTTCTTTGTTTATGTATATACTCAGATTATCTCTAGTTTTGATCTAATTTTCTAAGTTACAAATCTATCTGGACAACAATGGCTGGAGGTATCTTTTAATTTAATTTATTTCCGCTGCGTTTTTTGTATTTATTCAGTTTACAATTTCTAACACTCAGCAGGTTGTAATCAAATCTCAGGGTTCTTTTATCGATCTTGAATGGGTATGGAAACCAACATTGAGAAGAGCAATGACTGTTGTTGAGAAAAATCTGAAAGAGGTTTTGCTTGCCTCTCTAAGATCTTTTGAGCCATCTTCAATCTCAGATGTCTTGTGTTGGTCTATTCACAAGTCTGGGGAATTCTCTGTTAACTCTCTATATAGGATTTTAAACTTAAGAGGAATTCTCAACAATTATTATGCTTCTATTTGGCATTCGGCTTTGCCGTTGAAAGTTAAAATCTTCTTTTGGATTCTAACCAAGAGAAAACTTAACACTAAATGCCATCTTGCTAAGAAAGCATGAGAAAAGGATCTCAAATGCATTTTTGCAATTCTGAGATGGAGACCGATGATCTTCTTTTTTTCTCATGCTCAATGCTTACAGGATTTTGCGATTTCTTTAGGAATTACATAGAGTTTCAGTCATGGCCAAATTCTTTTCATGAACTTTTAGTCTCATTAGGGAGCTTCCTATCATCCCAAAATTTCACGATTATTTAGAATTTAATTCTGCCAATAAACTGCTGGTGCATCTGGAATGCGAGAAATAATAAAATATTTAATGGCGAGGAGATTATAATAAATGCTTTGATTTCTTACATTCTATATTTCTTGCATTTTTGGACATATGGAGCAAAAGGAAAGAAGTTTGAGAAGTTTAAATTTGCCATGGCTTCAGCAAGCCTCCCAACTTTTTACAAAGAAGATGATGGAGAGAATGTTGGCCAATAAGGTCAAAGTTGATGGCTGTTGCGGTCTTATTGAGCTGAGCCTCTGTTTTTATGTTGGGTTGTGATGTAACCATGGTCAATTTTAAATTTTTTCCTTTTTCTTCCATGATTGTTGATGTTTGTACATATAGCTCTAGGTTTGTTGTCATTTTTCATGATTTGAACTTTTTAATCCTTTAGTTTTTTTTTTTTGGGGAGGTGGGTAAGGTTCATTATGAAAATCTATGCATGGGGTGAGTGACGACAAGGTCCGCTCCTCATCCTAATGAATTTCCTAGTAAAATTATCCAACCTTTTTAATTGCTTTAGCATCTTTTAGTTCATAATCTATGTACATTTGGTTTTCTCATATATATATATATATATATATATATATATATATATATATATATATATATATATATATATATATATATATATATATATATATATAGTAAGGCTCTATGAACTTAAGTTCATATTGAATAGTGGTGACTTTTTCTAACCACTCATCTTGCTTTGGGATCCGTGAAAGATATAAAGGCCACTTTGAGATTTGTGCATCACAAATCTCAAGGCAGATGAGTGGATAAAAAGTTGGTGCACCACATTATGAACTTAAGTTCATAAGGCTCTTATCTATATATATATATATATATATATATATATATATATATATATATATATATATATATATATATATAGAGAGAGAGAGAGAGATTAATGGGTATCATTGACATATGAGGATTTTCCTCATATAAGCTTAGGTGGCACAATCTTCACCAAGTGTAGGAGAGAGAATAAAGTAGGAGAGAATGCCTCTTATTTTATTACAATCATACTTGGTGGAGATTGTGCCCGTCACAGATATGAGGAAATCAATATGTCAACTCATATATATATATATATATATATATATATATATATATATATATATATATATATATATATATATATATATATATAGTAGCGATATAGTGAGATGGTGAGATGGATTGCTTAGCGTGAGATGACCATTCTGCAGTTAGATTCAAATTAATGGTTAGATTTAAACCAATAGTTTAATTAACTAAAGATATGTGGCCCCACATTTATTTGATTTTCTGCCAAATCTTCTCTAGCAGAACCCTAACCCTAACCGAACCCACTAACCTAAACCTAACAGAGGCAGAACCCGAACTCGGACGTGAACCTTAATCCTAACCCAAACTGAACTCACTAAGCCTAACAGAATCCTAACCCGAACCCAAACCCTAACCCTAGCTTGAACCCACTAACCCTAACCCGAACCTGAACCCAAATATGAAAGAGAGGAGGCAGAAGGGAGGATATGGAAAATCTTAAAGAAGATTTGGCAGGGAAATCAAATAAATGTGGGGACCACATATCTTTAATTTATTTATTTATTAGTTTAAATTAAACCATTAATTAAAATCTAATGGTGTAAAATAGCCATCTCACGTAAGCATACCACCTCACCATCTCACCCTATCACTTCTCTCTCTCTCTCTCTCTCTCTCTCTCTCTCTCTCTCTCTCTCTCTCTCTATATATATATATATATATATATATATATATATATATATATATATATATATATATATATATAGAGAGAGAGAGAATGCATATTGCCCTACTTTTCCTTCACAAGTAAAAAACTTCTTAATTATTGGTTATTCAAATTAGGTTTAACAGAACTAGGGCAAAAATTTGTTACTATATTTAACTAATATCTTAATTAATTTAAAATATCTAAATTATATTAAATAATATTTTTCTTAATTTTAAACTCTAAATCGAGAGAATGTCACGTGTCAATCTTAGAGATGTTTAGATTTTAGCGAGTAGTTAGATGATGATAGAATCTGAAGATTTTGCATAATATTATATTTGGTGACAAATATACCAAAAATATTATTTTCCCTCCCTTTTATTTTAAATTTTAAAAATTAATAAATTTTGGTAACTGAAAATAAGGTCCTTAGGTGTTGTTTGGCAAAGGGTTAAGTGAAGGGTTAAGGAGACTTAACCCTTCCTTAACCTCCCAAACACAAAAAATCTATGCAAGGGTTAAAGTGGGTTAGCCCTCCATAATTTGCCAAACACAAAAAATACACAAGGGTTAAGATAACCCTTCGACGGAGTTAAAATGAGTTAACCCTTCCAAGTGAGGGGTTTACTACTGCTCCTGTTTTGGAGGATTAAGAGATAACCCCTCTATTTATAAAGAAAATAGTCAAAATCTTTATTATTCCCAAACACTAAAAATGATCACAAGGGTTAAACTAAATCTTACTTAACGGGCTAATACTTTAATCCTTTGGGTTATCAAATGGGCTAACTATGTTAACCCTTCTTCTTAATCTCTCGTCCTTAAGTCTTTGCCAAACAAGGCCTTAAAGATCACCATAAGATTAAACTTGCTAATAAATAAAGATAATTGGGCATGAGAATATCCCCTAACTGATTTTGGATTTGATTTTCTAAAATTATAAAGATCGGATATAGATTAATAGGTAAGATAAATTATGGAATGATATTGAACGGCTGAGATCCTTGTCTTTGTGTTAAATAATTTTGAGAAGCAAGAAGCTGATGTGTTATACTGATATTTTGTGAAGCTTCTTACTAATATGTCAAGCTATGGTGAGTTTAAGGTCTTTGGGTTTCAACATTCCAACTCAACTTCAAATGAACTAACCAACATTCGAAATTAAGTGCTAGTAGTGTCGGATATCCTTTAAATTGTGTTATTATGTATAACCACATATACTGATATTTTTAATCTCAAAACATTCATCAACATTAGGGGACTAATTTGAAATTAAAAGACTTAGGGGACTATTTTCATTAACACTTAAAAGAGATTTGGGTGACTAATTTCAAAACATATATGGAGATTGAGGGGCTAATTTCAAATAAGAAATATTTAGTGAACTACTATTGAATTATTTTGAGCAATATAGGTTTATCATATAGCAACGAATAGTACTCATTTACTTAAAAATTACATAACAGCTCAATAAAATAATCAAATGGTATCTTTATGTAATTGTTTCCCAAAATAATTTCAACTGAAACAATATAACAATCTAAATCAGAAGACCGCCTTTATTATATCACCAAATCAAATCAAATCCTAAGAGTTTGAGGTTAAGCTTTGCTTAGACGGCGAGGTTGATGGGGGTCCAAGCATGGCGATGTTGGATCCAAACACCTGGATATATCAACCACTTTGAATCACTTCAAATATGAAAAACTAGACCAAGCAGTTAATTCAAGAATTTGAAAGATTTTAAACAGGGAAACAATTTAGAGAGCATTTTGTTCAAAGAAATCAATTCTTTTAACAGAACAATTAAAATTTTCTCTCCCTCCAACACGAAATCCTCTTTGCTTTTGCTTCACAATGTAATTTTAGAGCACAAACCGCATCGTTACATCTTAAAAGAAGAGCTTTCCTTTTGCCAAGCAATGAAAATTAACTTCAGAGGCTTATATGGTGCATTATGTGACAATGGAAAGTGTACTTCTATCTGAGATGTGGTAACACTACTTTCAAGCTCCCATATACATTGAAACTTTTGCACCCTCGATCCTTACGCCACCTAACTTTCACTGATATTATACCAAAATTACATATTTGAACTCAATATCTTTTCTCTAATTATCAGTTTACTTTCGCGTTTGATTTTTCTATATTTTAACACTTTCTTGGTTCAATCGGCTCTAACTTCGCATCCGCATGTGCTTCCCTCTTATATACAATGTGCGCCTCCTCCATCTCTGCCTCCTCCAACCTCGATGAAGGCATTGTTTTTTTTAGTTTTATTTTTCAGCTCAGAAATTTGTCAACAACATATCGACGAAGGCATTGTTGATGACCCCAGCAGCTGCATAGGTGAGGGGCCCATATTTTTGGAAAACTTTGACATGTGTTATTCCTCGTCAAGCCGATTGAACTAGGCGGCGTCGATTACTAGTCTTAAATGACTAATATATCTTCATGAGAATTAATGCTTTTGCCAAGAACCTACAAGGGGTTATTGATACATTAGTCTTAGGTGGTTGATATATGTCCTTAATCCATTTTCAATTTGCTCAAAATCCTTGTTTTCACTTTCGAAGGACTTCTGCAGCCTAAAAAGCAATTGATTGATTTGCTAAAACTAATGGGTCAACTACAGATCGGATTTAGGTATTGAAATAAAATATGAAATTAGACATTGTTTTGGTCTTTTGTATTGTAATTAACACAAACTACAATAAAAAGAAATTACAACGAAATGAAGGAAAAACTTGTATTAACTGGATTCTTTTCAGTGTGCCGATGGAGCGTCGATCTTGTACTCCGTTGATGATCGACTCATACAATGGGTCTTTTCTTTGTTGATGATCTTTGATCTCTTGAAAGATAGCGGTCTTTGGATGAAGAAGAGATATAAAGAAGCCGAATACCACCTTCGCCTTTGTTCTTGTCGTCGTGTTATCCATCTTTTCGCGTGTCCGATGATCCCTAAGTAAATAGATGCTATTTAACTTCGAAGAGATATTAATCAATCCTTTCTCACAAGGATTGTTGATTAAGCCAGATGACTAGCTGAAGAAAACGAATCTTTTCTCACAAAGATCGTTGATCGAGCCAAATGATTAGCTGATAATAATGATCTATGAAGATCAATGAGAATGGAGGAGAGATGAGCCCTTTGTCGATGTACCCTCTAAATCTCTCTCGCTTTTCTCAATGGCAAGAAACTTAGCTAAGAACAATGTTAGCCCTAAGGCGTTTCCTCTGCCCCCCTTGCGTCACATTGAGCATGCCTATTTATAGGCTTAAAAGCATTAAGGAGTGAGTTAGTGAGCCTTAACTCCTCTTGAATGAGTGAGTTAATGGTCATTAGCTTCCATTTAAATGGATGAGTTAGTGGTCATTAACTCCCCTTTAAATGGGTGAGTTAGTGGTCATTAACTCCCTTAAAATGGGTGAGTTAGTGGAGTGAACCGTTTTCTTAAAAGTAGCTTCCGAAAAATGTTATGGGCGAGGTTCGCCAATATCGGCCATGGGTGAAGTTCGCTAATAACAGCCACGAGCGAACTTCGCCAGAATAGAGATAGTCCACTTTCTTTGGAATGTGGGTGACGTGGCCCACATGGGCTATTGGGCGAAGCTCGTTTAGGTGAGTTTCGCTGCGACTTATGCAAGCTTCACTGCTACTTCAGCGAACTTCTCTGTGGCTTCGGTGAACTTCGCTGCGTGGCCGACTAGACTATTTGGTGGCGAAGTTCGTTTTAGGTGAACTTCGCTTGAAGCTTCACTTTGACTTGGTCTTGAGAGCGAGCTTCATTATGACTTGGGCGAGCTTAGCTATGGCTTAAGCTTTCTTTGATAAGTTTAGATTTGGCTTAGAATCTGACTTGAACTCATTTATTGACTCGGTGACTTGAGGATGCCTTTCGACTCGACCCAGAGTCCAAATTGGATATGCCTTTTGACTTGGACTCAGAGTTCAACTTGAGAACGACTCTTAACTCGACCTTGAGTCCGAAATGAGGATTGACCTGGACTCAGGTCCTCTTTGGCTCAGATGCAGTCATGTTTGCATGTGATCCAAGTGAACTTCACTTTAGCCTACCATCGGCTGATGCTTCAGCACATTTGAAGTGTTCAACCCATGGGTGTTCACTTCTTAGACTCGAACTCAGCATTGGTCAAATAGAATATATTTTAACTATCTACAAGACCCCCCAAAGTTTTCGTTATCCTATATTCAGACTTTTATAGGGAACGAAATATTTTGGGTAATTGCCAGAGGTGTAATGTTGAACGTAGCTTTGGTTGTCTTTCTTAGGCTAAACATATCTCCATTTGACTACTTGGTTGCCAGAGGTGTCCTGTTGAATGTGGCTTTTCATCGTTGGGCTCATCTTGGTTGAATTCTAGGTTGCATTTTGAAGTGCTTGTCGTTGAGATTCCATCCAATTCTTAGTTTGGAACCCATATTTAGAGTGGAGCTACTGAAGCGTGTCCAAATGTTTGTGTAACTGCTGAAGCATGGCCAAATGTTACGTAGCTGTTGAAGCATAGCTGGATCTTGGCGTAACTGCTGGAGCATAGCCGAATATTTGGCATAACTTTTGGAGTGTAGCTGGATATTGGTATAACTGCTGAAGTGTAGCTAGATGTTGGCGTGACTGCTGGAGTGTAGCCGGATGTTGGCGTACCTATTGGAGCTTAGCCGAATATTTAACCATAGTTTATACTCATACGTAGCTGGAGTATTCCATCATCTCAGTCGAGCTAGGGAGATTCATAGGTCCATAGTTTAGGCTCTTGTGTAGTTGGAGTGTTGGAAATAGTTTATACTCATGTACCAATTGGAGCCTACACAGTTTAAGCTCTTAAGGCATTGGAGCATGGAGAAGTAGCTTATACTCGTATACTCATCAAAGTGTAGGGAGCAGTTTAACCTCGTATACCATGTAGGCATAAAAAATTGCTTATCGGTGCGAGCGAAACTTCGTGGATGGGTTGGCAACTAACGATCCATTCGACAAACCGGCGTCGCAAAAGCGCGTGCCGCAAAAGCGCGTAGAAGCGAGTTGGCGAGCACATGAAGTGAGTCGGCAAGGCGTCACGAGCCAATGAAACGGCGTGCGAGGAGTTGACTAAACTCAAACGTTGACGAGACGGAATCAACCGTGCCAGTCCATCAATGCAAACGGGCGCTTAAGCTCGAAAGTTGATCGGGCACGGACTCAAACCAACGGCGACATTACGAGAACCTAAGCCCGGAAGACCGAAAGAATCGTGAAGAATCGACGGAGAAACGGCGAAGCGACGAACGCCGCAAAGGCGGCCAGCGGCAAACCGGCCAAAGTGGCAAGGTGTACTTTGGTCGAGAACCACCTCGTGGCAGGCCAGAAAGTGTGGCAGAAAATGGCGGTGGCCGACAAGTGGCGAGCCCACGAATGCGTACCTCCATTGTATAAATAGGGGGTCTTGGACTGGCGGAGAGAAAAAGGGGAAAAAAGGCGGATTAGAGAGGACTTTGGGCTTGGCCTGGATTTTGGAGGATTTTCGAAGAGTTCTCACGAGGTCCGAGCCGTCGGCCTTACCGTTCCAGAGCACGCGAGCACAAATCTAGTCGGCGTCGATCTGGCGGAAGGCGGGTCGGTCGAACTCTGAGATACCCTCTAGGTTAAGCCGTCTTAACCTCGGGGATAGCCATGATTTCTCCTAGTAGATCTCACCCGCCAGCGATCCTCTCCTTCGTGAGTGTGATCCCCTCAGGCGCTTCGTGAAACGAGCTCCTTTACATCTGTAGTTCCAGAACCCGGGTCTCTACCTGGATTGGAATTGCGCGGTGGTTCACGGACACAAAAGTCCCCGTACGGGCAAAGAACCCGCATGGCGAGGACCTCGATATATCAGAGATCCTCGTGTTTGTTCAAAAGGAAAAAGTTGTAATCTTTTTTTTTGATTTTCATTGTAAGACTTAAAATAAAAGGCGAATTTGTTTCAGGCGACTGAAGTTTGTAACAGTTCAAATCAATGACAATCATCCCAACTTTTACCGAACAAGGCTGGCGACCACGGTGGGAGCCACCGGCCTCAGTCGGAGGAGTCGAGTGCGTGCAGCCCAGCGGATCCCTATCCCGGTGGAGGAAGAGGTCGAGTTCGAGTTCGACCAGGTCACGAGGAGTATCTTTCCTCGTCCTCGGATCATTCCCCGCGCCCCAAGGACTTCTGCTGCAAGGAGAACCCGATGGGCCTCGATGTAGAGCCCCGGGGCGGCGAGTCCAACCCGCCGCGGGTGCGAAATCCCCCGGCCCGAAGTCGGATGGCGCCGAGATGAACGCCGAGCGATCGCGCTCTCCACGAGCTTCGCCAAAGCGGCGACAAAGCATGGCGCAAGCTTGCAAGGCCATGCAATCCGTGGATGGGGTCCACTCTGGCGGATCTAAGATCGGACTTATCGCGAGGCTTCAGCCTCAAGTGATCGACGGTCTATCCAAGCCGTCAACCAACGAGTGGGTCCGCGTCAAACGGAACCGTTCCACCTCCGGGGCGTCCGAGGCCAGCGCCTCCTTCTTGCGAGCACGAGCTTTGGTGCAGCAGGCTCGTGAGTTGAAGAAACAGGTGAGGAAGAAGCCGCTAACATACCACCAGGTTTGGAGGCCCAAGTCTAACGGTGCCCCAACCCCAGTTGCCCACTCAGCGCCAAAGTTCAAGTCCGACGGCGCCTCAAGGTCAAAGGTGCCTGCACCTGAACCGGTGGTGAAGCCAATTCCCGTCACCACCACCAAACCAACTATCAAAGATCGCTTGGGTCCTCTGAAGGGATCACGGGTCACTCCTCATACAGGAGGCTGCACCCGTTCCATAAAGGACCGGGAGATTCCTGCGACATCTCCAACCGGATTAAAGATCGAAGTCCGAGAGTCCCCTGAAACTTCACGCTCACATAAGCGGAAGTCAAGGCGAGTTACTTTCGGTAGTTTTGGCCATTCTCGGAAGGAGACGCTCTCGTCTGATGACGACGACGTTATACCCGAGAGATCACGCCAACACACGGCAGATTGCTCCGCTACACACCGGCGAGTGTACTACCGTGCAAGAGTGCGAAAATCTCGAAGGATTCCCCTAAATTGGCGGTCATGCTTGTGCTCCAAACTCATCAAGGCGGTGCTCTCAGTGCAATTGGCAAGAAACTCGGAAGGGTATCGGTCTTCGAGGCTTAGCACCAACAGCGAGAGACCTAGGTCAAGGCGACTCCGTGAAGGATGACATCGAGAAGATGAATTGCGGAGGTCACTAACAACATGACCGGCAAAGAATCGTCGTCCAGAGCCATCCGCGCATGCCATGGTTAACTTCGTTTGCGGTCCGGGACTATCCGGCAGTCCGAATCGACAAGCTTGAAAGGGATACCCGGAGGATGATCGTCGAGATATTGGCTCATAATTGCCTCGGATCACCGTATCTGAAAGGGAGCCCCAAGAAATGCTCATGATCGATCTGAGATCAAGTGGCTAAAATGCTAGATGAAGCGTTGAATAAGCGTGAAAACTTCAAGCTAGAGATGGAGCCGGCCATGCACGAGCGATGAAATGCATGATCAACAGATCCAAGCCTTGCGAAACATCGGCGAATCAGTCGGCGTATCAACATCGATGAAGATGATAGCGATTCGTCGGGAGGAACCACAAGAAGATGATAACCCTCCCGAACCTTGGCCGGGCAAAACATAGAGGTTGTTGCTCGAGAAAGCGAAAAGATCAAAGACTTGGAGAGCAAAATCAACTCATTGATTTCCGCTCAAGAAGTAAAGAAGACAGGTATTCCTTGCCCATACAGGGAGTGGGAATCAATTACCGGTCAGTTTAACTTAATAAACTTCACACCATTTGACGGAAGGGTTCCCCGCGACGCGATTTATTTCAAGTCACACCTCGGAGTTATTTCAACTTGAACCCCGATGGTTCGGTCATTCGTTCGCACCCTTCGTGGGCGCCGAATGGTACCGCCGTCTCAAACCGGGAGCATTCACATTTGGGGCGACATGGAGTCTAGCTTCCTTACCAATTTCTTTGATGCGATACGAGGTATCGATCGGGACATTGCTCGACGAAGCGGCGGAGAAAGTGGATATCTTTGTCAAACGATTCGGAACAAGGCAATGGCTGTGGGATCCAATAGGAGGAGTTCATCCTCCAAACTGCCACGATAACTTATCGATAGATGTGCTTGAAGCAATGGGTACAGCACCATCGATAACGTGGAAGGACTTGAAGGTTCGTGGAGAGCAAGCTGAAAGATTCCTTAAAAGGAAAAAGGCGGAAAGAGGCCAGCCAACAGCGGAAGCTCCGAAGCGTAATTTTGTCCCACGCGGCAAAGGGAAAGAGCAGCCTAAGGCAGTTGCGAACCAAACATTTCAACTCCAACCGGCAGCCAGCGGCAAGAGCGGGCCGCGAGCCACATCAACGTGGCAACACGGGCCCGCAGCGAAAGGCCTCGGAGGCGATTCGAAATCCTATTCCTTTAGGGACGACGAGATTCCCGGTCTCTTCAAATATCTTGTCGAAAATAACAAGATCAAGCTCCCTCCGATTCAGAATCAAGAGGAAGCAATGAGGTCGAACGACCCAAAATACTGCGCGTATCACAGGGCAATTCATCACCCTACTAAATCCTGTTTCAGCCTTAAGGATAAAATCCAGGCTTTAATTGATGTAGGGGTCATCACTATGAAGCCGTCCAAAGAAAAGAAGGTCGGAGCGAATGCGGTGTCCATAAGCTTCGGGTCGGTACCGTTGACATGGTTTGAACCTGAACCAGTGGTCAAAGTCGCAGTGAAGACGGTGAATGACGACCCACACAAGCAACGCCAGAAAGGACTTGTATCGTATACAGCCCCGAATGGCGAAGTCTTGTGGGTCCACCCAGACCTACTTGAAGATGAGCAATGGGTAGCCTCTTCTTCGTTGAAGAAAAAGCCGAAGCAGAAGGGAAAGGCATGCCATGCTACTTCCGCAATTCTGGAGGGAGACGATGAACAGGTGGTAACATTCCAGCTGTCCGAAGGAACACAAGCCCACGCCACCGAGTGGACCGCAGTACAAGTACAAGTACCGAAGTCCCGACCCTAATGCCAAGCGCTCAGGTGGGGTACCAACAAATCCCTCACTCGCCTGAGAAAGCGCCAGCCAGTGGTTGCCAAAGACTCGACAAAGCGTAAGAAGTTCAGCTCGGCGGTCTCGATTCGGTCGCTGGGTGGAAGAGTTAAACCGGAACTTGAACTCTCCATACCGCTTTGGCGTAATGGCACAATGGCCAATATCCCGCAAGGATCACTCTCTATGAGTTGCTGCGGTTATCAAAGAGACGAGAGCTCTTCAAGAAGCCCTCGCCGATTCGAAGTCTTCCTCACGGATTAGGCGAGTCGAAGAGTCGGCCCAACAATGCAATCTTGCGACTAAACACTTCCCCTGCATCACTTTTACAAAGGAGGATATGCAGACGAGGAATTCCAAGCACGATAGGCCGCTATACTTCACCGGGTATATTGGTTCTAGCGAAGTTAACCGGATCCAAGTCGATCCGGGTTCCGCTGTGAGCATCATGCCCCTGCGCCTCATGTATCATCTTGGAATTCCTGCCAGTAAGCTGGCATCAACAGGCACAATGATTTATGGATTTAACACCAGCGGGTCTCGGCCGCTTGGTAAGATCCGGATAAAGTGCCAAATGGGGGACTTAAAGTCCGAAGTCACCTGCTATGTGATTGACGCGGAGACTTCCTATAACTTATTGTTGGGTTGGCGGATCCACAATAATGTTATAGTCCCTCTACTCTTCATCGTGTCTCAAATATGTAGACACGAATAATGAGGTCAAGGCGGTGGTCGCGGACAAACAACCGTTTAAGGGGATGAAGAATTATTTCAGCGATTCTCTCCTCTACTGATGTGAGTCCGCTGAATCATCGGCAAAGCGCAGGCGGTGATGGAGAAGGAAACGTCGGCGGGCTTGGTTATAGTGGTGGTTTTGTTTTAAATGACATTGTACCTTGTAATCAATCTTGGCGATGAAGAATCGTCGGATGAACATTGTAATTGGCAAATTGCCGATGAATCAATAAATGACGATTTAGAGTACCCTTTGTCTTTAAAAGATGTGATGATAGGTTTATCGATAATCGAGTTGCACCTACCAACTTCGGTCATTTTGCTTTACACAAAAGCGATTCAGACTCCTTTGGGACGGCTTTTCGTCATCCACGAAGATCGAGTAGTGAAAAGACTTGGTTTACGGTAAAGGAGATGCGGTTCAGCGAATCATTTCTTAAGCGGCGAAGGCGACAATGGACCTATCCCCACACATTGGATATAGTCGAAACAGGGTATCATGAAGAGATGGGGTACAACTTGACACAAGGAGAAGGTCTATGTTTTGGGCGAGGTCCTCGAATCCCTCGAGGCGGCATATGTCCCAAAGGGAAGCGGATAATTACTATGCATTTAGAAGGGATTGGGATACGAATCCTACTCGAGAAAATGAATGCTCGTGGTGATTGATAATAATCCACCGGTGAGAGAGACGGACATTCGTGCGATTCTTGGCGTGGGATTGACACCGACCTCGGAGAAGCTTTCAAGGCTTTAATGTCAAATATGGCAGTTGATCACCTCTTGTTGAGAGTGATGAAGACATGCCAACATGGGAAGACCCATGGATCCATCAACTCAAGAGCGGTTAGGGATAGGTTCGAACAAAGAGAACCCCCACTAAGGATGAGGTAGTCGAGTTAATATGGGTGATAAAGAGCATCCTAAACTCATAAACATATCAAATCGCTCCCCTCGGAAGAAAGAGTTGATTGCCCTAATTAGGGAGTATATCGATGTATTCGCCTGGAGTTACGAGGACATGCCAGGACTCGACCCTAATGTGGCGACACATCGCCTCAACATCAAAGCGGATGTCAAACCTGTCAAGCAACAGCAAAGACGGTTTCGTCCACAAATATTGGAGGCAATCGTTGATGAAGTGAAGAAACTCATAGAATCGGGATTCATCGAGGAAATTCAACATCCGGATTGGGTGGCGAATATAGTCCCGGTCATGAAGAAAAATGGGTCGATTAGGATCTGTGTCGACTACAGAGACCTCAACGCGGCTTGCCCGAAAGATGACTTTCCTCTTCCAATCACTGATGTCATAGTTGACAACCGTGTGGATTTGAAAGAATGTCCTCTATGGATGGCTTTTGGGGTATAATCAAATCAAGATGCACCGATGGCGCCAAACACACACGTTGAGCGTATCGGCTTATATTGCTACGGTCATGCCGTTCGGCCTCAAAATGCCGCGCAACATACCGATGAGCAATTACGAGATTTTCGGGATCATCTTGGAAAAGCGGTCGAATGCTCGTCGGCGATTTGGTGCGTGAAAAGCCGTGACAAAGGAGATCACATCAAAGATCTTAGAACGGTATTGAACATATGTAATCAATGCAAGAGTCTCATGAAATCAAATCTTTGGGAAAAATGAAAATTTTTCTCTTAATAGTCATATGAATATGCTTACATTGACCAATTTGTTAAAGAGTTCGCTTCGAGTAGATATGGAGAAGAGCCTATAATAGATGAGAATTTCATACTATATGCCTAATAAAAATGTTCATGTGACAATGAGAACATGTGAAAGAAAATAGATTGATACTATCTTTGATCATAAGAAGCAAATTCAAAAGAAAGGAGGTTCCTTACATCTCTTTTAACTTTTGCATAAGTATACACTTTCCTCCTTAATGCTCAATCATATGCCAAACTTTTGTACTTGAAATATTTTGAACCAAAATATTATCTAGAATTATTGTGAATATAAATCATAAATAATTATTTCTATCTTCTATATTATTAATTATTATAATTTCATTTTTTCTATGAATTTTTTCTTTTTCATGTTATCTGCATATAAATTCTTTTATAGTCAATTTAGAACATAAAACAACAATTTAGAACATAAAACAATCACCTTTGCATGAATAATTATAACATGCATCACGTGCAATGCACGATTGCATACTAGTCTATTTAAAAGTTAATTGTAATTTTGTGTAATTAAATAACATCCATATTTTAATTATTTAAATTGAAAATAAATATTATACTTGTGTCTATGATTTTAGCTTTACCCTTTATCACAAGAGCAATGCTAGTTGGACCCAAAAATAGGACAGGATTAGGGGACAGTTTAGGTGGCAAGCTGATGTGTCAAATAAATCAGTAATGAGCTGGCAACAACTAATAGTAATGAAGGACCTTTTCGTAATTACAATGCATTCTTAATACTATTTTCCCAAATCCCACCTAGCCTCCTGCCGTCGGGGTAGCTCTCGGTTCTCACCAAACTGGGATTTTATTCGGCACTTCATCACTCCATCTAGGGTTCGTTGTAATTGTCTCTGGTTGCATGAGTTTAGAATGTTTCTAGTAATATAAGTTTGCAAAATTTTGCTGCATTTTCACTCCACGATCATCACGAATCAGTTATGGGGGGGGTCACTGCTTCTTCATCACCCACTCTCTCGCTCCAATGGCAAAGAGCTAATCCTAATCTCTGCAATTTCTAAGAAGTCAAGGGGAGAAGAAAAAAGGGAGGAGGAAGAGGAAATGGCTACAAATTTCAAATATTCCCAAAGTGCCCCTTAGCTAATGTTTCGGTGCGTCCAGCTTACAACAGAAAATGACACGACAAAACTGGAAAAATCTTTTCCACCTCAGCTGTCCCATGAAAAACTAAATAACATCTTGTGTAAATATTGCATGAGGTTCATATATTTTTCTTCTTTAATTTATTCTTTTTTCTACATGCATCACCATTTCTTTTTACATTTTCTCTTTTATTGTGCATGTTTGTTAGGATAATATACAATTAACATGCATATATATTTTGATCCGAATTTTTATGTACAAAATAAAATAGCGTAAGATAAGTTCATCAATATGCAAAATAAATTAAAAATAGATAAGTTGGAAGATTGATTATTACTAGAATTTTTATGTGCAAAACAAAAACTCGAGATAAATTCATCAATATCTAAAATAAATTAATTTTAGTAAATGAATTTTTTCATTGTCCTTTATAAAGTTAAAATTAGAACAATCAATATCTAAATAACAAAAACTAAAAACAATTAGATGGAAGATTGATTATTACCTTCTCAAGATCATAACTTTGAACAATAAATAATTTGATATCCAATCAAGAAAATAACACAAATGTTATAGTTAAAATGCAACAATTATGACCATAATAAAATTAATGTAAATAATAACAAATACCAAAATTTAAATTTATACATACTAAGTACAATCAAATTTCGAGCAGATTAAATTTGATACAATCAAGATCAAATACCAAAAAAAAAACAATCAAGATGGAAGATCGATTATACCTTATGAAGGTTGCAACTTTCAAATTTTACTAACTGATGTTCAATCAAAAATAATGAAACATTATAATTAAAGTGCAAGATATATGATCAAAATAAAATTAATATAAATAATAACAAATAAAAAGCATAAAATTATAATTGACACATAAAAAATTGATACATATTGAATTGTCAATTAAATTAAATTGATCTAATCGAGTTCTAAATAATAAAAGAAGTAAGAACAATTAAGATCAATTATTACCTTCTCAAGATCATAACTTTTAGACTATACATAATCTGATATCTAAAATGCACAAATATCATAATTAAAATGAAATAATTATGATCGTAATAAAAATTAATGTTATGGAAAATAAAAAATAAAAATTAATACATATGATCATTCAAAATAAAGAGAAGAGAACCCAAAATCCAACTTGAAAGCATCATCCACTCAAAAAATCAACAACAAAGAATTATTACAAGAACAAAATTGACTTTGGAGAATTTTTTCTATGAAGAGAGAACGACATAATGTGATACTCTTAAAATATAATAGATATGGTTAATTTTTATTAGCAAGATTTCAAATTTAAATTGCCCTCAATCTTTTCTCCCCATCAAATATTTAGGCTTACCTCTTAAACAGGAAAGTTTTAAAAAGTGATTGGTAACTAATTATCGATAAAATCTATCAAAATCTCCTTACTAATGCTAAACATCTCTCTTGGAGGTAGACTGACCCTTATTAACTCAGATCTCTCTCTCCCTCTCCATTATATGTTATATTCAAACTTCCAAGCTAGCTCATTAAGAATATTGGGAGGAATCGATAAATTTAGCCCTTTCAAATGTATGGTCAATTGGTAAGTTGTTACTATGAGCAAGAAGAAGGTGGATTGGGAGTTCAGGTGCATGAAGGAGTTCAACAATGCTCTACTCCCTAAATGGCTAAGGAAAATAATGAGCATGGACTCTTTGGTAGGATCCATTCTATCTTCTCTATATTCAAATAAGCTTACTATCCAGCTTTGGGCATCAAAGGGCATCTCATCCATGCTTTGGAATGATATTTGATCAATTAAGGAGACTTTTCTTAATTTCGCCATTGAAATTTGGAGATGGAAAAAGTACGGTTTTGGGAGTATAAATGGGCTTCACATAATTCTCTATCAAGCACTTGCCCTAATCTTTATAATTTGGCTTGGTCTCAGTGTTGTATCCGGATAAAGTTTTGGCCCCCACGATACAAATTATCTTAATTTATTCTGTCATTTAAATTCTTATCCTATAAGGAGTTGTAGTGGATTGACATAAGATCATATCTGGATAGTTTCCTTGATGGATGGAAACTGTCTTTTAAGAAGTCTTATCTTTTAAGAATTCTAGTTATAACATGAGGGTCCTAGCCTAGCATATAAATACAGCCATAGTTTCTCCATCAGATTTAGGCTATTCGGTAAGGTATAGACTAGAAACTCTTTCTAATTTTTTATTTTATTTATTCTAACGGTGATTTGATTTTTGTTCTTTGTTTATGTATATACTCAGATTATCTCTAGTTTCATTTAATTTTCTCGAAGTTACAAATCTATTTAGATAATAATGGCTAGAGGTATCTTTTAATTAAATTTATTTTCATGTATTTTTCAGATTTATTTAGTTTACAATTTCTAACATTTGGTGTGAGCCAACTCCATCTATGTTGTTTAGTTTTTAAGATCTCGGATCATGTTGTTATTCGTTGTTCTTTTCTAGCCTATAAAGTCGTAGTATAATAAACATGAGACATGAAAACCAAGATGAAGGCGATATTTATAACTTAGTTTAACGCCTCTAAAAGTTCTTATCTTGTTAATTAGTTAATCTATTCTTAAAGTTTAAGAAAACTAAAGTTTGAGAAAACTTGCATCTTTTGTTTGTTTTGTCTTTAGTGTTGATCCTACTTGTGCTTCTTACTGGCAAAAAGTACAGTTATCATTCAAAATTTATAAAGATTGTCTATAACTAAATTAATTGAACTTCATGCATGTGTTCATGTCGGCCAATGTATGTTTCTTTGGGCCGTCTTAATTAATTCGACCCATTGGGATATTTGGATGATCATATATTAAAGGTGTTGTTATAAGATCTTACCAAACCTGCAATCCTCATTTGTGGTTCTGTCAACATGGTTGCCAGTAATAAAGTTTTATATTAGTTGCATTTTGTTAAAGCAAAAGGTTACTTTCTTTTGGTTTAATTATACAGATGCATGTTTTGATCACCGGGTCAAGTTTTTATGTGGAACTTTTTCAATAACATGCTTTGAATATGATACAGTGCAGATTAGTGAAAAGAAATATAGTTCTTTCTAAATTAGTAATAAGGTTACATTTGTAATTTTATCATGTAAAGATGTGCAATATATGTACTCAAGTTTGTAAAATTCTAGATTTATGATGTCTTGAAGTAATGATATCGAATGACTTAAGAGTAGCCATAACATCTTAGGTCATGAGGATAGTCAAACAGGATTAACACTTCATTGTTTTAATGACATCTAAGGTGCGATTAATTAAAGAAATAGTATCCATAGGGAAGTTATTATTGTTTTTGTTAATTGGAATAAGATATTAAAAGCAATACCAAGAAATAAATTATTCCACACCTATGGGGCTAGGAAAATTTTATTCTTAATATTACTTTTAAATATCTTATTCCAATTAACCCAATAATAATAACTTCCCTATGTGGCCGAGTTACTATTTCTTTGAATTAATGACAACTTAGATGTCATTAAAACTTAATGAAGTGTGCTAATCCTCATTTGACTATCCTCATGAGCTAAGATGTTGTGGCTACTCTTAAGTCATTCGGTAATTGTTATTACTTCAAGAAATCATAAATCTAGAATTTTAACAAACTCAGAGAACACATATATTGCACATGCTTCATGATAAAATTACAAAAGAAAATAACTTAACTTCATTACTTTCAATTTAGAAAGAACTGTGTTTTCTTTTTACTAATCCAAGACTGTATCACTATATCATGACAAACCATAATTCCTCCATATGATTTAGGCTATTCGGTAAGGCATAGGCTAAAAACTCTTCTTTCTTTTATTTTATTTATTCTAACGTGATCTAATTTTTGTTCTTTGTTTATGTATATACCGATTATCTCTAGTTTTGATCTAATTTTCTAAGTTACAAATCTATCCGACAACAATGGTGGAGGTATCTTTTAATTTAATTTATTTCACAAGCTTTTTGTATTTATTCAGTACAATTTCTAACACTCAGAGGTTGTAATCAAATCTCGTGGTTCTTTTATCGATCTTGAATGGGTATGGAAACCAACATTGAGAAGAGCAATGATCGTTGTTGAGAAAAATCTGAAAGAGGTTTTGCTTGCCTCTCTAAGATCTTTTGAGCCATCTTCAATCTCGGATGTCTTGTGTTGGTCTATTCACAAGTCGGGAATTCTCTTAACTCTCTATATAGGATTTTAAACTTAAGAGGAATTCTCAACAATTATTATGCTTCTATTTGGCATTCGGCTTTGCCTGAAAGTTAAAATCTTCTTTGGATTCTAACCAAGAGAAAACTTAACACTAAATGCCATCTTGCTAAGAAAGCATGAGAAAAGGATCTCAAATGCATTTTTGCAATTCTGAGATGGAGACCGATGATCTTCTTTTTTTCTCATGCTCAATGCTTACAGGATTTTGCGATTTCTTTAGGAATTACATAGAGTTTCAGTCATGGCCAAATTCTTTTCATGAACTTTTAGTCTCATTAGGGAGCTTCCTATCATCCCAAAATTTCACGATTATTTAGAATTTAATTCTGCCAATAAACTGCTGGTGCATCTGGAATGCGAGAAATAATAAAATATTTAATGGCGAGGAGATTATAATAAATGCTTTGATTTCTTACATTCTATATTTCTTGCATTTTTGGACATATGGAGCAAAAGGAAAGAAGTTTGAGAAGTTTAAATTTGCCATGGCTTCAGCAAGCCTCCCAACTTTTTACAAAGAAGATGATGGAGAGAATTGGCCAATAAGGTCAAAGTTGATGGCTGTTGCGGTCTTATTGAGCTGAGCCTCTGTTTTTATGTTGGGTTGTGATGTAACCATGGTCAATTTTAAATTTTTTCCTTTTTCTTCCATGATTGTTGATGTTTGTACATATAGCTCTAGGTTTGTTGTCATTTTTCATGATTTGAACTTTTAATCCTTTAGTTTTTTTTTGGGGGGAGGTGGGTAAGGTTCATTATGAAAATCTATGCATGGGGTGAGTGACGACAAGGTCCGCTCCTCATCCTAATGAATTTCCTAGTAAAATTATCCAACCTTTTAATTGCTTTAGCATCTTTTAGTTCATAATCTATGTACATTTGGTTTTCATATATATATATATATATATATATATATATATATATATATATATATATATATATATATATATATATATATATATATATATATATATATAATAGTATAGTTTTATGAACTTAAGTCATATTGAATATAGGCACCAACTTTTCCACTCATCTTGCTTTGGGATCCGTGAAAGATATAAAGGCCACTTTGAGATTTGTGCATCACAAATCTCAAGGCAAGATGAGTGGATAAAAAAGTTGGTGCACCACTATTCATTATGAACTTAAGTTCATAGAGCTTTGCTCTATATATATATATATATATATATATATATATATATATATATATATATATATATATATATATATATATATAGAGAGAGAGAGAGAGATTAATGGTATCATTGACATATGAGGATTTTCCTCATATATGCTTAGGTGGCACAATCTTCACCAAGTGTAGGAGAGAGAATAAAGTAGGAGAGAATGCCTCTTATTTTATTACAATCATACTTGGTGGAGATTGTGCCATCGTCAACAGATGAGGGAATCCCTCATATGTCAATGATACCCATTAATCTCATATATATATATATATATATATATATATATATATATATATATATATATATATATATATATATATATATAGTAGCGATATAGTGAGATGGTGAGATGGATTGCTTAACGTGAGATGACCATTCTGCACCGTTAGATTCAAATTAATGGTTAGATTTAAACCAATAGTTTAATTAACTAAAGATATGTGGCCCCCACATTTATTTGATTTTCCTGCCAAATCTTCTCTAACCCGAACCCTAACCCTAACCCGAACCCACTAACCCTAAACCTAACCCGAGCCCGAACCCGAACTCGGACGTGAACCTTAATCCTAACCCAAACCTGAACTCACTAAGCCTAACCCGAATCCTAACCCGAACCCAAACCCTAACCCTAGCTTGAACCCACTAACCCTAACCCGAACCTGAACCCAAATATGAAAGAGAGGAGGCAGAAGGGAGGATATGGAAAATCTTAAAGAAGATTTGGCAGGGAAATCAAATAAATGTGGGGACCACATATCTTTAATTTATTTATTTATTAGTTTAAATTAAACCATTAATTAAAATCTAATGGTGTAAAATAGCCATCTCACGTAAGCATACCACCTCACCATCTCACTCTATCACTTCTCTCTCTCTCTCTCTCTCTCTTCTTCTCTCTCTCTCTCTCTATATATATATATATATATATATATATATATATATATATATATATATATATATATATATATATATATATAGAGAGAGAGAGAGAGAGCAATGCATATTGCCCTACTTTTCCTTCACAAGTAAAAAACTTCTTAATTATTGGTTATTCAAATTCAGTTTAACAGAACTAGGGCAAAAATTTGTTACTATATTTAACTAATATCTTAATTAATTTAAAATATCTAAATTATATTAAATAATATTTTTCTTAATTTTAAACTCTAAATCAGAGAATGTCACGGTCAATCTTAGAGATGTTTAGATTTTAGCTAGTAGTTAGATGATGATAGAATCAAGATTTTGCATAATATTATATTTGGTGACAAATATACCAAAAATATTATTTTCCCTCCCTTTTATTTTAAATTTTAAAAATTAATAAATTTTGGTAACTGAAAATAAGGTCCTTAGGTGTTGTTTGGCAAAGGGTTAAGTGAAGGGTTAAGGAGACTTAACCCTTCCTTAACCTCCCAAACACAAAAAATCTATGCAAGGGTTAAAGTGGGTTAGCCCTCCATAATTTGCCAAACACAAAAAATACACAAGGGTTAAGATAACCCTTCTCGACGGGTTAAAATGAGTTAACCCTTCCAAGTGAGGGGTTTACTACTGCTCCTGTTTTGGAGGATTAAGAGATAACCCTCTATTTATAAAGAAAATAGTCAAAATCTTTATTATTCCCAAACACTAAAAATGATCACAAGGGTTAAACTAAATCTTACTTAACGGGCTAATACTTTAATCCTTTGTTATCAAATGGGCTAACTATGTTAACCCTTCTTCTTAATCTCGCCCTAAGTCTTTGCCAAACAAGGCCTTAAAGATCACCATAAGATTAAACTTGCTAATAAATAAAGATAATTGGGCATGAGAATATCCCCTAACTGATTTTGGATTTGATTTTCTAAAATTATAAAGATCGGATATAGATTAATAGGTAAGATAAATTATGGAATGATATTGAACGGCTGAGATCCTTGTCTTTGTGTTAAATAATTTTGAGAAGCAAGAAGCTGATGTGTTATACTGATATTTTGTGAAGCTTCTTACTAATATGTCAAGCTATGGTGAGTTTAAGGTCTTGGGTTTTCAACATTCCAACTCAACTTCAAATGAACTAACCAACATTCGAAATTAAGTGCTAGTAGTGTCGGATATCCTTTAAATTGTGTTATTATGTATAACCACATATACTGATATTTTTAATCTCAAAACATTCATCAACATTAGGGACTAATTTGAAATTAAAAGACTTAGGGACTATTTTCATTAACACTTAAAAGAGATTTGGGTGACTAATTTCAAAACATATATGGAGATTGAGGGGCTAATTTCAAATAAGAAATATTTAGTGAACTACTATTGAATTATTTTGAGCAATATAGGTTTATCATATAGCAACGAATAGTACTCATTTACTAAAAATTACATAACAGCTCAATAAAATAATCAAATGGTATCTTTATGTAATTGTTTCCCAAAATAATTTCAACTGAAACAATATAACAATCTAAATCAGAAGACCGCCTTTATTATATCACCAAATCAAATCAAATCCTAAGAGTTTGAGGTTAAGCTTTGCTTAGCGACGCGGGCGAGGTTGATGGGGGGTCCAAGCATGGCGATGTTGGATCCAAACACCTGGATATATCAACCACTTTGAATCACTTCAAATATGAAAAACTAGACCAAGCAGTTAATTCAAGAATTTGAAAGATTTTAAACAGGGAAACAATTTAGAGAGCATTTTGTTCAAAGAAATCAATTCTTTTAACAGAACAATTAAAATTTTCTCTCCCTCCAACACGAAATCCTCTTTGCTTTTGCTTCACAATGTAATTTTAGAGCACAAACCGCATCGTTACATCTTAAAAGAAGAGCTTTCCTTTGCCAAGCAATGAAAATTAACTTCAGAGGCTTATATGGTGCATTATGTGACAATGGAAAGTGTACTTCTATCTGAGATGTGGTAACACTACTTTCAAGCTCCCATATACATTGAAACTTTTGCACCCTCGATCCTTACGCCACCTAACTTTCACTGATATTATACCAAAATTACATATTTGAACTCAATATCTTTTCTCTAATTATCAGTTTACTTTCGCGTTTGATTTTTCTATATTTTAACACTTTCTTGGTTCAATCGGCTCTAACTTCGCATCCGCATGTGCTTCCCTCTTATATACAATGTGCGCCTCCTCCATCTCTGCCTCCTCCAACCTCGATGAAGGCATTGTTTTTTTTAGTTTTTATTTTTCAGCTCAGAAATTTGTCAACAACATATCGACGAAGGCATTGTTGATGACCCCAGCAGCTGCATAGGTGAGGGGCCCATATTTTTGGAAAACTTTGACATGTGTTATTCCTCGTCAAGCCGATTGAACTAGGCGGCGTCGATTACTAGTCTTAAATGACTAATATATCTTCATGAGAATTAATGCTTTTGCCAAGAACCTACAAGGGGTTATTGATACATTAGTCTTAGGTGGTTGATATATGTCCTTAATCCATTTTCAATTTGCTCAAAATCCTTGTTTTCACTTTCGAAGGACTTCTGCAGCCTAAAAAGCAATTGATTGATTTGCTAAAAACTAATGGGTCAACTACAGATCGGATTTAGGTATTGAAATAAAATATGAAATTAGACATTGTTTTTGGTCTTTTGTATTGTAATTAACTCAGATTACAATAAAAAGAAATTACAATGAAATGAAGAAAAAATTTGTATTAGCTGGGTTCTTTTCTATGTGCCGATGGAGCATCGATCTTGTACTCCGTTGATGATCTGACTCATACAATGGGTCTTTTGCTGTTGATGATCTTTGATCTCTTGAAAGATAGCGCAGTCTTTTCTGGATGAAGAGATATAAAGAAGAAACCGAATACCACCTTCGCCTTTGTTCTTGTGCGTGCGTGTTATCCAGTCTTTCGCATGTCTGATGATCCCTAAGTAAATAGATGCTATTTAACTCGAAGAGATATTAATCAATCCTTTCTCACAAGGATTGTTGATTAAGCCAGATGACTAGCTGAAGAAAACGAATCTTTTCTCACAAAGATCGTTGATCGAGCCAAATGATTAGCTGATAATAATGATCTATGAAGATCAATGAGAATGGAGGAGAGATGAGCCCTTTGTCGATGTACCCTCTAAATCTCTCTCGCTTTTCTCAATGGCAAGAAACTTAGCTAAGAACAATGTTAGCCCTAATGCTTCCTTTGCCACATTGAGCATGCCTATTTATAGGCTTAAAAGCATTAAGGAGTGAGTTAGTGAGCCTTAACTCCTCTTGAATGAGTGAGTTAATGGTCATTAGCTTCCATTTAAATGGATGAGTTAGTGGTCATTAACTCCCCTTTAAATGGGTGAGTTAGTGGTCATTAACTCCCTTAAAATGGGTGAGTTAGTGGAGTGAACCGCTTTTCTTAAAAGTAGCTCCTAAAAATGTTATGGGCAGGTTCAATATCGCCATGGGTGAAGTTCGCTAATAATGTACCACGAATTTAACTTCTAATAGAGATAGTCCACTTTCTTTGGAATGTGGGTGACGTGGCCCACATGGGCTATTGGGCGAAGCTCGTTTAGGTGAGTTTCAATGCACTATGCAAGCTTCAAGCTACTTCAAATGAACTTCTCAGTGGTCGTGAACTTCACGCTGCAATGACTAGACTATTTGGGCGAAGCTCGTTTTAGGTGAACTTCGCTTGAAGCTTCACTTTGACTTGGTCTTGAGAGCGAGCTTCATTATGACTTGGGCGAGCTTCGCTATGGCTTAGGCGAGCTTTGCTGATAAGTTTAGATTTGGCTTAGAATCTGACTTGAACTCATTTATTGACTCGGCTGACTTGAGGATGCCTTTCGACTCAGCCCAGAGTCCAAATTGGATATGCCTTTTGACTTGGACTCAGAGTTCAACTTGAGAACGACTCTTAACTCGACCTTGAGTCCGAAATGAGGATTGACCTGGACTCAGGTCCTCTTTGGCTCAGATGCAGTCATGTTTGCATGTGATCCAAGTGAACTTCACTTTAGCCTACCATCGGTGATGTCAAAGACATTTGAAGTGTTCAACCCATGGGTGTTCACTTAGACTCGAACTCAAAGATTGGTCAAATAGAATATATTTTAACTATCTACAAGACCCCCAAAGTTTTCAAGTATCCTATATTCGGACTTTTATAGGAACTAAATATTTTGGGTAATTGCCAGAGGTGTAATGTTGAACGTAGCTTTGGTTGTCTTTCTTAGGCTAAACATATCTCCATTTGACTACTTGGCTGCCGAGGTGTCCTGAATGTGGCTTTTCATCGTTGGGCTCATCTTGGTTGAATTCTAGGTTGCATTTTGAAGTGCTTGTCGCTGAGATTCCATCCAATTCTTAGTTTGGAACCCATATTTAGAGTGGAGCTACTGAAGCGTGTCCAAATGTTTGTGTAACTGCTGAAGCATGGCCAAATGTTACGTAAGTGTTGAAGCATAGCCGATCTTGGCGAATCAGCTGGAGCATAGCCGAATATTTGGCATAACTTTGGAGTGTAGCCGATATTGGTATAACCGCGAAGTGTAGCTAGATGTCGTGGATCGCTGAGTGTAGCCGATGTTGGCGCATCTATTGAGCTTAGCCGAATATTTAACCATAGTTTATACTCATACGTAGCTGGAGTATTCCATCATCTCAGTCGAGCTAGGGAGATTCATAGGTCCATAGTTTAGGCTCTTGTGTAGTTGGAGTGTTGGAAATAGTTTATACTCATGTACCAATTGGAGCCTACACAGTTTAAGCTCTTAAGGCATTGGAGCATGGAGAAGTAGCTTATACTCGTATACTCATCAAAGTGTAGGGAGCAGTTTAACCTCGTATACCATGTAGGCATAAAAATTGCTTATCGACCGAACGAAACTCGTGATTCGTGGGTTGGCAACTAACGATCCATTCGACAAACCGACGCCGCGAAAACGCGGCCACGCGAAAAACGCCAGAGCGAGTTGACGAGCACATGAAGTGAGTCCAAGACGCACGAGCCAATGAAACGACGGTCGAAGTTGACTAAACTCAAACGCTGACGAGACGGAATCAACCGCATTTAGTCCGCAATGCAAACGGGCCGCTTAAGCTCGAAAGTTGATCGGCACGGACTCAAACACAACGGCGACATTACCGAGCAAAACTAAGCCCGAAGACCGAAAAGAATCGAAGAATCGACGGAGAAACGACGCAAACGACGGAAAACGCCGCGAAGACGGCGCCGCCAAACTCGCCAAAGGGTTAAGGTGGCTCGGTTATTTCAAGCCACTCTACCAACTTGTCGAGGTGGCTCGCCAAGTGGTCGAGGTGGCTCGGCCAAGTGGCCGAGCCACCAAGATGGTTTGGCGACACCCTCCATTGTATAAATAGGGTCTTGGACTTGAGCGAGAGAGAAAAAGGGAAAAAAGGATTAGAGAGGACTTTGGGCTTGAGCCGATTTTGGAGGATTTTCAAGAGTTCTCACGAGGTCCACGAGCCGCCGACGACCGCTCCGAGCACCGGCGAGCACAAATCTAGTCGACGCTCGATCTACAAGCCGAAGGTAATCGAATTCGGTCGAACTCCAGATACCCTCTAGGTTAAGCTTCGCTTAACCTCGTGGATAGCCAGGATTTCTCCTAGTAGATCTCACCCGCCAGCGATCCTCCTTCGGAGTGTGATCCCTCAGCGCTTGAAACGAGCTCCTTTACATCCGTAGTTCCAACCCGGCCCTACTGATTGGAATTGCGGTGGTTCACGGACACAAAAGTCCCAAAGAACTCAGCAAGCCGGTGACCTCGATATATCGAGATCCTCGTGTTTGTTCAAAAGGAAAAGTTGTAATCTTTTTTGATTTTCATTGTAAGACTTAAAATAAAAGGCTAATTTGTTTCGTGCGACAAGTTTGTAATTCAAATCAATGACAATCATCCCAACTTTACCGCGAACAAGCCGGGCGCACATTAGGGAGCCACCGCCCTGATCGGAGGTCGCCGACGCAGCCCGCGATCCCTATCCCGGTGGAGGAAGAGGTCGAAGTTCGAGTTCCCAGCGGAGGCACGAGGAGTATCTTTCCTCGCCCCTCCGATCCGCTCCCCGCCGCCCCAAGAAGGACTCTCGCTGCAAGGAGAACCCGATGGGCCTCCGTGTAGAGCCCCGTGACGGCGAGTCCAACTCCCGCCGCAGTAGCGAGAAATCCCTTCGCTCAAGTCCAGATGGCGCCGAGATGAACGCCGACGATGCGCCGGCGCCTCCAAGCGAAGCCGCCAAAGGCGACGACAAAGCATGGCGCAAGCTTGCAAGGCCATGCAATCCGTGGATGGGGTCCACTCACGGCGGATCTAAGATCCAGACTTATGCGAGGCTTCACCTCGCGATCGACGGTCTATCCAAGCCGCCAACCAACGAGTGGGTCCGCGCCAAACGGAACCGCTCCACACCCAGAGCGCGATCCGAAGCGCCAAGACTCCTTGCGCAGCACGAAGCTTTGGTGCAAAGTGCTCGGAATTGAAGAAAGAGGTGAGGAAGAAGTCGCTAACATACCACCGTGTTTGAGGCCCAAGTCTAACCCCAACCCCAGCTTGCCCACGTTTCGTCTCGGCACTTAAGCCAGCATGCCAGCGCTGCAAATTCAAAGACCAAAGTTCAAGTCCGACGGCGCTCAAGGTCAGGTGCTCGCATTTTAACCGGTGGTGAAGCCAATTCCCGCCACCACCACCAAACCAACTATCAAAGATCGCTTGGGTCCTCTCAAGGGATCACGGGTCACTCCTCATACAGAGGTCGCACTGCTCCATAAAGGACCGGAGATTCTCGACATCTCCAACCGGATTAAAGATCAAAGTCCGAGTCCTGAAACTTCACGCCACATAAGCGGAAGTCAAGGCGAAGTTATTTTCGGTAGTTTTGGCCATTCTCGAAGGAGACGCCTCGCCTCGATGACGACGACGCTATACCCGAGATCACGCCAACACACGCGATTGCTTCCACACACCGACGAAGCCGACTACCGCAGTAAGGGTACGAAAATCTCAAGGATTCCCTAAATTGACGCGGTCATGCTTGTGCTCCAAACTCATCAAGACGGTGCTCTCGAGTGCAATTGCCGCAAGAAACCCGTAAAGGGTATCGGTCTTCCGAGGCTTAGCACCAACACGCCGAGACCTAGGTCAAGGCGATTCGTGAGAAGGATGACATCCCGAGAAGATGAACCGAGGTCACTAACAACATGACCGCAAAGAATCGCCGCCACAGCCATCCCCGCATCGCAACGTTAACTCGCTTAGGTCCGACTATCCGGACAGCCCGATAACGCACAAGCAAAGGGATACCCGAGGATGATGCCGATATTGGCTCGCGAATTGCCTCGATCACACCGTATCAGCGAAGGGAGCCCCAAGAAATGCCTCGCGACGCAGATCAAGTGGCTAAAATGCTAGATGAAGCTGAATAAGCAGAAAACTTCAAGCTAGAGATGGAGCCGCCATGCATCGATGAGGGAAATGCATGATCAATGATCCAAGCCTTGACGAAAACATCGATATCAGAGATGATGAGAATATCGATGAGGAAAACAAGAGATAATCCTAACCCCGCAACGGGCAAAACATAGAGGTTGTTGCTCGAAAGCGAAAAGATCAAAGATTGGAGAGCAAAATCAACTCATTGATTTCGCCAAGAAGTAAAGAAGACAGTATTCCTTGCCCATACCGAGGGAGTGGGAATCAATCCCGCACTCGAAGTTTAACTTAATAAACTTCACACCATTTGACGGAAGGGTTCCCCGACGCAAGACTTGATTTATTTCAAGTCACACCTCTGAGTTATTTCGCAACGAACCCCGATGGTTCGGTCATTCGCTCGCACCCTTCGCGGGGGCCGCCGAATGGTACCGCCGCCTCAAACCGGGAGCATTCACACCGGACGACATGGAGTCTAGCTTCCTTACCAATTTCTTTGATACGATACCGGTATCGATCGACATTGCTCGACGAGAAGCGAAAGACGGAGAAACCGTGGATATCTTTGTCAAACGATTCTAACAAGGCAATGAACCGCCGGGATCCAATAACAGGAGTTCATCCTCCAAACTCGCCACGTAACTTATCGATAGATGTGCTTGAAGCAATGGGTACAAGACCATCGATAACGTGGAAGGACTTGAAGGTTCGTGGAGAGCAAGTGAAGATTCCTTAAAAGGAAAAGGCGGAAAGAGGCCACCAACAAATGGCCCGGGTAATTTTGTCCCACGCTGCAAAGGGAAAGAGCACCTAAGACAGCGGTTGCGAACCAAACATTTCAACTCCAACCCCAAGAAGAAGAAGAAGAAGAACGGACGCAAAAGTCACAATCAACGTGGCAACCCGGGCCACGAAACGTAGGCCTCGAGACGCCGATTCCCGAAATCCTATTCCTTTAGGGACGACGAGATTCCCGGTCTCTTCAAATATCTTGTCGAAAATAACAAGATCAAGCTCCCTCCGATTCAGAATCAAGAGGAAGCAATGAGGTCGAACGACCCAAAATATCACAGATCACACAATTCATCACCCTACTAAACTCCTTCAAGCTTTAAGGATAAAATCCAGCTTTAATTGATGTAGGGGTCATCACTATGAAGCCGTCCAAAGAAAAGAAGGTCGGAGCGAATGCGGTGTCCATAAGCTTCGGGTCGGTACCGTTGACATGGTTTGAACCTGAACCAGTGGTCAAAGTCGCAGTGAAGACGGTGAATGACGACCCACACAAGCAACGCCAGAAAGGACTTGTATCGTATACAGCCCCGGATGGCGAAGTCTTGTGGGTCCACCCAGACCTACTTGAAGATGAGCAATGGTAGCCTCTTCTTCGCTTGAAGAAAAGCCGCGAAGGAAAGGCATGCCATGCTACTCTCCGCACTCGAGGGAGACGATGAACAGGTGGTAACATTCCAGCTGTCCGAAGGGGAACCTGAAGCCCACGCCACCAGGAGTGGACACGAGTACAAGTACAAGTACCCGGAAGTCCCCGACCCTAATGCCAAGACGCCTCGAGTCGGGGTACCAACAAATCCCCCACCGCACGCAGAGCGCAATGCCAGGTGGTCGCCAAAGAAGCTACAAAGAAAGCGTACCGCGAAGAAGTTCACCCCGGCAGCCTCGATTCACGCCTGATTGAAGAGTTAAACCGAACTTCGCAACTCCATACCGCTTTGACGAATGGCCACCGCCAATTCCTGGATCACTGCCAAGTTATCAGAGACAGAAGCTCTCTTCATTCAAGTCTTCCTCACCGATTAGCCGAGTCCGTAAGAGTCGGCCCAACAATGCAATCTTGCGACTAAACACTTCCCCGCATCACTTTTACAAAGGAGGATATGCACGAGGAATTCCAAGCACGATAGCCGCTATACTTCACCGGTATATTGGTTCTAGCGGTTAACCGGATCCAAGTCGATCCGGTCCGGCCAGAGCATCATGCCCTCATATGTATCATCTGGAATTTCGCCAAGAAGCGGCATCAACAGCACAATGATTTATGGATTTAACACCCCGCCGCTTGGTAAGATCCGGATAAAGTGCCAAATGGGGACTTAAAGTCCAAGTCACCGCTATGTGATTGACGCGAGACTTCCTATAACTTATTGTTGGGTCACCTTGGATCCACAATAATGTTATAGTCCCCTCTACTCTTCATCGTCTCAAATATGTAGACACTAATAATGAGGTCAAGACGGTGGTCGCGACAAACAACCGCTTAAGGATGAAGAATTATTTCACGATTCTCTCCTCTACTGAATGAGTCCCAAATCAATCATCACCAAGGCACTGACAGCGGTGGAGAAGCCGACAACCGCCGCTTGGTTATAGTGGTGGTTTTGTTTTAAATGACATTGTACCCCTTGTAATCAATCTTGACGATGAAGAATCGTCAGATGAACATTGTAATTGGCAAATTGCCGATGAATCAATAAATGACGATTTAGAGTACCCTTTGTCTTTAAAAGATGTGATGACAGGTTTATACGATAATCCAGAGTTGCACCTACCAACTCGGTCATTTTGCTTTACACAAAAGCAGCCCGACTCCTTTGGGACAGCACTCGTCATCCCACGAAGATCGAGTAGTGAAAAAGACTTGGTTTACGGTAAAGGAGATGCAGTTCCAGCGCCGAATCATTTCTTAGAAAACGACGAAGACGACAATGGACCTATCCCCCACACATTCAGATATAGTCCAGAAACACTGGGTATCATGAAGAGATGGGGGTACAACTTGACACAAGGAGAAGGTCTATGTTTTGGGCGAGGTCCTCGAGTCCCTCCCAGAGCGGCATATGTCCCAAAAGGGAAGCCGGATAATTACTATGCATTTAGAAGGGGATTGGGATACGAATCCTCCTCAGAAGATGAATGCTCGTGGCTGATTGATAATAATCCACCCGGTGAGGGAGACGGACATTCGTCTGATTCTTCTCGGGGATTCGACACCACTTCTGAGAAGCTTTCAAGGCTTTAATGTCAAATATGGCTTCAGTTGATCCTGCTACTGTTGAGAGTGATGAAGACATGCCAACATGGGAAGACCCATGGATCCATCAACTCCAAGAGCAGTTCGGGGATAGGTTCGAACAAAGAGAACCCCCCACTAAGGATGAGGTAGTCCAGGTTAATATGGGTGATGAAGAGCATCCTAAACTCATAAACATCGCCACGCCCTCGGAAGAAAAGAAAGAGTTGATTGCCCTAATTAGGAGTATATCGATGTATTCGCCGAGTTACGAGGACATGCCAGACTCGACTAATGTATGCACATCACTCAACATCAAAGCGGATGTCAAACCCGCCAAGCAACAAAGAAAGACTCGGCCCACAAATATTGAGGCAATCGTTGACGAAGTGAAGAAACTCATAGAATCGGATTCATCGAGGAAATTCAACATCCGGATTGGGTGGCTAATATAGTCCCTCCATGAAGAAAATGGGTCGATTAGGACCTGGTCGACTACAGAGACCTCAACGCTGCTTGCCCGAAGATGACTTTCCTCTTCCAATCACCGATGTCATAGTTGACAACACGCGGTGGATTTGAAAGAATGTCCTCTATGGATGGCTTTTCGGTATAATCAAATCAAGATGCACCCCGATGACGCCAAACACACAGCTCGTTTCCATCGGCTTATATTGCTACACGGTCATGCCGCTCGCCTCAAAAATGCCGCAACATACCGCTGAGCAATACGAGATTTTCCAGATCATCTTCGAAAACGGTCAATACGCCGACGATTTGGTCGGAAAAGCCGTGACAAAGGAGATCACATCAAAGATCTTAGAACGGTATTCGAACTCATGCTAACTCATCGCTAAAGATGAATCGCCAAATCCTTCCTTGGGATGTCCAAAAGCAAGTTCCTTGGCTTCGCCACCGACAAAGGAATCCACGATCCCGACAAAGTGAAGGCGATTCAAGAATTGCAACCCCCGAAATCGAGAACTCGGGGTTACAAGGGCGACATGACATCCGACGGTTCATATCGAACCTATCCGGGAAATGCCAACCGCCCTCCAAGTTGAACAAGAAGGGTGTGTCGCTTATTTGGGACGACGCCGTAAAGCCGCTTAAAGAGATCAAATCGATCTCGCTAAACCTCCTCGTTCTTGTTGCACCGCTGTCGAAAACCGCTTTTGATCTACGCCAAGGCAACGGATCACTCGTTGCTTTACTCGCAAGACGACGATACCGGTCACGTAACGTGCAGCAGTATTACCCGAGCCGAACATTAGTCGGTGCCGAAGTCTCGATATCCAATGGTCGAGAAGCAAAGGTTTGCATTAGTGTTCGCGATTCTAAAATGCGACTATTTAGCTCGGACAGACGATTTATGTTATCTCTAACGAACCGATATTTATGACCCGTTCGGCCTCGATGAGTTGGCGCTTAGCGAATGGGCCTTGCTCTTGTCCCAATATGACTTGTATTTCAAACAACGAAGTCACCAAAGGACAAGCGATTTGCGATCTCTTGGTCGCCACCGACAACGGACGCAGCTTGAGCTATATGATGATCTTCCTGATGAAGTCCACGGTTAACACTACATCGCACCAACAAATATGGCGACTATACTTTGATCGAGCTCGAGCTATCAACGTGGCAAGTGCCCCGGATGTTCTAAGATTTCACCGAGTCGGGTTGTCTTAGTTTCCGGAATCATGTCATGCCCGCGGCTTATTCACTCACCAACCTTGCTCTAATAACGAGCTGGATACAATGCGCTACTTATTGGACTTAGTTTCGCCAAGGAGCCGGGGTCGAATATCTCGCGCACGGGCGATTCGCAATTGATAGTTAAGCAGTTCGTGGTGACTACGGTCGTGAACTGATCTAACCCTATCATCGATAGCCGTTGAAATGGCGGACTCATTCAAGAGTTTTTCATCGAATATATCCCGCTTCCAAAACTCTTATGCGGATGCACCGGCAAATAAGAATGTGGTCGTTAACAACCTTCCGACCGAGCAACTAGTTACGGTCAGACTCACCAACTCTTCGCACCATTATATGATGAGACACAAGAAGGTAAGGGTTAGTTACCAAAGAAGTACATGCAACCCAAACCAAGTTGGAGCCCCGAGATTGGCGCCTTATCATCGACTACGCCTTACATGACATTCCACGAAGACGTGGAGGGAGAGAGAGTCAATCCGCCAAGAGCTCCAAGATTCTTTTACGACACGTAAACCCGTGATGCTATATCGCCGGGGTACGATGGTCTTTTCACGATGCCTCTCAAACAAAGAGGCAGAAGAGGTCCTTCGAAGCACACGAAGGTGAATGGTGCGCACTACCGGGTCCCAAGCTCTACGATCGAATCCGAGAATGGGCTACTTTTGGCCCACGATGATCAATGACGCGGTCGGTACGCCGAATGCCACGCGGTCACACGCGAATTATATGCATCGCCTCCCGAAAGCAGCTTGCATCCTTCGCCACATCCTCGCCATTCGAGACATGGGGAATGGACGCCGAGGTCCCATTTTTCCTCCGCCGGCCAAAGGCGATCTTTATTCTAGCGATCACCGACATTCCGTGGGCGTATAATCCCGCTAAAAGAAGTCAAGTACCGTTGCCAATTTATCAAACACCATGTCATCTACCGACACGGTGTTCCAAGACGGATCGCATGACAACGGTCCCCAATTCATCAGAATTCCTTCATCGTGCTAAAGTTCAAAATACAAGATGTCTCGCGATGTTCTATAATCCAAAGAACAAATGGATTAGGAGACATTCAACAAGACGATTATCAAAATTCGCTTGTGAAGAATAACAAGCGACCGGACGATAAACTCGAGAAGCACTCGGGCATATCGACAACGGTACGCGACGCCAACCGAGCACTTCAGACTCGGTTTACTGCGCGGCGCCCTGCTGGAAATCCAGATTCCGCCACTTCAGACGCCTCTTTCAAAGAGATGACGACCAAGAACAACATCAAAACGCCTCAAGAGCTTGAGATGTTAGATGAGAAGCTCGAGGCTCAACAATGCATTGAGTTCTACTAGCTAGGATGTCGAGGACTTTCAACAAGAAAGTTCGACAGAGAACCTTTAGAGAAGGAGATTTGGTCCTCGCGCCGATGACCGATAATCCTCACTTCCAAAAGAAAGGTAAATTCAACCTAAATGGGAGGGTCTTGTAATAGAAACGTTTACTCCAATGGTGCTGACGCCTAATTACCCAAAGTGGCGACCGCAATTAATGCCGATAAATGGGAAGTTCCTGAAGAAATACTACCCTTAGTATCTTCAGGATAACCCGTTTCGACGGGAAGTTCCTCGTGGGATATTTCACCCACTTTTCTTGAGGATAACCCCCGATTTGTCCTCCATCATAATTTCCCCCACGATCAAATTCCTTGACTGTAGGTCTACAAATTTTCCGTACATTACCAAAATCCCTCTTGATTCCGGCTTCTATGAACAAGAGGCCCACTCAAATTCCTTTCACGGAGATAGAATATAAAATTCTTCCTCTCCAAGAGTAAATTCCTTTTCGTGTCAAACGGAGGGGTCCCATCTCTTATCTTAGGTAGCTACCGACCAAGGTATACCGAATTTTCGCACTGTGTTGTCCACCAAGGTCACCCGAGTCTCGTTCTCGTGAGTGGAGATCCCACTCTTAGTTCCATCTCTCCTAGGTAGCTCGACCGGGTATGCCGGATTTTCGACTCAGTTGTCCACTAAGGTCACTCGAGTCTCTTCGTTCTCGAGTGGAGATCCCACTCTTAGTTCCCTCTCTCCTAGGTAGCGCCGATCAAGGTATGCGCCGATTTTAGACCAGGTTGTCCGCTCAAGGTCACTGAACTTTTCGTTCTCGTGAGTGGAGATCCCACTCTTAGTTCCATCTCTCTAGGTAGCCGACGGCGGTATGCGCCGATTTTCGCACTGTGTTGTCCTACCAAGGTCACCTCGAAGTCTTTTCACTCCCTACAAGAAAGCCCCTGCTATTGGTCTCATTCTGAAACAACATAAAGTCTTTCTCTCCCACCTCAATCAATCTTAACTGTTCGGCCATTCTCCTGGCCAAGAAGACACCAAGGTTCATCTTGGGGCATTCTATCCCAAGCCTAAGAAGGGATAAAGCCAACGCCTTAACACGCTAGTTTGCTTAGTCTTTCTCCGATTGAAGAAGACGTTCGGCTTCCGGTTTATCCGCCTAAGAAGGGATAAAGCCAACGCCTAACACACGCTTTCCGCTTAGTCTTTCTCCGATTGAAGAAGACACCGTAGTTCGACTCGGCATTTTATCCCGCCTAAGAAGGGATAAAGCCAACGCCACACGCCGCTGCTCGGTTTAGTCTTTTCTCCGATTGAAGAAGACACCGTGAGTTCGATTCTCGGGTATTTTATCCCAAGCCTAAGAAGGGATAAAGCCAACGCCACGCTGTCGTTAGTCGCCCCGTGAAAAAGACGGCTTCACGTATTCAACATCGTGAGCATTAAGTCTAAGAGAGTTTCATTCTTTTAGCACAACGCGTGTGTAGAACGGATTTAGACAATCTACACGCTAGCCCAACTCAAACGGTAGTTGGTAAAGGCTAATCAAACCCGCTGAGGGTCGGGTTGCTTAAACCCTAAAGCCAACGCCACACGCTGCTGCCGCTTTAGTCTTTCTCCGATTGAAGAAGACACCGAGTTCGATTCGGGGTATTTTATCCCGGCCTAAGAAGGGATAAAGCCAACGCCACACGCTGCTTTTTTAGTCTTTTTCCGATTGAAGAAGACACCGTGAGTTCGATTCGGGTATTTCATCCAAGCCTAAGAAGGGATGAGTCTACGGTAACGCTGCTGTCGGGTGGTCTCTTGCCCGAAAAGAGTATGAAGCCTACGATTCAACATCGTAGTAAGTCTAAGAGAGTTTTATTCTTTTAGCACAACGCCACGGCGGAACGGATCCGTGATAATCCGCACGCCAGCCCAACTCAAACGGTAGTTGGTAAAGGCTAATCAAACCCGCTGATGGCGAGGGTTTGCCAAAAATCCTATAAGTATTATGGTTAATTATTTCTAACGGCAAAAGAATCATAAAAGGAATGGATCTTATTCATTTGAAGCAAATATAGAAGGAGCTACAAATCGCTTAAACATCAAGTCTATGACAAATGATTTGTTGTTCAAGCCGGTGACACTTCACCATTGTAAGCCCGGTGGAGTTCTTTTCCGCAACTCGCCCCGGCGACTCCTCATCGTGTTCGTCTTCGTGGTTGCCTCCTCAGCTCACCCAGCCGCTTCGACAGATCGAGTTCCCTAGACGCAACGGTGAGGGCTTCTTCCTTGTTGGCCTTGGCTGCCTCCAAACCGCCATCCTATCTTCCTATGGAGCTCTCCTCGAAGCAGATATCCTCTCCGCGACTCGCCACGATATCGGCCCGATGTTTAGGGAAGAATATGTTTCAAGAACAATGTTCAATGACGATACGGCCTTCTCAGATCCGACCTCGAGCCCAAGAAAACACGAGCATCGCGCCATGCCTCTAAACGCAAGGCCACTGGAAAGCTATGTATGAGAAAGCCCCACCAAGAACTTCTTGCAGCCTCTCGAGCTTTCTCCGATGGGCTAGATCATCAACAATGGCTCGAGCCACGATAACCCATATCTCAGATCAAAGCTATCCGGGATCAAGCAAGGCTCGAATCGATGAAGAGAAAGCCCGCCATGAAGGACCTTTTCGATCACCATGTTCACCAAAGAAAAGAATGAGCGTACTTCCAAATAGATAATAAGATGGGATGGATCTTCATCCAAAGATCAACGCCTCGCCAGTCATGGAGTCGAGATGTAGGCTCGCGACGAAGAAAAGAGGACTTTAGAATTTTCAAAGAAAAAATGGGCTTAAAATTTATTGGGCTAAAAGACCCTACCCGCCTCCTCTCGGTGTAGTCTCAGAGGCTAGCGAGTCCACCAGAGGCGTATCTATCGCTGGGATGCTGTCAACCGCGACTGAGCCCTCAGTGTGTTCATCTATCTCAACGGTCGCTGTGGTAGCTGATTCCGAGAGAGCGGCGGAAAGAGGAGTACCTACACGCGACAAATGGATGTTCTGTGCCTCTTTTAATTATAGTGGTATTAGCCAAACTACCGGGTCCTATAATTAATCGAAGAGAAAATTCATACCTTCTTCGTGGACGGTAGCCGTAAATCTTCACCAAGGGTACCTCCATCCCGTGACCAAGCTGCGTAGCGAGTCATCCATGGAAGTGTTATATAAACCGATCCCACCTAAATCTTCCATGGAGAAGTCTCAAGAAGAAGGCATTAGGAAGGCTAATGCAATTAAGTCAAACAATAGGTAAAGCTACGCATCTCTACAATGGGGTTAGCTTGCTTAGTCTCGATTTGTGCATTTGTCTCTGCAATCCCTCTAAAAGAGCAAAAAGCGAAGAGGTAATTAGTGGAGGTACGAATTCCGAGTCGTTCAATTCTCGCATTCGCCATCCAGAAGAGGAGTTATTGACGTTAGATGTACCTGGGCTCACCGAATTAGGTCCTACGTCGGCCTCCTCCGCTATAGCTCCATGCATTTGTTGAGTAAAACTTGGCTCAAGATGAGCGTAACCGCTAAAAATTGTGGTGAGCAAAATCAAAGCCAGGATCATAATCCCTAGAACCCCCTGCATGCGAACGGAGAAATGTCAGTCTTCAAAAGTCGAAATTTCAAATTTCATCACGGTGAATTATTACCTCCGTCACCGACTAGATCATTACCTGGTCAAGTCTATATCAAAGGACCGAGGATTCACGTGATTCTTGTGGGCTAGCCTCTTTCGTTTAACCCCTTGAGAGGGTGAAATTCTTCCTCTTCAACGATTTTCACGAAAATTCAATTGGATGAGAACTCTAATGGAAAGGATGAGAAAGCGAAAGGGAAAAGGAGAAAGTACCGAGGTCCTTTCATGAGCCGCAACTCCGCTGGTCCTCTCCTAAAGTAGCAAATACGAGTTGTGGAACTCCTCCTCACCACCCGGCCGATAAGATTACGGCGCTTCCTCCGAGCTTGACCAAGATCGCGGTGTCTCAATGCCTCGCGAACGATGCTTTCGCCACTGATTCGAGATGGCCCTCATTGTGGATCGACTCGTTAGCTACTAATAGCCAACTACAATGGAGGAATGTCGACTCCACCGACGGCCTCGAGCTCGAGACTGAATCTAGCACCCAGACATCCCATGACGCCCACAACCATGCTCGAAGGCCATCCACAAGTCCACCTCGAACCGAGTCGCTTGCCGGGTTCCCAACATAAAGTTGGTCGTGAACGAACCGGCGAAAGCAAAGCGACAGGAAAATAAGGCTCAATGAAGCATTCCTCCTTTACTCTAAGGTGAGATACCACGGCACGATATTCACTAGCCAGCTTGAAACAACCAATGTCAAGTGAAGTCCGCCGGTGGCGACCTCCTCGCCGACCAACGACTCACCATATTGACCGAGAATCGAGGAAAACATCCGAAAAGATCCACCCTTTGTGAATCGTATCTATTTCTTGATCTCTCAAAACCACGCTCTTCCACCGCAATCCCTCTACCAACCGCAAGAAAGGAGTAGACGACCTGGAACCCGGCCACATCATGCCGGACGATGAAGGACCAACCAGGCCATCAAATAGGTATATGGGAGCTCTACTCGACGGAGATACGGATGATGGCTCGCCCTTTCTCGGTAAACGCCAACTATATGCCGCAATCCACGGTGAATATTAGCCACCATCACGGAAGGAGAGAGAGTTCCTTCTTGTGGGCGAAATGAACCAGGATAAAGGACCTCTAAAGGTAAAGCATCATCGGATTGATATGGAACCACACACTTCTTGAGCGGTTGCAAGATAGCACGCTAGAAGAGTTGTCACGGATAGGCTTCACCGCATGCCACGTAAAGGTCGCAAACTTGGTCCCCAAGGAAAGCCTTTTTGGCGAGCCGAGCGGTAAGAGTTAGCCTCGGACTTCTCGATCAGTTCGTTAACCTTCAAGGAGTGAGCGGTGATAGTTCACATATTTCCTCGCCGATTTGTCCTCCAAATGCCGAACAAGTGCAACATTTCGACTCACCGCGATTTCCTTTGCTAAGGTTCGATTGGGCCGAGCTATATAGTAATGACAAGTGAGATCCCATAAAGTCTTATAACGATCGGGCGTGGTGTTCCTTCACCGCTCAGCCTCGATTGGAGGAAAGTACTCGATATAGCATCTTCCCCATGGGTAGACCTGAAATACGGTACATCTCATGTAAAGCCAACCCCAACTCGCCGTGTTTAGTGAGAAACGTATTCGAATCTGGATTATAAAGCTCGAATAAGGTGAAGAAATGATTGACGCTGATTGGAAGGCCATACATGGTGGCACGAATCGCTGAGTACAGACCACAAGCGCGAAGTTCTCCATCCCACCGGCTTAGGACGTAAGTGGTCAGGCGACCCCACCAGTGCTTACTTGACGAGTGAACCCAACCGAAGAATCTATGACTGGACGACGGCATCTCTCGCCCCAATTTAGCAAGGCGATTCTTCAAAGTCGAGGTGAACAAAGAGCTCATCATCACGGGCGGTGTGTCCACCCTACAACCCTGTGGTGAAGACCGATGACGCGATTCCTATTGGAACCCGAATCGTCAGCCGGGTAATAAACCCACAATGAATATGATCATGCTCGGTCGACGCCATGACATACTGTCAAAGATGGTGTCTAAGGTCGGTCAATGAGAGCCGACGAGGTATCCGGGAATATACAAGGGGCCTCCGTCGTCTTTGTTCAACCACCTCTCACTCGATAAGAGCCGATCCGGATCCTTAACCGAAGTCAATAGATAATCTGCTTTTCGCAGCGTTCAGGGAGCGGTGTCTTTACAAGTGGCGATCGCTGACCAATCGCCGGAGAACGCGAGAACTCCCCCGATGCAGCTCAATCGTCCGCCGTACCGTGCAAATCGAGGCGAGATAAAAATCGAGGATCGTCACACATGGAATAGTATTCGCTATGGCGCCCATCAACCGCCGTAGTTTAAAAGTTCCCGAGGAATAATCAACTGAAATCAGAAAATATTCAGTTAGTAAAAGGCGTTGAATTCATCTTTCATAGATCGAGTCACGACCTGATAACGGGTACGACGATTTCATCCGTATCGAATACCCGGAGAACGATAAATATAGTCGCGTAAACCAAGCGGCAATATATTCCGTTCTACAGAGTAAGGGTACAGTATGAAATCGCTCCCGTTAAAGATATCGAGACGGGTGATGACCAAGCAAAACCAATCTGTGTAGCTTCCATCCCCACAAAGGAGAATTTCGGCTCTTCCCAATCGCCTCACAAAGGAGAACGAAGCGGGGTCATAACGAGAGTACACAATCTGAAGCGTCGGTCCCCACAAAGGAGGAGTTCGGCTCTTCCCAATCGCCTCACAAAGGAGAACGAAGCGGGGATATAACGTATATACACGAGAAGGTAATAAGTTGGCGCACCACCGAAAGAAGGAGGCGTGCATTCACGCGGCGTGCGAGTCGACCGCTCGGAGCTGCTGATCTCCCCGACATCGAAGCCGCAAAATATAACAAAAGTCGATACATGGCTAAAAAATCAGCAAATAAAGTGTCAAAAGGCTACCAATCCGGATGCCGAACTCGACGCTCGGGCGCCGGCTACGGACACCGGCGCCACAATAAGACTATCGCTTCACGGCGGAGGCCATTGGCAAGACTACCGCTTCAAATACGGGCGCTGGCGAAAGGGCCATGAAGTACCAGCGCTACTGGCGTAAGGCCAGCGCACCGCCGGGCCACAAGGCCGCGCCGCTTTAGCCGCCACAATACGAGACGCTGATCACGCCACCTCGCTTATTCGTCTTTCCTCGTGGTCCGCGCACTCGTGACGCACAAGAAAAAGAAGAAAAAGAAGAAAAGGACTCGTAAGGCTCTCGTGATGCATACCTTGTTGATCGAGGAAGAAAAGACGGCAAGAAGCTTAGATGAAAACAAGAGAGAGAGAGAGAGAGAGCATGTGGGGGCCGTCACAAGAAGAAAGAGGCCTTGTGGGTATTTATAACAATCCCACATGGACCCAATCCTCTTTGAACAAGGACTCCTATTTGGCAAGAAGTAGGAATTCTAATTGGAGCCCAAATCAATTCCAATTAGGACTCTAATCAGCCCCTAATTAGGAGCCCTAATTGGAACCTTATCCGGATGTCAAAATAGTGCCAAATCGGTCCGTTAATTGGCTCCTACTCCCTCCGCTATATTTGGAAAAATTCTGAAGAATTATTCGGCAGGATAACACCCCGCGGATTGCATCGACGCCAATCAACGCGTCACCTAATCCTACTCCAACTAGGATTACGAGTATAAACTGTTTCCTAATTTGTCGAGAAGTTCCCGGAAGAATATTCTCACAAGAAATATTCTTAGGGATAACTCGATCGTGCGGATTGCATCGACGCCAATCAACGCGTCGCCTAATCCTACTCCAACTAGGATTACGAGTATAAACTGTTTCCTAATTTGTCGAAGTTCCCTAAGAATATTCTCACAAGAAATATTCTTAGGGATAACTCGATCGCGGATTGCACCGACGCAAATCAACGCGTCGCCTAATCCTACCCAACTAGGATTACGAGTATAAACCGCTTCCTAATTTGTCGAAGTTCCCTAAGAAAATTCTCACAAGAAATATTCTTAGGATAACTCGATCGTATGGATTGCATCGACGCCAATCAACGCGTCACCTAATCCTACTCAACTAGGATTACGGTATAAACCGCTTCCTAATTTGTCGAGAAGTTCCTAAGAATATTCTCACAAGAAATATTCTTAGGGATAACTCGATCGTATGGATTGCATCGACGCCAATCAACGCGTCGCCTAATCCTACCCAACTAGGATTACAGTATAAACCGCTTCCTAATTTGTCGAGAAGTTCCTAAGAATATTCTCACAAGAAATATTCTTAGGATAACTCGATCGTATGGATTGCATCGACGCCAATCAACGCGTCGCCTAATCCTACTCCAACTAGGATTACGAGTATAAACCGCTTCCTAATTTGTCGAGAAGTTCTAAGAATATTCTCACAAGAAATATTCTTAGGGATAACTCGATCGCGGATTGCAACGACGCAAATCAACGCGTCGCCTAATCCTACCCAACTAGGATTACGAGTATAAACCGCTTCCTAATTTGTCGAGAAGTTTCCTAAGAATATTCTCACAAGAAATATTCTTAGGATAACTCGATCGTATGGATTGCATCGACGCCAATCAACGCGTCACCTAATCCTACTCCAACCAGGAATACGAGTATAAACTGTTTCCAAATTTTCAACGAGGAGTTCCTGGAGAATAAACCCATATTCTTAAGGATAACTCGATAACCCTTAATTTCCTCCCACCATAATACCCAAGAGAGGAATAATATGACGAGGCATAGAAGTCATTGTTGATACCAACAACGGTTCAAATCAAGAAACTTCTCCCACCGTGGATAATCATATCCCATTAACGGTCAAAGCTGCCGCGACTAACTAAAGGCTAGGACGATATCTCCATGAAAAGATCAGTTCTCCCGCTGTGGTTAAACCAACAACACACGTGATGACGGAAGAATTAGCCGATTGAGGGTTATGAAATTCCATGTACTCGACACAGCCAATGTGTCGCCAACAAGGAGTTCGCCGACATACGGAGAAGTCCAAAGTCTGATGGTTGGTCAAACAACGCACCAACCGACACGAAGTTACAAACAAAACTCACCCACCAATCAAGATAACAAGTGGTCGACAATAAATGCAAAGACCGCGGATCTTATCGTGAATCCTACAAAGAACCGGATGATCCAAAGAATCAAGACTTGAAGCTATCTTTGGGACCCTCACCGATCAAGGCCGAACCATCATGTCCAAAGCATCCTGCACTCATCAAGAATCGAGACCGACGCTTTGGAGTATCTCAGAGGCCTAAAAATTGCTTATCGCATCTCGAACGAAACTCGTGACGGTGGGTTGGCAACTAACGATCCATTCGACAAACCGACGCCGAAAACGCCACGCCGCGAAAACGCCAGAGCGAAGTCGACGAGCACATGAAGTGAGTCGGCAAGACGCACGAGCCAATGAAACGACGCGTCGAAGTTGACTAAACTCAAACGCTGACGACGGAATCAACCGTACTTAGTCCGCCAATGCAAACGGGCCGCTAAGCTCAAAGTTGATCGCACGGACTCAAACACAACGGCGACATTACCGAGCAAAACTAAGCCCGAAGACCAAAGAATCGACGAAGAATCGACGGAGAAACGACGCGAACGACGGAAAACGCCGGAAGATCGGCGCCAGCGCCAAACTCGGCCAGTGGCCAAGGTGGCTCGCCACTTTTCCAGCCACTCGCCAACTTGGCCGAGGTGCTCGCCAAGTGGCCGAGCCACCAAGATGGCCGGCGACACCTCCATTGTATAAATAGGGGGTCTTGACTTGAGCGAGAGAGAAAAAGGGGAAAAAGGGCGGATTAGAGAGGACTTTGGGCTTGAGCGGATTTTGGAGGATTTTTCAAGAGTTCTCACGAGGTCCACGAGCCGCCGACGACCGCTCCGAGCACCGGCGAGCACAAGTCTAGTCGACGCCCGATCTACAAGCGTAAGGTAACGAATTCGTCGAACCACAGATACCCTCTAGGTTAAGCTTCGCCTTAACCTCGTGGATAGCCAGGATTTCTCCTAGTAGATCTCACCCGCCAGCGATCCTCTCCTTCGCGGAGTGTGATCCCTCAGCGCTTCGCGAAACGAGCTCCTTTACATCTCAGAGTTCCAACGCCTTACCGATTGGAATTGCGCTGTGGTCCACGGACACAAAAGTCCCGGCAGGCAAAGAACCCACGCAAGCGAGGACCTCGATATAACAGAGATCCTCGTGTTTGTTCAAAAGGAAAAAGTTGTAATCTTTTTTTTTGATTTTCATTGTAAGCCTTAAAATAAAAGGCGAATTTGTTTCAGGCGACTGAAGTTTGTAACAGTTCAAATCAATGACAATCATCCCAACTTTTACCGCGAACATACCAGTCGGATATTAGAAAGCAGTTTAACCACATAATCCCATTAGAGGTTAGGAGAGATCGACAGAGGTGTAATATCAACCAGTCAATAGAATTAAACTGATAGAGGTGTAATGTTAACGTATCAGGTTTGTAGAATTGGTACTGTTCAGAAGTGTAATGTTAACATAAAAGTACTAAGAAATTTTAACAGAGATGTAATGTTAACTTGCCAAATGAAATGACCGACAGAGGTGTAATGTTAACCAGCCGATTTTTGAAGGAAGATTAACAGAGGTGTAATGTTAACATGTTAAATAGAACAACCGACAGAAGTATAATGTTAACCAGTCATGTTCGAAAGAGTCTGAGGGACGACTACTGTTTGGAAGTGTAGTGTTAACTTAACTGTACAAACTCGATGGAAGTGTAATATTAACTAATCGATTTTTTGGCAAAGGCGGATTGACAGAGGTGTAATGTTAACCGATCGAATCAGAAAAGACAAGCCAATAGATGTGTATTGTTAACCAGTCGATGAAATGGTCCAACAGAGGTGTAATGTTAACCAATTAGATCATTGGGGTGGAAACCATTCAGAGGTGTAATGCTAACATGATGGTGATAATGCATTTGGAGTCAAAGAGGGGTGTGGTGTTAACTTAATGACTCGCTAGGGATTTGGAGTCAGGCAGAGGTGTGATGTTAACTTGATAACTCACTAGGGATTTTGATTGGGATTTATGAACAGGATGATCAATATTTACGGTTAGAGGTGAAAACTTAAACATGATCGAAATCTCTATGGGAGATAACAGTGGCTAGAAATCATGGGTAATATTTCTTAAGAAATTTCCCATTGATTGGCGTCATGAGCTTATTGCCATTTGGGTCAATTAGGCGATATGCTCCATTTGAGTAGATTGTCTCCACTACAAACGGGCCTTCCCATTTGAATTGGAATTTTCCTTTAGTCTTGCGTGTCATGACCATGGGTCGACAAATAGCTAAGACCAGGTCGCCTTCTTTGAAGGATCATTCCGTGACTCTGCTGTTGAGGGCTCTTGAGATCCGTGACTGGTAGATCTCAATTCGTTATTGAGCTCTGAGTCTCAACTTGTCTAGCGCCTCTAGCTTTTGGAGATACTTTTGATGGTGTTCTTCAGTCATCATCTTTTTGGCAAGAGCAATTCTTAATGATGACATTTGAATCTCCAATGGTATTACGGCTTCACATCCGTATACCAAGGAAAAAGACATAGTGCCTATTAGAGTGCGGACTGTTGTTCGATAGGCCCATAGACACTCTCCGAGCTTTTTATCCCAATCTCGTTTGTTGGAGGAGATAAATTTTTTCGTAAGCTTGATAATGGTCTTATTGAAAGCTTCGGCTATACCATTAGCGGCTGGATTGTATGGCATAGAAGCCACGTCCTGGATTCGAAACTTGTCGTAGAACTTGAAGAACGATCAGTTGATGAACTGTGGACCGTTATCATGGACGATCCTCCAAGGGACACTAAATCGATAGACAATGTGGTGTTTCAAGAACTTAACCACGTTAGAAGTTTTGACTTCTCTAAGCGGGATGGCTTTGGCTCACTTGGAGAAATAGTCAGTAATGGTCAGAATGAATCGATGGCCTTTAGCAGATGGTGGGCTAGTCGGCCTAATGATGTTCATTTCTCCTATCTTGAATGAACATGAGGTAATAGCTAGATGTAATTCTTCCAAAGGTTGATGGAATTAAGCTACACGGCATCATTTGGCATAAGCCACTGCATTCATAATCATCGTCGACCAATAATAGCCTAGACAACAGAGTCGATCCTGGAGCTCCGGTCTAGGTTGATGAGCTCCATATGTACCATCGTAGGCTTCTTGATGATGGGCATCTAAGTAGTATGCCATCGAACGATCTGTGGTACAACATCTGCTTGCTTCGGGTCATTGGACAATATGCCTTGTAAGGCGTAGGTAATGCCAATCATTGGGTTCAAAGTGGGCTAGCATGACGTGCACTTCGTTAATTTCTAAGATTTGTTTTAAAGAGCATAATTGATGGCAAGCTACTATAATCTGCTTGATAAACTTAGAAGTCAAAGCAAGAGTAGCTGCAAGTGATGCCAAGGCATCGGCGTAAGTGTTCTTGAGGCGGACTACATAGGTTATGTACAAGCCTTAAAAAGAATGAGCAAGTCTCATTGCTGCTTCATGGTAGGATAGGAGATCGTTGTGCCGGACCTCATATTCCCCTTTATATTGGGGCGAGTTGGCCATGGGGATCAATTAGCACTACCCCCATATCTGTAACAATAGCTCCTTCACAATTTTATTGCAATGTGCCGTTGAAATAGAGTTCCCACACTTGGTGATCTGAGGTGATATTTGATTCAGACACCTCGTCTATAATGTCCTCGTAGAGTTTGGAAAACTCAGGGACAAAATGATTTCACAAGCCTAGAACTCAGAGATCTCAACTTCATCATGAGTACCCCGCAGATAACTCCTAATGTCGTATTGTCAGAGGTGTAATGTTGAACTTGATGATTAATTTCTTCAATAGAGGTTGTACTATTGGACATATTGAAGAAAAGTGTCACCAGTAAGGGCTCATGCCCTATGAGATGAAGTCGATAAACTGGAGTGGCATTGCTGGGGAAGCATTGCCATAGTCATTAGAGGCTAGGTTGATGTTGCTGAGGAAGCATTGCAGAGCCGTAGGAGGCTGGGTTGGCATTGCTAAAGCCATAGCCTTTAGAGGCTATGTTGATGGTTCCGCTCGACGAGATTCGAAAAGTGTTGAACTGCTATAGTAGTAAAGACATTGCAGGTAGAGGCATTAAAGAGTACATGAGCTTGTCATGATTTTAATAATGGTAAGGGCATCATTTCCCTTTGATCAGGATGATTATCCTGTCTCATTCTCATCATTGGAGGATTGTCCTGACTCGTTATCATCATCATAAGATTGTCCTGACTCATTAACATCGTCTTTGTGGCTTGACCACGAATCATATTGACTGAATCTCTCAGCAAATTTCTCGGTAATTTTTGCCTACTCAATTAGGTCTTTCCATGAATTAGCATTGACAGCACCCATGTAGGCTTCTACTCGGCTGAGAAAGTTATGCCGGCATGTTTGGAGCAACATCGGCAATGGCATGTCCCGACAACGCAAGCTTAAATTGTAAAACCGCTCGATGTAGTCTCTGACCGATTCATCTCCTCTTTGTTTCTCTGAAAGAAGTTTGGCCATCGTTATATCAGATTGGTCCTCATAGAATTGGGACAAGAATTATGATTCCAAGTCACCCTAGGATTTGATTGATCCTTCGGCCAGATTCTCAAACCAGTCAAAGGCTACCCCCTGAAGGGTGCTAATGAAAAGTCGCGCCTTGATGGCGTTATTCCCTACTATATTTCCTGTTTGCTGATGGGAGTAGTAGATGTATTGGTTCAGGGAATCTTTGCCTTTGAACATGTGTAACGTCAGTGGCTTAATCTTCATCAGATAGGGAATAAAGTCCTACTCGGATAAGATCAAGTAATCCCAACCTTCTTTAGCTCGGTCCTCTGTGTACGAGCGTTGAGCTGGTTTTGGAGGCTTTTGAATGTTTTCAATTTACGCCTCGCCTTTAGTGTACTAGATATCTTAGACTCCGATCGAGAGGAGAAAACATCTTGATGGTGTACTGACTCCTTATTGACGGAGATGTTAACTGGCTGCTTCCCTTTTGAAGCGCTTGCAGGGGACTGGGAAGTGAGTAATAGTTATTGAAGCATATTTTCGAGTCGGTCGAAGCGCTCGCCAGATGCCTTCTATTGGCCTCCATCCAGCTAATTAGATCATCGATGACCTCTCTGTCTGACATGTTAGCAGCCCATTCTCGCTCTTGACTTGAGCTAGGAGTAGTATTTGATGCTATATCTGAGTTAGCAATGCTAGCAGGAGGATTATCCACCTGTGAAGGAGCTCGTCGAATGGGCATCCTTGCGATAGAGTAGTCGATAGGGATAGTTACACCCCATTTCGATCTAGTATGGTGAGAGACACCATCAATCTTAGGAAGTATGCTCCTTATGCTAAAAGAATACCTTGGATCTGATGGGCTATCATCTTCCTCTTCTTCTTCCAAGGCTACATGGGTCATGTTCACCGTGAACTCTTGGGGATCGAGGTCGAAAGTCGCCTTGTTCTCGCGAGGTCGCTGTTGCTGCTTGCCCCTAAACTCTGAAGATTTGGGGAATGGGCTTAGATAGGCAAATACCAACTCTTTGGTATATGGAGATGTACGTTGGTAATTCAGTTGAACTTCTGATATTATCTCCTTTAGGGCTAATCGATTGATGTGGCGGTCGCTCTTCTTGAAAGCAGCTTCACTGGGCTAGTGTTTAGCATTTTCACTGGGCTGGCTTTTAGCATTAGAACATCACCTGAGACAATGTTGCTTTGACCTATGACTGACGTAGACAATTGTGACTTCATCATAAGTCTGAACTTGTGATTGAAACTTAGAATCACTATGGGCGATAGTTTTCGCTTTTGGGAATTTGATTGGAGGGTAACCCCCATTTTAGGCTTCTTTTAAGGAAGCATTATGAGTGTTGCAAGATGCTTTAAAGAGAACACCAAGAGGGATTGTGGATTGCAGTATGAATTCAAGAGATGTTTGAACATCCTAACCTTTGCTCAGGACGAGGGTTGCTAAGGATTCACTCAGGACGAGGGTCGTTAAGGCCTCACTCCAATGATATTGAGGCTACTCTGGCGATATTGAGGCTACTTTTGGCAAGGTTCACTTCACTTTGGGTGAAACTGGGGTTGTCTTCACTCTGGGTGAAGTTCGCTCTGCCTTCGACGAAGCTGGGACTGTCTTCGGCGAGGCTCACCTAGCTAACTGTTGTAGGCGTTGAAAATTGCTTATCAGTACCCGAGCGAGACTCGTGACAATGGGCGGACAACCGACGACCCATCAGACAACGCGACCCAGAACTGCTGACGACACGACGAACGCGTGAAGTGAGTCGGCAAGGCGTACGAGTCAACGAAACGATGTATCGTGGAATAAACCCGATGACGAAGTTTCAGATCAGTGAGATTCGACGAGGCGAGATGACTAAACTCAAGCGCCGACGAGACGGAATCAGCCGTACTTAGTCCGTCAACTCAAATGAACCGATTGAGCTCCGAAAGTCGATCGGATACGGACTCAAACACAACGGAGACATCACCGGAGGAAAATTACGTCGGAATACGGGTAAACGGCGGAGCGAAATGGGTAAACCGAGGCCACAAAGAAAATGAGGCAACTCGGCTGTGTTGACCGAGGTGACTCGGCCAACATAGCCGAGGTGGCTCGGCCTTCATGACCAAGCCACTTCGGCCAACTTGACCGAGGTGCCTCGGTCAAGTGGCCGAGGTGGCTCGGCCATCATGGCCGAGCCACTTCGGCCAAAGGGCCGAGGTGGCTCGGCCATGAGGCCGAGCCACCTGCACACCCCCCCTGATGCTATAAATAGGGGGGGTCTCCTTCAGTTCGGGGGTTGGATTTTGGATCTCTTGGAAGACTCGCTAGAGCCCTGCAGATCCGGATTTTTGAAGTTCTGAAGATCAAGACTTTGGCACAGGTTCGAGCATTGATCAAGAGAAGAGACGAGATCCAGATCTCGAGGAGTTCGTTGCGGCTCAGATCTACACAGCAAGGTAGAGAATCCAGCTCGAGTCTACGCCGGTCTAGGTCAGATTTGCGGATTTACCCTCTAGGCTAAGCTTCGTCTTAGTCTCAGGGCGAGCGTGTGATTTCTCCTAGTAGATCTCACCCGCTCCGGCGATCACCTCCTTCGTGAGTTGATCCCCGTCAGTGTCTTACTTCCTTCGTGAAATAAGCACTCTAGATCCGCAGATCTCGTGATCTAGATCTCCACTTGGATCAGATTGCGGTGGTCCACGGACATAAAAGTCCCCTAAGACAGCAAAGAACCCACACGAGCGAGGATCCGATAAACGGATCCCGCGTTTGTTCTAAAAGGGTTAAAAAGTTATAATTTTTTTGATTTTCATTGTAAGCCTTATAAAAAGGCGATATTCTTTGAATTTTATTGTAGGCGACTGAAGCTGTAACAAGTTCGAAATCAATGACAATCAAAACAACTTTCCCCGCGAACAACTGTCATGACGATTTCCCTTAGGGTCATGCAATATTGGTATTGGCATGCCTTCTTTAGTGAAAGAAACTCTCTTAGATCAGTGCGAGCTTCAACTTGGCTAAGGCAATTGCTCCTCTTGGAGGGAACTTCACATATTTGAATTTTAGCAAGCAAATGTCTCCTATGATAATGTTACTTTGACCTTGGGCTAGTGTGGTCAATCAAGTCCTTATCCAAGTCAGAGCTTGTGATTTGGACAAGGAATCACCACAAGTGATGCTTTTCCCTTGCAAAATCTTAAATGAGGGATTTCTCCATTCTTTGATTTTGTAAAAGAAGCGCAGCGAGCATCACGAGATATCTTAAAGTGAACCCCCAAAGGGGTTGTGGACTGATGTCCAAAATCAAAAGACATGAGATTGTCTTGGCTCTCATTTGTGGGGAGGGTCGATACTTCTTCACTCTGGGCAAAATTCATTTGGCTTCCACCGAAGCTCAAGTTATCTTTGGCGAAGTTCACCTTGACAGGTGCGAGGGTCAATTTTGACCTTGTTCTCGCACTATGGTGAATCTTGCGATAGCTCCTGGTGGTAACCGTCGATAATTTATCAGAGGAAATAAATTCCTCAAACTTCGCTTGGTCAAATTTAATGACTATCATTATAACGAAAGACCCGAGGATCTTAATGTCGTACTGCAACACAATTTTCTCTTTAGATGAGAAAGAAGTCCCCAACGGAGTCGCCATCATATTTTTAATCTTTTGTATTGTAATTAACTCAGATTACAATAAAAATAAATTACAATAAAATGAAGAAAAAATTTACATTAGCTGGGTTGTTTTCTATGTGCCGATGGAGCATCGATCTTATACTCCGTTGACAGTCCAACTAAGACAATGAGTATTTTGCTATTGATGATCTCTAATCTCTTAGAAGATAGCGCAGTCTTCTCTAGATGAAGAAATATTAAGAAGAAATTGAATACCACCTTCGCCTCTGTTCTTGTGTGTGCATGTTATCCAGTCTTTCACTTGTTTGATGATCTCTAAGTAAATAGATGCTATTTAACTCAAAGAGATATTAACATATCCTTTCTCACAAGGATTATTAATTAAGCCAGATGACTAGCTGAAGAGAACGAAACCTTTCTCATAAGGATTATTGATCGAGCCAAATAATTAGCCGATAATAATAATATATGAAGATAAATGAGAGTGGAGGAGATATGGGCTCTTTGTCGATGTAGCCTCCAAATCTCTCTTTCTTGATGACAAGAAGCCTAGCCAATAACAATGTTAGCCCTAATACCTTTCCTTCCTTGCGTCATGTTGATCATGCCTATTTATAGGTTTGAAAGCATTAAGGAGTGAGTTAGTGGGCCTTAACTCTCATTGAATGAATGAGTTAATGGTCATTAACTCCCTTTTAAATGAGTGAGTTAGTGGTCATTACTCCCCTTTAAATGGGTGAGTTAGTGGTCATTAACTTTCTTTAAATGGGTGAGTTAGTGGGGTGAACCGTTTCCTCAAAAGTAGATTCTGAAAATAGTTATGGGTGAGGTTCGCCAATAACGGCCATGTGTGAAGTTCGTCAATAATAGCCATGAGCGAACTTCGGCAGAATGGAGGTAGTCCACTTTCTTTGGAATGTGAGTGATGTGGCCCACATGGGCTATTGGGTGAAGCTCACTTAGGTGAGCATCGCTTCAACTTCTGTGAGCTTCACTACAGTTTCGGTGAACTTTGTTGTTGCTTCGGTGAACTTCACTATGTGGCCCACATGGACTATTTCGGTGAACTTCACTTTGAAGCTTCACTTTGACTTGGCATTGAGAACGAGCTTCATTATGACTTAGGCGAGCTTCGCTATGGCTTGAGCGAGCTTTGCTGTTAAGTTTAGATTTGACTTAGAATCTGACTTGAACTCAATTATTGACTCGGCCGACTTGAGGGAAAAATAATTAGAACTCCTCATTCAAATCTTAAGATCAGATCATGATGGAGAATTTGAAAATGCTTCTTTTAAAACTTTTTGCTTAGAAAAGGGAGTTTCTCATGAGTTCTCTTCCCCTCGAACACCTCAACAAAATGGGATAGTCGAAAGGAAGAATAAAACTGTACAAGAAATGGTTAGGACTATGTTAAATGAATATCAACTGCCTAAGCATTTTTGGGTCGAAGCAGTTAATACAGCATACCAGATAATAAATAGTGTGTATCTTCGACTATATTAAAGAAGGCATCTTTGGAGCTTCATTATTGAAAGTCCCCAAGAATTATAGATTTTTGTGTTTTCGGTTGCAAATGTTAACTTTTGAACATGAAAGATTTATTGAGCAAATTTGATTCTAAATCTGATGAATGTATATTTTTGGGATATTCTTTTTGTAGCAAGCTTATAAGGTGTTCAACATAGAACTAAAATGCTAGAAGAGTCTATCCATATAAGATTTAATGAAGCTCACAATTCTAACGTTTCTATTGATAGGGTTGATGATGAGCCACTAGAAATGGATCCAAAGAAGATTGATGGTTCCAAGAAGACAATTCAAGATGAGGATAAAGAATCTCAGGAAAAAAATGATGATGATGGAAATGTCAAATTAGATGAATTAAAATCTCAGGCAGATCAATCTCAAGATAGTGGGACTCACAGTATTCAGTTAGGGGTTCTACGAGAGAGCTACATAAAAGGACTCGTCAACAACCCACTTACTTGTAAGTCTATGTTTGCTCCGTTGTCACTTCATCCTCACTTGATTTAAAGACAAGCGGTTCATGGCAAGGTAAGCAAAGTCACCCCTATCTTCATGAACTTTATGCAAATATTAGTTTCATCTCTAAAATGGAACCAAAAAATATCGCTGAAACTTTAAAATAAGATAGTTGGGTCATTGCTATGCATGAAGAGTTAAATCAATTCACTAGGAATAAACTATGGAAATTAGTTCCCAAACTGAATGATCATCTTATAGTTGGAACTAAATGTGTTTTCAAAAATAAGTTAGATGAACAGATAAAGTGATAAGAAACAAAGCTAGACTTGTTGCTAAAAGTTATAATTAAATAGAGGCATAGATTTTGATGAAACTTTCGTACTAGTTGCTAGACTTGAAGCCATTAGGATTTTGCTTGCATTTTTTTGTTACAAAAGCTTCAAGCTCTATCAAATGGATGTGAAAAGTACTTTTCTAAATGGCTATCTTAAGGAAGAAGTTTATGCAACCCCCTAGTTTTATTAATCATGAATTTCCAAATCATGTTTTTAAGCTTGATAAAGCTTTGTACGGCCTGAAACAAGCACCTCGAGTTTGATATGATCGTCTAAGTGCATATCTCTTGAAACATGACTTTCAAAGGGTCTGTTGATAGTACCTTTTTTATTCATAAATATGACAAAGGAATCCTTATTGTACAAGTTTATGTTGGTGATATAATTTTTGGAGCTAACAAGAATCTTGCCATAAGTTTGAAAAGTTAATGTAGGATGAGTTTGAAATGAGCATGATGGGAAAGCTGAAGTATTTTCTCAAGTTCAAGGTCAAATAAACAAAGCAAGCCATGTTTATCTAGCAGGAAAAGTGCATTAACGTACATTAAAATTAAAAAAAAGGAAAAGTACATTAAAGTGCTATTGAAGAGATTTGGAATGGATAGATTGAAGGCAGCTTCAACTCCAATGAGTCCGTCAACAAGGTGATACGAGATAAAACAGGTATATCAACTAAAGAAAAGAGGTACAAAAGTATGATCAGTAGTCTTTTATATCTTACTTCTTCTCGTCCTGATATTATATTTAGTATGGTTTGTGTGCGAGATTTTAAGCTGATCTAAAAGAATCTCATTTAAAAGCTGTAAAATGATTTTCAATAGCTTGTTGGAATGCAAAATTTTAGTTTACGATTTCCAATACGTAGTTTATTTGAATTAGTTGGATACTCAAATAATGATTATGCTAGCTGTCATTCTAATAGGAAAAGCACTAGTGGCACGGTACACTTGTTAGGACATTCTGTAGTGCCATGGTCAAGTAGAAAACAGAACTGTGTAGCAATGTCTACTACAGAAGCTTATTACATTACATTAGATAGTTGGTGTGCTCAAGCTTTTTGGATGACTTTGATCCAAAAAGACTTTTGTCTTACCTACAAGAAAGTTCCACTTAGGTTTGACAACAAGAGTGTTATTAACCTTAGTGATAATCCAGTCTATTGTTCCCGGACCAAACACATATATGTGAGACATCATTTTGTGAGGGACCACATTGCCAAAGAAGATATATCCATTGACTTTGTCTCCATCAATCGTTAACTGGCTAATATCTTTACCAAACCATTGCCTGAAGAGCGTTTAATAAAGTTGAGACAGGACTTAGGCATTTTATTCTTGGATATCTAGCATGTTATCTTTGTGCATTTTTTTCTCTTTTTCTTTATTAAAAACACATTAAAAAATTTCTTTCTTTTTTTCTTTAAAAATTGAAAATTCTAGGTATCTACATGATTAGAGATTATTGCTTTGTTAAATAATGGGAAAATTGCTTGTAGAGAGCAAAACTCAAAGAGTCATGTATTAAAACCCTTAGAAAGAAGTCAACTTCCCAAAAAGACTTGGACCCAAAGAACAATTCTTCTACACCCCTCACAGAACTTTTCATTTGTGACTTTAATCTATTAAATTAAATGACACATTTGGCTGATGCTTGTGACATCAATATATTAGATGTTATATATGTTTGTTACTTTTCACATTTAGTTAATAAATGTCATGTTTATTTCTTATTGTGTTAATCTTAACGCCTAAACGTAACATTTAACAAATAAATCACAAATATGCTTAGTAAGAGATAAAACTAATGAATAATTAATTTTATATATGGATTAGAAGTTAGATGAAGACGATCTAGAGTGTGAAAGTTGGATGGTAATGTAAAACTTTTTACATCGATTGTATATACTCTCATACCCATGTTAGAAACAAAATACCAAAAGTTTTATTTATTATGGTTGTAATAGAATCATCACACCCAAGTTGGATTCCATATCCGATAGATATATCAAAAGTAACAATTTGAGTACATAATAAAAGTAACAGCTAGAGTAGACACGATTAACAATAACACTTTGAGTACAAAATAACATATAACATCTATAAGTAAAACTTTTGGGGTCGCCCTCATCTAGCTATCTTTGGTTCTTCATTTCACGGCCTTCACATATAAATTGAGCAAGAAGTTTTTCCCTTAAAATTTTGGCATCCTTTTGACAAGCTTCGAGATCCACCATCTTGTACTCATAAATAAAAATAACCATCACATAAAAATATAAATTTATTACATTTAATTATTAAATATCAAAAATAATGATGATAGATCATAGATATACAAAGAATAGATCACAAATAATGAATAACTGTCTCACGAAATAAAGATATATCTCATTTAATTATTAAATATCACAGATAATATCAATATATCACGATAAACAATGATATATCACAAATAACAAATAACTATCTCACAAAATACGATTCATCACATTTAACTATTAAATATCAAAGATAATGTCGATAGATTGCAGATTAACAATGATATATCACAAATAATGATTAGCCGTCTCACAAAATAAAATTTATAATATTTAATTATTAATTATCACAGATAATGTTGGTATATCATAGATAATAGATAGATGTTGCAAGAAATGCCCCATGACATTCAAAAGAACCACTTGGATACACTTAATACCCGTAGTTCTATTATTGCATAGACCCCGAGTGAAAATCTATTATCACGGATAGACCAACATGAGTAGCGTTCTATTTGTAATGATAGAATGACATGGGTATTAAGTGTATCTGCGACAATAAATTTTCACTCAGGGGGTCTATCTACAACAATAGAACTACACTGGTATAAAATGTATCCAAGTGGTTCTTTCTGAATATAATGGGGGAATTCTTGCAATATTTATCCATTATCCGTGATATACCAACATTATCTATGATACTTAAGAATTAAATATTATAAATATTTATTTTGTGAGACGATTATTTGTTATTTGTGATATATCATTGTTAATCTGCGATCTATCTGTTAGAACATTGTTCGGGGTGTAATGTTGTTCATGCAATATCTCTTGTTTGATAAATAACAAACTCTCATTTACTACTGATATATTTATGATATGATATATTTTAGGTATAAGCAGGTACGAACAAGTTATGGCTCAAAATGATGCAAAAATTAACATAAATGTTGATTTCAGCCTTTGAACCATCGATGGTCACAAGGCACCATCGATGGTCAAGTCTAGTTATTGATGGACTATAGGAAACAATCATAGAAATAGAAATCAGAAATCGAATCATCAATGGTCTGCAGTCAACCATCGATGATCACAATGACCATCGATGGACTACAGTCAACAATCGCTGAAATCTAAAAATCAGAATTTACACAATCGATGGACTACATGCAACCATCAATGATCATCATCCACCATTAATGATCATGATCAGCCATCGATGGTCGCGATGAGTTTTGGTAGATTTCCAGATTTAATCTCAGTCGTTCATCGACCCATTTGATCTCCAATTTGGACTCTGATTTGGGTATCTCTTTCCTGTCCTATCAAGGCCTATCTAAGAGGAGATAGAGATCATAATAAATAATGAAGAGAACAAAGAAAAAGGTGAGATCTATTCTAGGGTTTATGGAGAGAATTTGATTTGATAAATTAACCCCCATAGCCTCATTCAACTTCTTCTCGTTGTTCTCAACATCAGAGGATTATTTCAGCAAGAAGAAGTATCCTTTATGTTCAACTACAATATTGCTTCTTCACGGATCTTCAACATCAACGTTTTGGAGAGTGATTCATTTAAAGGGTTGTAAGATCTTTTTAATTGCGCTTTAATTATTTTTAGGTTGGTTTTGTATTTTAAACTTGTGAATTTGATGGCATACTCAAGCCAGGTGAATTAAGGGTGGCTAGCTAGGGCTACATTTCTTCTGGTCATTGTGAGGAGTTAGGGTAGTTGACTGGTTTCGAGTAAATTCCAGGGTCCTATCTGTAAAACCTGCCAAATCGGGTTGTAATTTGGAAGAACTCCGGTCATAGTGCAGAAGGCCCTTCGCGAGAAGGAAGAGTGGACGTAAGAGTTTGATCCGAACCACTATAAAAATATCATGAGTTCCTGTGTTGGTTTGCTTTTAGTTTTTTACATTTTATTTTCGCTGCTTATTCTGAGTTTAGTCAAAAAATTATAGCAATGCTATTCAACCCTCCCCCCCTCTAGCCTTGCATCTTAGTTTCAACAAGTGGTATCAGAGCCTTGTTACCCATCTTTAGATATAACGACCTAGGATAGAGATGTCAAGCCTTACCATCGCTGCAGCTTTTCTTAAAGGACGCGCTATCAACTGACCCCCACTTTTTGATGGCACCAATTACACATTTTGGAAAGCACGTATGAAAATTTTTCAGTTGTCCACTAATTTTGATGTTTGGGAAAGTGTAGAACGTTGGTATAAGGAACCTATTACTGAGTTAGATGGTATTACAGTTGTTCTACCTAAGGATAAGTGGACTCCACAGGATATACAAATTCATTATCTTAATTCAAAAACCATCAATGTTTTATATTGCTCTCTTACTGCTGAAGAATTTAACCATGTTTCTAATTGTACTACTACGCAGAAAATTTAGAAAATATTTGAAGTCACACACGAAGGAACTTCGCAGGTTAAAGAGGCAAACCTTGCAATGCTAGTGAGCAAATATGAGAATTTCAAGATGAAGGCCTAGGAGAGCATACAAGAGATGTTCACATGATTTACCGATATCATAAATAAATCAAAAGCATTAGGGAAGGAGTACAACAACAAGGAGTTATGTAGAAAAATACTCCATTTTCTATCTCGAGATTGGGAACCAGAGGTAACGGTAATAGAAGAACTTCAAAATTTTTCTAAACTCTCACTTGATGATCTTGCAGGTAATCTTATCACATACGAAGTCAAATTGAAAGAGAGAAGATGCCTCGGAAGAAGATTCGAAGAAGAAGTCGTTAGCCTTTAGAGCAAAAAAGGAGAAATCCTAATCAAAGAAGAAGAAGGAGTCAAGGTCAAGTTCTGAAGACATGGATGATAAAATTGTTAAAGGCTACAAATATTTCCTTAAGTAAAAGGATGGTCAAAAATTCTTGCAAGATAAATGCGATCACTATACAAGCAAGGTAAATAAATATAATTTGAGTGATTCAGATACTGAATTAATTTATTTTCAATGCAGGAAACCCGGCCACTTGAAGAAGAATTGCCCACTGAATAAAAAGGACTATAAAGGGAAGGGCAAAATTTTCAAAATGACTAATTGGGAGGACTCGGAGAGTAGTTCGAGCGATTATGATAAAAGAGCACACATGTATCTTATGGGAAGAGGTGCATTATTTTTAAATTAATATCAGAGTAACTCAAGTATTTCTGATGGTGAGTATTTAGATGAAGAGGTATATCCTTCTTATGATGATCTTTACTCTAAATATAAGGAGATATTGGTTCACCTTGAAAAATTACTGAAAAGTATGAAGTAACAAAAGGATGAATACAAACTTAAAGAAAGAAAATAAGCTTTTGTCAAAGAAAATCAAATTTTCTTCTTCAAATTTGAATTCAGATAATTCATCTCATGATATCACCTCCTTCATATGCACACAATGTTCGAGCTACAAAGTCAAATTTCTTGTTTATCTAAGCAACTTGAAAACAATCAATGTGAAAAGAAAACCTTGTTGCAAAGATAGATGAGTTATATTGTGATTTGTCATTCAACAAATTAAGTTTGAAACTCGATGCACAATAATTATTTCGAAAAATGAACAACTAAAGTCCAAAATTAGTGATTTGGAAGAGACCGTGAAGAATTTTTCATTGGGATCAAAAGGTCTTAACATGATCCTTTCCAATCAACGATTTGCAAAAGCTAAAACTGGACTTGGTTATTTATATTCTAGAAAAGATAAAAAGTTTCAACCATCTTTTGTAAAGAGTAATAATCTTGGTTATTTTGATCCCATTCCCAATGGGACTTATCATTCTATATGCTCTTTAATTGGAAAGATTGGACATGTTCGATGAGTTGTCGTATGAGATATAGGATTAAAACAGTCAAACAGATTTGGATACCAAAAGGCCTTTTTGCTAACCAACATGGACCTATGTGGATACCTAGGTCACACTTGTCTGCCTTTCTGTAGGTTTGCAGGTCGATCGAGGATCGAGGCAACACACGGTGATTGCTTGCAGGTTTAGATTATCAAAATCCAATATTAGGTCAGCATAGATATGAGAAGATACGTATTTGATATATATCTTATATTATCTTCTCATAAGGGTAAGTTTCAGGTATATTCTATAACTCTTACTTGTTATCTATATATACAGTTGATGCATGAGATACGCAAGCTTGTACTAACTTTTATTTACTTTCACCGCATAACAGCTTTAGTTAGTACCCATATGCACCTGATTTGTTGTATGTACATTTTTAGGTTTTTCTTCATTTTGATTTTTCTTGGATTTTTGGTTATTTTTATATATTGAAAATAAAATAAGAATTTCTCTTTCTTTCATTTTTTTTTCTTATGAAAAATCAAAACAAAATAAAATTTCTTTTTATTTTTTATTTTTAAAAAATAAAAATAAAACTTGAACATGCCTATGTATATGCATTACATGAAATATTCAGATATAGTTATCTGTTGGTATATAGGCATGAGTTTATCATATTGGTTCACATATATTTATATTATATCTGCACACATAATTATACATGTTTGATTGATAATCATGATGATTTACTTATATGTTTTATATTACTTTTCACACCTTAGTATTATCGTATCATGTTTAGTCTTGTAAAAGTAAGAATAAATGTTTTCATATCTTTTCATGAAGTATTTTAGATATATCAATTAGTTTTAATCTCACTCTATACTTGAATACAGCACCAAGTTTTTATTCATGTACACAAGACGTATGAGCTATAAAACATCAAGCAAAAGAGTGTTTTTGTGAAAAGATGGTCAAAGACCCACACTCTATAAATCCATGGTAAAATTTGAGTGTATTCATTAAAAGATGATCAAAGACCCACACTCGTGGATATAATCATGCAATATCTCAAGGGTATCCATCCTACACTAAATATTTTCTATATTTAGAGATGGTGTACATCGCCTCCAAACACTATCATTCTTCCTCTTAAAAATTCCCATATAGTTGAGATGATAAATCAAGATTTTGGATCTTTTCTAAAGGTTAAGATAATTCAAGTTGTGTAACAAAAGAAGAAACTAAGATATATTTGAATTTGTTTTATGAACTAATATAATTACCTTTATTGTTGTTTTACAAACTTTTCATTGATATCGTTATAGTTTGTGTGTGAATTTTAATATGACTTATCATCATCATTCACATGTATTGAAGTTAAATATGTATCTCTCGTGCTATTTTTTATAAAACTCTTTTGTGAACCGGTATGTATTTATCTTCCTTACATCTTTGGATAATTTCGATTTAAATTTTTAAGTATATTGCATATCCTATGTGTGATTTCTTTTGCTAATAAAAAAGGGAAAGAAAAGGTGAAATTTGAACAAAAATGGTTTGAGATTTCAATGGAATTTTTTTGAAATTTTGAGTTCTTTGTTTAAGGGGAGTTTTGCTTAGTTTCAAGGGAGTTTCTATAATACCTGTACTTTTCATGTATGCATATTCGTAGGGGGAGCTTTATTTTGCATATCATATATGTTATAAGTTTATCAAGTACTAAATATATATCTCACCATGTTTTACTATATTTTAAATTTTGAGTTTTGTTATTATCAAAAGAGGGAGATTGTAAGAATACTGTTCGGCGTGCAACGTTGTTTGTGCAATATCTCTTATTTGATAAATAATAAACTCTCATTTGCTACTAATATATTTGTGAGATGATATATTTCAGGTATAAATAGGTACAAACAAGTTATGGTTCAAAACGATGCAAAAATCAACGCAAATATTGATTTTAGCCTTTGAACCATCAATGGTCACAAGGCACCATCCATGGTCGAGTCTAGTCATCGATGGACTATAGAAAATGATCGTAGAAATAAAAATTATAAATCAAACCATCGATGGTCTACAGTCAACCATCGATGATCGCAACGACCATCGATGGACTATAGTCAACAATCGCTGAAATCCAAAAATCAGAATTTACACAATCGATAGACTACAAGCAACCATCAATGATCATTATCCACCATCGATGATCATGATCAACCATCAATGATCGCAATGAGTTTTGGTAGATTTTTAGATTTAATCTCAGCTGTTCGTCAACCCATTTGATCCCCAATTTAGACTCTGATTTGGGTATCTCTTTCCTGTCCTATCAAGGCCCATTTAAGAGGAGATAGAGATCACAATAAATAATGAAGAGAATGAAGAAAAAGGAGAGATCTATCCTGGGGTTTAGTGAGAGAATTTGATTTGAGAATTTAACCCCCATAGCCTCGTTCAACTTCTTCTTGTCGTGCTCAACATCGGAGGATTGTTTCAGTGAGGAGAAGGCCATTTGTGTTCAACTACAACATAACTTCTTCACGTATCTTCAACATCAAAGTTTTGGAGAGTGATTTATTTAAAGGGCCATAAGATCTTTTTAATTGCGCTTTAATTATTTTTAGGTTGATTTTGTATTTCAAACTTGTGAGTTTGACGGCATACTCAAGCCGGGGTAATTGAGGGTTGGCATACTCAAGCCAAGTGAATTGAGGGTGGCTAGCTAGGGCTAGGTTTCATCTGGTCATTGTGAGGAGTTAGGATAGTTGACCGATTTCTGGTAGATTCCAGGGTCCTGTTTATAAAGCCTATCAAATCGGGTTGTGATTTGGAAGAACTGCAGTTATAGTGAAGAAGGCCCTTTTCGAGAAGGAAGAGTGGACGTAGGATTTTAATCCGAACCACTATAAAAATCTAGTGTGTTCCTGTGTTGGTTTATTTTTAGTTTTTTATATTTTATTTTTGCTGCTTATTCTGAGTTTAGTCGAAAAATTGTAGCAATCTTATTCACCCCCTAGGCTTGCATCCCAGTTCCAAGAACATTATCTGTGATATTTAATAGTTAAATATGATGAATCTTTAATTTCTGAGATAGTTATTTATTATTTGTGATATATCATTGTTTATCTGTGATCTATCATCATTATCTGTAATATTTAATAATTAAATGTGATAAATTTATATTTTTATTTGATGGTTATTTTTTATTTATGAGTACAAGATGGTGGATCTCGAAGCTTGTCAAAGGGATGCCAAAATTTTAAGGGCAAAACTTCTTGCTCAACTTATATGTGAAGGCCGTGAAATGAAGAACCAAAGAAAGTTAGATGAGGATGACCCCAAAAATTTTACTTATAGATGTTATATGTTATTTTGTACTCCAAGTGTTATTGTTAATACGTGTCTACTCAAACTATTACTTGTATTATGTATTCAAATTGTTACTTTTGATATATCTATCGATATGGAATCCAACTTGGGCTGATGATTATATTACAACCATAATAACTAAAACTTTCAAGATTTTATTTCTAACATGGGTATGAGAGTATATACAACCTAATATTAAAAAATTTTTACATTCTTGTCCAACTTTCACACTCTAGATCATCTTCATCTAACTTCTAATTCATGTATAAAATTAATTATTTGTCAATTTTATCTCTTACCGAGCATATTTGTGATTTATTTGTTAAATGTTATGTTTAGGCGTTAAGATTGACACAATAAGAAATAAATATGATATTTATTAACTAAATGTGAAAAATAACAAACATATATAACATCTAATATCTTGATGTCACAAGTAGCAGTCAAATGTGTCATTTAATTTAATAGATTAAAGTCACAAATGAAAAATAAATGTAAGTTAATAGGTCAACATCATAAATAACATATAAATGTGACATTTAATTGACACTCAAAAAAATTGTAACATTTATGAGCTAAATGTCACTGTTTACGGTGCTTTTGTTTTCATCATAAAAAATCACATAGGATCTAAGAAAATAAGGAAATTTGCAATAAAATTTAAAAATTAAAAAATTGTCATAGCTACTAGTTACCATATCAATATGAAAAGAGAACTTTTGAGAATTAAATTGAATAAGAAAATATAAAAGGAGATCAATAAAAATTATTATACACCAAAATAAAAATCTACCTTATATATCCACTCATAATTCAATTCTCTATACAAAAGAGTGAAAAAAAAAATTTTAAAAATAAACTAGAAGACAAAAAGAAGAAGAATGAGTTGAGAAGAAAAGGAGATGAGGACAAAAAAAGGGTAAAGAAGGAATAAAAAGTTTTGATGAGGTGTAAAGTTGTGTGAAGGGTGTAGAAGAATTGTTCTTTGGGTCCAAGTCTTTTTGGGAAGTTGACTTCTTTCTAACGCCTCATTTGGTCTGCGGGAATGAGTAGGAATGTAATACAATTCCAACTTCTCATTCATGCTTACCAAACATGATGTGTTTTTTTATACTAGAAATGACATTCTCACTTCTCATTAATTCCCACTTAATGTGAAAATTGTTATTCCTAATAAGTTATCAAGGAATTGATATTCCCACTTAAGTAAGAATAAAAATAATAAATTAAATTCCGGATATACCCTTCTTAAAGATATTCCCACTTAATTCTCTAATTGCACCCAAACACGAGAATAGAAATGAACATTCCATTCCCACATAAATTCCATTCCATTCCTACTTTCATTCCATTCTCACTTGACTCCATTCCCGTGTACCAAACGAGGCGTAAGGATTATAACGCATGACTTTTTGAGTTTTGCTCTCTACAAGCAATTTTCCCTTAAATGATACATGGGTCTGGTTATCTCTTGACAAGTTCACATATTTGTCACATGTATTTGTATATTGTCTATGAATGTGACTTGTTGACGGTTAAGATATTATGATTTCTCTTCTTTTCTCTTCATGTTTGCACGCATGTGTTTTGTTTCATATCTTGTGCATGTTGATAGAAGTAGTGACACTATTCAGTCTTCATATGTATATGCGCATTGACTTTGTTATATGAACAATTCTAGCACTCGATATATGCACCTTTTTTTTATGTCAATGGGCATCTTATGTTTAATAGAACAAATTTATATGAGTGTATTTGTTAAAAGATTATTAAAGATCCACACTTACATAGCATCCACATTAAATCAAGTGTATTTGTGGAAAGACGGTCAAAGACTGACACTTATGGATTCATAGTTAGTTGCAAATTTCAAATGGTAGCCTTCATGCACTAAACATTATATATTTAGAGATGATGTATATTATCCGCCAAACAATGTCACCCTTCCTTGTAATTCTTGTATGGCCAAGGTCATAGGTTGATACTTTGGTCCTTGTTATCAAGGTTGTGTTTGTCTATTTCTTAGTAGATGCTTATATCTCACGGTCTCAATGTGTATTACACTTGTTTATTGTCTTTGTTGTTGCACTTTTTGATACACTCGCTTTTATTGATTGTGGAATGTGTGTGTGTGTGTGTGTGTGTGTGAAGGTTAAAGTTGATTTTCGCATGTATTCTTACCATTTATCATGTCATATATTTTTATATCCAAAAAGTTGAGTGAATTAGCTTGGATATCTCTTCCTTATACCTCATTTGAATACTATTTTTACGTGTTTTATCTCTTTTTGTATTTGTATGGAATTTTTTACTTTTAAAAAGGGAAGAAGTTTTTGAGAAATTTAAACTCAAATGCATGTGTTTTTTTTTTTTTTGGTTTTTTTTTTAGTGTTTTTGAATGAGTGGTTGATCTTGATCGTCATTTATTTTTTGTTTTGAAAATTCACTGCATTGATGTAGGGGGAGCATTGTTTCAAACATGTACCTCCTATCTCATTTATGCAACCATGTAGGAGGAGCATGCATATCTATTTATATTCATCATGAAACTGAGAGTTTCCATTCGTTTATATATCTTACACAGCTTAGTCTTTGAATTTAAATTTTTTAGTTTGTTACTATCAAAAGGGGGAGATTGTTAAGACCTTGTCCATACAATTTCTCAAACGTATATTTATGACTAACTTGTGTTTGAGATCACTTGTGCAGGTATATACAGGATATAAACAATAACAAGTTCAAACGGAGTCAAAATCAACTCAAAATGATGACTCTGCATGCAAAACTCATTGATGAGCATTTTGCCCATCTATAAGCAAGCGGTCAGCAATGAGCATAGTACCTCATCGATGAACTGGCTTGTGTGTCATTGATTTCTTAACCTCCTATCAATGAAAAATTTGACCAGATTGTTCGCCCATCGATGAGCAAGTTGTCCATTGATGAGCACAAGAGATGGCCATCGATTTGAAGCACACCCCCATCAATCCAGAAATTGCATAAGCATGTTATCCATCAATGAGCACTTACCCATCGATGAGCATATTGCCCATCAATGAGCCTAATCAGCTTTTTGAGATCTAATCTCAGTCGTTCGTTGCAGTTGCTATACCCTCTATCCTATCAAATTTGAGATAGACCTCATTGACCTAATTCTGAGAAAAAGAGAGAGGAAGAGAGAGAAGGTTGGGATTGAAGATTGGAGTTTCCTTCATCATCAGGATCATCTTGTAGCATTCTCAATCACGTCATCGTTGTGTTCTTTATCATTAGATGGATATCCTTCAACAAGCGCTGCCCTAGGGTCACTGCATCTGCCTCCGTACTTCTAGATTAGAATCTCTTAGACTTTGAAAAATAGTTTGATCATTCAAGATTGTAAGATCTTTTTAATTGTGCTTCTTTGATATTTTTTACTATAAGCAATACATTTTCTATGATCGTTTGATCCATTTTACGATGTACTCAAGCCGGTGTTAATTGAGAGTGAGTTTTACTAGCTGAGACCTAGGTACACACTAGTGATAGGATTATTTGGGTGTAGACAACTACATTAGGGTTTAATCTAGGAAGCAGTCTTGTAAAGCCTACTCGATTAGGATTTGTCACCCAATAGAAAATTTATCATAGTGTAGAAGCCACTTCGAGAGAAGGAAGAGTGGATGTAGGATTTATTCCGAATTATAAAAATTCTCTTGTGCTCTATATTGAATTTTTTTCTATAGTTCTTGCTAATTATTTCTTTTTTTTTCCGCTGTGTTATTTTAATTTCTCAAAATATTTGTGCAGCCCTATTCAATTCAACCCCCAACCCCCCTCCCCCATGGCCCCGCAAAGGCTTGCATCTAAGATCCCAGCAAAGACTAAGGGTGTGTTTGGCAACTTAGTGAAAATGGGCCACATTTCATTTTAGAACTGGTTCTTTTGAGAACCAGTTTAGTTATGGACTACTTCCCCAAACTAAACTAGTTAAAGCCTCCAAAGTTAAATTGGAAAAAAAAAGGGTCATTTCTTGCCCAGTTTTGACAATCAGAAAACACCTTAAAATTGGACCATGTTCAAACCTGACCTAGTTTTATAAGGTTGCCAAACATGCCCTAAAGGTAAGCTTTGCTTAGATATATATAGTATGATAAGTTACTTGTCCTGCAAGATTCGAGAATACAAGAAATTCTCAAAGTACAACAAGGACAAATTCTCAACAAGTCCTCATACTCGAAAGTTCGGCCAGTATATAAACTAATGCTGAATCAATGTGTGACGGAATTCCATTCTAGCCAGTACTCAACTTCTAAGATATAGCAACAAAGGTCACATTCACATACCATACGCCCAATATAATATAGAGGATATCAATGCAAATCCCACAAAGATACAAGATCAATAAAGTCCAAAGATAGGATTAAAAGGAGAAAATTCCCTATCTTTTGCGATGTCTCATGCAATGTTCTGCGCTAGGAACGGTTGAATTGTCTCATGCTAATAACCATATATGTGGTGACAAGGAGGTAAACTTTTTGAGGCTTTAACCCTTTTTAAGACTATTCTTAATGTGCTTTATTGGAATTTTATAAGTGAATGACACAGATGCAACCATTAAAATCAATTGCTATACTGTAAAGTTTCCCATGAAGTTGACCTCAGTGCCTCATGTTTTGTTTGTTTTATTTTCTTTTCCTTTTTCCCCTTTTGTTTTATTAAAGAGGATACAAAAGAGAGGGTTAATGACAGGAGGCATGAGCAAAGCGAGTTGTAGTTAGACGCAAAATGCCAAACAAAACCACTAATGTTTTCAAATGGAAAAAGAACTAACAAATTATGGCTATAGAAAAGGAAACAAAAATTGTAATAGGAACAAAGTTGCTCATTTGTTGGCACAGAAGGCCAGTGACCTTCAAGTAAGGGTGTTAAACCGTATCCGTATCCGAGGAAATATCTGTAACCGTATCCGTTAGGTTACGGATATGGTTACTCAAATCTATAACCGATAGGATATGGTTACGGATATGGTTTTGTAGTGAAATATCCGTATCCGTATCCGAAATATCCGAATACATATTAGTCATACTCTTATGATAGTTTTAATTCTTAGATTATGGATTTGTGGTTAATTTTGATAATCAAGATGTCTAATCTTAGCTTTTTAGTTATAATGAACATATTAACAAACTCTTTTTTATCACATGAACTATATTTTTCTCAATATTATCTAGTTTTCTCATATCCGTTTTGTATCCGCATGTCTATCCGTAACCGTATCCGATTTTAGTGGATATGGTTATGAATTTTTCTTACCAAGTATATCTCAGATCCGTATCCGTATCCGAAATATCCGAATACATATTAGTCATACTCTTATGATAGTTTTAATTCTTAGATTATGGATTTGTGGTTAATTTTGATAATCAAGATGTCTAATCTTAGCTTTTAGTTATAATGAACATATTAACAAACTCTTTTTATCACATGAACTATATTTTTCTCAATATTATCTAGTTTTCTCATATCCGTTTTGTATCCGCATGTCTATCCGTGAATCGTATCCGATTTTAGTGGATATGGTTATGAATTTTTCTTACCAAGTATATCTCAGATCCGTATCCGTATCCGAAATATCCGAATACATATTAGTCATACTCTTATGATAGTTTTAATTCTTAGATTATGGATTTGTGGTTAATTTTGATAATCAAGATGTCTAATCTTAGCTTTTAGTTATAATGAACATATTAACAAACTCTTTTTATCACATGAACTATATTTTTCTCAATATTATCTAGTTTTCTCATATCCGTTTTGTATCCGCATGTCTATCCGTGAATCGTATCCGATTTTAGTGGATATGGTTATGAATTTTTCTTACCAAGTATATCTCAGATCCGTATCCGTATCCGTATCCGAAATATCCGAATACATATTAGTCATACTCTTATGATAGTTTTAATTCTTAGATTATGGATTTGTGGTTAATTTTGATAATCAAGATGTCTAATCTTAGCTTTTAGTTATAATGAACATATTAACAAACTCTTTTTATCACATGAACTATATTTTTCTCAATATTATCTAGTTTTCTCATATCCGTTTTGTATCCGCATGTCTATCCGTGAATCGTATCCGATTTTAGTGGATATGGTTATGAATTTTTCTTACCAAGTATATCGTATCCGTATCCGTATCCGTATCCGAAATATCCGAATACATATTAGTCATACTCTTATGATAGTTTTAATTCTTAGATTATGGATTTGTGGTTAATTTTGATAATCAAGATGTCTAATCTTAGCTTTTAGTTATAATGAACATATTAACAAACTCTTTTTATCACATGAACTATATTTTTCTCAATATTATCTAGTTTTCTCATATCCGTTTTGTATCCGCATGTCTATCCGTGAATCGTATCCGATTTTAGTGGATATGGTTATGAATTTTTCTTACCAAGTATATCTCAGATCCGTATCCGTATCCGAAATATCCGAATACATATTAGTCATACTCTTATGATAGTTTTAATTCTTAGATTATGGATTTGTGGTTAATTTTGATAATCAAGATGTCTAATCTTAGCTTTTAGTTATAATGAACATATTAACAAACTCTTTTTATCACATGAACTATATTTTTCTCAATATTATCTAGTTTTCTCATATCCGTTTTGTATCCGCATGTCTATCCGTGAATCGTATCCGATTTTAGTGGATATGGTTATGAATTTTTCTTACCAAGTATATCTCAGATCCGTATCCGTATCCGTATCCGAAATATCCGAATACATATTAGTCATACTCTTATGATAGTTTTAATTCTTAGATTATGGATTTGTGGTTAATTTTGATAATCAAGATGTCTAATCTTAGCTTTTAGTTATAATGAACATATTAACAAACTCTTTTTATCACATGAACTATATTTTTCTCAATATTATCTAGTTTTCTCATATCCGTTTTGTATCCGCATGTCTATCCGTAACCGTATCCGATTTTAGTGGATATGGTTATGAATTTTTCTTACCGAAGTATATCTGTATCCGTATCCGTATCCGAAATATCCGAATACATATTAGTCATACTCTTATGATAGTTTTAATTCTTAGATTATGGATTTGTGGTTAATTTTGATAATCAAGATGTCTAATCTTAGCTTTTTAGTTATAATGAACATATTAACAAACTCTTTTTTATCACATGAACTATATTTTTCTCAATATTATCTAGTTTTCTCATATCCGTTTTGTATCCGCATGTCTATCCGTAACCGTATCCGATTTTAGTGGATATGGTTATGAATTTTTCTTACCGAAGTATATCTGTATCCGTATCCGTATCCGAGATGGGTAAGCAGATATGGATATGGTAAGCATCATATCCGAGCCGTATCCGGACCGAATGCACCCCTACCTTCAAGACTATCAGGCATAGTTGTACGATCCGCCTGAGTTTTTGTGCATAGAGCTTTGAATGAGGATAACAGCTAGAGTTTATTTTAGTTTGATGTTTTTTTGTATTGTTCGGTAGAGTTTTTCGGTTTTAATTAATTTGTTAATTAAAACAAAGAAAAAAGTTGTAATGGATATTAGCTTCTCTAATCACATATGGAGGATATGCTATTTCAATTAGATCAATGTGCCTTGAAACTGAACACCAAATTAAGTGTTTGGGTAAAGCTAAATTTGCCAACCCAAAGAGTAGGTTTTGAGTAATCTAGACAAATAATTAACCCAAAAAAAAGTAGTCCACACAAATAAACCCAGACAAAGCAACTCAAAACCAAGTCAAAACACAAGTAGTTCAGGTGTGAATTTGGATTTAGGTATGCAAGATGGTTACATATGTATGTATACATATTGTTAGGATTAATATAAAACTATAATCCTCGATCCTCACTATAACTTTGGAGTTTCCATGTAATGATTAGAGGGACTTAATTTAAGATGATATCAGAGCAACCCAGATTTGAAACTTGCTAGCCACGAATTTAATGCGGATTTTTTTAAAAAAAATTGTTACCGCTACGTGAGTCCAGATTTTCAGCCCATAAAAAGGACGCTCAAACTGCGGGGGCTGTTAGAATTAATATAAATCTATAATCATCGATCCTCATTATAACTTTTGATTTTTTTGTCAAATTATTAGAGGGACTTAATTTAAGACATAAATATGCTTGTATGTATATGTATTTAGACTTGCTTATCAAATAGGTGGAGACTTGAACATGATGACTATTGTACTCTTGTTCCCCCATGATATTAATCTAGTTATAAATGACAAATCTAAGAATTAATATGGGTTTGTGAAGCCCAAAAAATGAAAATAACTTGAGAATTTTTGTCGTAGGACAAAATTGATCCTTCCGAATTGTAAAATCCGAGTCCTCTACATAAAAAGTGCTAAACATTAATCATTCACTATTTCCCTTCCGACTTAGCCGACATAAAAAAAAATCTCAGCCCAAAATGCTGTTTTAAACACTCTGAGGAGGTCTTAAACCTTGTAGGAAAAATAAAACTGCAAAATATTGTTTTAAATATTGAAATTTTTGCCTACTCACAACATCACAAGCTTAATTTGGTCAGTTCATATCCCTTACAACATCATGCTCATCACCAAATACTTTAGTATAATTTAACAATTATATGAACATGTGAAATAAAAAGTACTTTCAGTCTTATAGGATAAGAAATAAAAAATCATGTGCACTTTCATGGTGAAAAATATCAAATAAAATTTCTTTTTACATTCAGGCAGGGTGCCTGAATAATGTATAAATAAAACTCTCCTTTTTTTCATTTTTTTTTCTTCTTCTTTCTTCTTTTTTTTTTTTTGGGTCACGGTAAGTTATAATTGCACTTGAGTTTTGAGTTTTTCTGTTGTGTGTGTGTGGGGGTGGGGAACCTTATAATGAAAGAATTTTGAAAAAAAATTTATAAATAACCTCGAAGATTTTTTTCCCCCTCATTGAAAGAATAATTGAAGAAGCATCAACTAATAGGTTTTAGGCCCAATCAACTTCTCATGAACTAGCCCATAAGCTCCTAACATTCTTGAAAAGTACTCAATGCTTTGCTCTACGTTACAGGCCTCCATTCAGTGGGCCATTTGTTATTAGACCTATTTCATGGTCAACTTCTCAATTTGATTAAAGTTGGGGTCTTTGTACAACTGTCTTCAATCATATTATCCGAAGAAAAATATATCAATGGTTCGGACGAGCCTACGTGAGCCCATGATGTAGACGGCTCCTTTTACTCAACTAGATCCTCCCTCTCATTGCTTAATTTGCACTCAAACATAAATCACAATCATTAACTATATAAATCAACGATTATCACTAAAATAGTTGTCTCTCCACTATTTTCTTATAATGGAGAGGATCTCAAATTGTTTTTATTTCTCTGATAATTAAAAAAGACGAGAGGTAAGTTATGGATTTTTGTGGGCCTTACTAAGTTGGCTTTTTTTGGTGGGGTTGGGGATTGTAATATGGCCAGTTATGGTGAGATTAAGCTTACTTAAGAGATCCAATACCACCATTTTATTACTAGTTTGTTAGACTTAACATCAACCCATGGTTGGAGCCTTTGGTGCTAATGAGGGGATGTATCATGCTTGTGTTAATAAATATACAAGTATACAAGGAGACGACTTTTGATTGAAGGATCTTGTATTTCTTTGGGTCATGGAAACTTCTAGCTCCAATTAATGGGTGACATCTAAGTTTGCAACAATTAAGAATATAGAGAATCCAACCCCATCCTTGTATTAAGTTAGAAGATGTTGTTTTTAGATAATCTCATTTTTGAAAAGATGGAAATCCATGCTTATTTTGTGAATCTAAAAATAATGGATCACGTTTATTTTAAAAAAAATTATTTGCAATCGCTTTCACCATAAGCTAGTTTTGTAAAAATAAAATGTCTCTAGCTTTTTGCATTTGCAATAGCAAAAGGGAGCAAATGATCTCTTATAAACTTAAGTTTATAGGGAATAGTCATACACCAACTTTTCTATCCATTGATGTTGCCTTGGGATCCATGAAAGATATAAATTCCATTTTGAGATTTGTGCATCTCTTGATGGCACAAAGCTAAAGGCAACATCAATGGATAAAAAAGTTGGTGTATACTATTCCCTATAAACTTAAGCTTATAGGAGATTTGCTCTAGCAAAAAGCTATATTCTTGAACTGAAACGAAGGATGATATATAACTATCACTACAAATGTCTTTCCCGAATAGTAACTTCAATGCATTCACAAACCAAATAGTCCTTGTAAAACTGAATTTATGTGGTGTGAGAGAGAAAAAAATGGAAATATAGGAGAAAGAAAAATATAGGGTTGTTCTTCTGAAAACTTCTCTAAGAAGGTAATTTTGTTAAGCAACAGATTTTAACAATTGTTTTTTAGTTTGCATTAGAAAGTGTATATTGAACCGTCGCTCTGATATCAATTGTTGTGAAAAATGAATCAGCATCGACGCGAAAGCTTCGCTTGGATCTATTCAATTAGATCTACTCCGTCGAACAAGAACAAATGGTCAATTCTTTAAGGGGGAACTCAAAGAGCAAATCCAAAACAAGTAGAAAACACATGCATGGCAATGTCATAAACAAGTAAAACAAACGCACAGACAATTATTTAATGTGATTCGACAACCGTCTACATCCATGACTAGTGAATAGAATCAACTTTATAACTAGGGATTACAAGACGTCATATTCTTTGCATTCTACAATAAACCACACAATGATCCTTCTTTCGATCTCATAAAAAATTCACTCACAAATCCTAGAATTTCATCTTTGCTTCAATCTCTATATCCTATTCAACCACCCTTACAATTATTTAGAACTTCTAATGACTCTCATAATTCTAAACTTGATAAGCAATCCTGTTTATAGAGTTATATCCCAATATAATTCAATTTAGATTCGATCCGATAAGTCTAGTCGGTAGAATGGTCCATACATGAGAGCAGCATAAATCTACTGGTTAGTCAACTAGACGGGGGTATATGGAGGCACTTTTTGTGTACTAGTTTATGGGTATGTTAAATTGATTTATGAGAGGAAAGTAATAGTTCACGTGGACGAAATTAATGGTTGAGGAAGTAAGATGAGACTGAATAGATCGAAGGTATGCAGGAACAAATTTAATCATTTAAAGAGCAAATACGGATTGAAGCCTTAGATCAAATATGTCTATAGTCTTTTAGGACCCTATCGTCTTATTTTTTTTGGCCGTTAAAATAAGGACTTACTAGTTAATTTTTAAAAAAGTTTGTTCATAGTTCCATTAATTTGCTAAAGGATCGAGTGTGTTTGTTCAATTTTTATATTTTCGTGTATGGAATAATTTTATTTAATAAAATCTTTTATGCAATAATGAAAGCTTTTGTTCATTACAGAAGCAAGGATTTTTTTTCTCTTTCCACAAGTATTTTGCCCATGCTTGCATGGGTGAGTCTTACATATGTTGAATAAATAATATGAAGCTAGCAGCAATAATTGAACCCGCATCATTGGCATATGGAATATACTAGTGATTTATAGCCTATGGATTAGTGAAAATTAGATAATCTGAACTGGAGATTTTTCTACAAATAGTTTGAAACCTTAAAAATCAAAATAAGGGCTAGGACTTTTATTTCAAAATTTGAAATTCAGGATCGATAGTTTAACCAACCTCTTCTTTATAATATTCCCCTTTATTTATAATATTCTATAATAAAAAATAAAAAATAAAAAGTTAGCTTGCTAATATGAGCCCATGGGGATACTTTTTATTTCAAAATTTTAAATGCAAAATTAGATAGTTTAACCATCAAACTCTTCTTTGTAGTATCCCTCCTTTTTATAATATTTAAAAATAAAATAGGATATAAAACATCGCAATTATATAAGATATAAGGCACATTCATGTATTAATGTAATCTAAAATAATCTCATGCTAAAAACTCAATTCTATGATTCTTACATTAGAACTTTAAATTAATTAGAAAAGTATATGTGGTTTGAAACTATCCATAAAATAATCTTAAGAATCCATATGTTTATTCCTAGAATAATCTCACACTAAAACCTCAATCCTATGATGCTTACATAAGAACTCATTAGAATCTCAATCTAATATTAGAAAAAAATCAAATAAAGCATGAAGAATTGAGATAATATTTTTGGGTAATTTGTGTAATTTTTTGGATTGCAGATAGTATTTTTATAATAATAAAATTTTTTAGCTTAATATAATATTAGTCACTGCATGTCATCTTCGATAGGATAGAAGGACACATAGATATTTATGATTACATGTTAGTTTTTTGCTTTAAAATATAGAACAAATCTCCTATAAACTTAAGTTTATAGGAATAGTATACACCAACTTTTTATCCATTGATATTGCCTTTTAAATTTGTGCCATCAAGAGATGCACAAATCTCAAAATGGCCTTCATATCTTTCATGGATCCCAAGACAACATCAATGGATAGAAAAATTGGTGTATGACTATTCCCTATAAACTTAAGTTTATAGAGATTTGCTCTTAAAATATAATACATATTAATTTTTTGTGCCTTTGAGAGTTCCACCAATTTCTCTTTATATATAAAGAAGGGATAAGGGTAGAATATCCTTTGATTTTGTGTATAATAGAGATCACACACAAAATGACATAAATTATATAGAAACAAACGGCTTTATTTTCACTTTGGTAGCCCACAGTTTACCTTATTTTTTAACTTTGATACCCTCAAAGTTTTTTCTAATAGTTTGATACCCTAAAGTTCCACATTTTACTTTAATACCCTATGATAGTCTATTGTCTTTTTTTCTGTTTAGCATCCTACAAAGAATAGTGATAATGCTTATCTAATCTTACTCCTCTATGACAAGAGAGAGAAGTATGAGATCATTTGATAAATCATCAATTTTCAAAAAGTGTAAGCAGTTTAGCATTAGTAGTCACCCCAAACAAATAACAACATATGTATATATATTCTTTGGGGTTATCAGTGTTCATCCTTGTTGTGCCATAGAATTAAGCATGTGTTAATCACATTTAATAGCTAACACGTGTCTCAAGCAGACTACACACCGACTCGACCCAGGCACACCGACTTCTCGTCTTCCTCGAAGACCGAGATGTGAGGCGTCCCTTCTCGTCTCCCTCGAGGGTCGAGACGAAAGGCTTCTTTTCTCAGCCCTCTCGTAGAGCCAAGACGGAAGGCTGTCATTCTCGAACCCCTCGCCGACAACCAGTCACTATCGCATTAAATGCACGGTCGGCGTCATCATTACATTCTCGCCCAAAGTCTTAATGACTCATCAAACCTTGTCAACATCTTACTCCCCCTGTCACTGTCGCATTAATCACAAGGGTGACTCGAACTCCCCAATACCGACACCTGACGGAAGGCTGTCATTCTCGAACCCCTCGCCGACAACCAGTCACTATCGTATTAAATGCACGGTCGGCGTCATCATTACATCCTCGCCCAAAGTCTTAATGACTCATCAAACCTTGTCAACATCTTACTCCCCCTGTCACCGTCGCATTAATCACAAGGGTGACTCGAACTCCCCAATACCGACACCTGTAAAGGTATTAACTGACTAAGCCAACTGCATGGACTCGACCAAGATTACATAAATGCCCTCGTTAGCTCGGTATAAATAGGCACATTGCCTACTGACCAAAGGTACACAATTTCTGCACGCTTAGAGAGAACTATATCAGTTCCTTTCTCCCCTTCAGTTCATGACTAACGATCGTCGAATGAATCACCGGAGAACCCAACTCCGGCCCTCTAACGTGTTGCATATGTGCAGAACTCTCTTCCTATCAGGGGATCAGCCATCAAAAGAGATTAAGGGACCTTAAACTCTTCAAAATTAACCTCAAATCCTATTGTTAAGCATCAGACATCAACAGTTTGGCGCCCACCGTGGAGCTTCTTCATCTCTTTTTGAGGAAATGGTCAATCCCTTGTCTTCGGACCTCGGAATTAGAAGCTACCACTGCCGCTTAAACGCTACGGCAGTCAAGAAATTTTGCCAAAAATTAAATTAAGAGCAAAGCTAAATAAACGGTAGGGTTGTCATAAAATGTAAAAATTTTGGAGAATACCTCCACAAAATATAATTAAACTATAAAGACCTTTTTGTAAATAAGAAATATTTTGTATTGTGTACTAACCTATATGCAGCTCTTGCCACTCGATCTTCATCAACTCGGCATTGAAGACTCTAAGACCCTGGTGTCATTCTCATGAATAAGCCCAAGGCAAGTATCCAAGACCTTGGTGTCATTTCGAAGTAAACCCAAGGCACGAAGTCAAGTCGCGTAAGACCTTGGTATCCTTTCAGAATAAAACCAAGGCACGTCTCCAACTCGGTCATCATCGACTCTAAGACTTTGGCGTTATTCTCATGAATAAGCCCAAGGCACGTACCCAAGACCTTGGTGTCATTTCGAGTAAACTCAAGACAAGGGGTCGAGTCGTCCCTAACTCGGTCGACTCCGACACATAAGGCCTTGGTATCATCTTCATGAATAAACCTAAGGCAAGTCTCCAACTTGGTCGACTTCGACACGTAAGACCTTGGTATCCTTTCGGAATAAAACCAAGGCACGTCTCCAACGTAAGACCTCGGTACCCTTTCGGGATAAAACCAAGGCACGTCATCAACTCGGTCGTCTTTGACTCTAAGACCTTGGTGTCATTCTCATGAATAAGCACAAGGCATGTACCAAGACCTTGGTGTCATTTTGAGTAAACCCAAGACACGAGGTCGAGTAATCCCTAACTCGGTCGACTACGACACATAAGACCTTGGTATCATCTTCACGAATAAACCCAAGGCAAGTCTCCAACTTGGTCGACTCCGACACGTAAGACCTTGGTATCCTTTCGGAATAAAACCAAGGCACTTCTCCAACATAAGACCCCAGTACCCTTTCAGGATAAAACCAAGGCACATCATCAACTCGGTCGTCTTCGACTCAAAGACCTTTGTGTCATCTTCATGAATAAACCCAAGGCACGTACCCAAGACCTTGGTGTTATTTTGCGTAAATCCAAGGCACGAGGTCGAGTCGTCCCTAACTCGGTCGACTCCGATACGTAAGACCTTGATATCATCTTCATGAATAAACCCAAGGCATGTCTCCAACTCGATCGACTCCAACTAGTAAGATCTTGGTAACCTTTCAGAATAAAACCAAGGCACGAAGCCGAGTCGTCTCAACCTAAGTGTTTCTCAAAGTATTGGCATCCACTCGAAATGCCCCTAAAATTTGAAGCCAAACTTACACTCGGTCAAAGCAAATTGTGGACACTTAAATGTATAAGAACGTAATCACAAAGACCTCTCGGCCTGAACAGTGGCAGAGTGATTATCACATTTTAATTACATTTTTATACCCTTATTACCTATGTTATATGAATAACGATATTACTAATAATTATTTTTATCTTATTTTGCAGGCTAATAAAGAAATAATGAATAAAAGCCCAAATGACTCAAATTCTCTGTATTTCTACCATTTTTTTGAAGCCCAAATCTGAAGACAAACAAAGGCCCAAGATACCAAAGTGATCCAAGAGAAATTCGTGAAGAAAAATCAAGAAAAGACAAAACCGGTTGGCTAACCGATCGGCCAACCGATCAGTTTGCAACAGATTCCAGATTAATGGTGAATTTCTCTTCCTTTTTGGCTAAGTTTGATCCAATGGTTCACATCAACTCCGTTGGGCTATAAATAGGGGTGAATGCTGAGGGTTTTGAGTGTGAAATATTTTGTAAAAACTCCATTTGGAGAGGAGGGTTACTCTTAATTGAGAAGACCTTCCAAAAATTGTAACTTTTATTACACAATAAATAAAATTTTTCACCCCTTCAATTTCCTTTCTCTTCTCTTTGTCCAAGGACCAAAAGGAGGATGAAGATGAATTAGGAATTGTGGGTTTCTCTTTTATTTCTTTTCTCTTCTTTATTTTCTTGTTTGTAGAATAGATTTACTTTCATGCAATTTACTTTCTTGCAATTTACTTTCATGCAATTTAATTCCATGCAATTTACTTTCATGTATTGTCTTTAATTCATAGATTAGATTTACTTTCATTGCAATCTTCTTTTCTTTTTCTTTATTTCTTTCCCTCTTTCATTCTTGTAATTATGTTTCCTCCCTCTCTTGATTTCTTTTATTTTTCTAAGATGTGGAACTAAACCTCTTATGGGGATCTAGTTTTGCATGCAACTAGTCTAATTTCTCTCTTATATTTGTGAATCACTCTCTTATGCTTAAAAAGATCATGCTTAGGATAATCAACTAGAGAACTAATTGGTAGAAGAAGTATTGGATAGTCTATGCTTGCCTTAAAAGTGGTAGGATAGAGTATGCTAATGAATTCTAGGATTATTATCTTGTTGTTATTCTCCTCATGAGTATTGATTTCATTTAGGTGATAATTTGATAGGTTATGCTTTCCTTAAATGGTTTGATAGTCTATGCTTAATAAATCTAAAATGAAATGTGATAAAAGAGAATGGTTCATATTTTATAAGTGAGATTAGCTAGTGGATTCAATTCTAGATTCCTTCATACCTCTAATTGAATCCTTCATCTTTTGCCTTCTTGATTTTGACTTCTTTGATTTCTTGTTTTCTTGATTTTGATTTTCCTTTACTCTCTCCTCTCTCTCAATCTTGCTTTCTTTTATTTTGCACTTACTTTCTCTCACTCTCTATCTCTCCATTTTCACTTTCATTTTTATTTATTCGCACTTTGTCACAAATCACACTCTTTATCTCTCCACACACATTTTCTTCCTCGATTTCCTTTTTATTTGCACATAATCCACATCCACTCTCTAATCTCATCATGACCACTTTCACCATGTACATAATCTCCTAATTGTCACGCATAATTTGAGAATCAAAACTTGAACAAAACTCTTCCTACTTCCCGTTCCTCGTGGGATCGATAATCTTAAATACTATAACTTGATAAAGGTTGTATACTTGCAACTTAGGAGGTGATCATTTATTTCCCACCAAGTTTTTGGCGCCGTTGCCGGGGAACGGTGCATAAGTAGGATTTTAATTAATTTTGGTTCCTTAACTTGTGTGTTTTTCTTTTGTGTAGGAACTTGGAGCTTGAAGATCAAGAGTTGAAGACTCAAAATTGAAGAATTGCCTCCAACGAGGCTTTGGATAGCGATTGCGTGGGTAACTCTTCTTTCTAGCATTCTCAATTCCACCCTTTAGATAGTTCATTCACATTAGAGACAATTAGGATAAAAAAAATTAAAAAATTAAAAAAAAAGATTTTACCTTTGTCGACCCTAATAAACTTCATTTCTTTGATTGTCGACCATAATAAAAAATAAAAAGATTTTTGTTTTTGCATCCTTTTTAGTTGCTTTTAATTCCTAGGGTTGCATTTCATATAATAGTAGGAATTCACCAAGTGATTTGAGCATCTTGATTTGGCACACACTTGAAAATATCTTAAGGGCAAAACCCATTAATCAAGATAAGGTGAGGGATTTCATCACCCTTTCCTTAGCCCAAAAATCACTAATTCCTCACTACACATACCCAAGCCTCTTAAAATTGATTAGACGTTGGCCCCTAAGGATTCGAGCTCATTAAGGAATAAGAAATCCTTAAGTGAACCGGTCCAAGTTTATTTGGATTAATTGGTGTCTAAGGCAAGGTTTAGGGGTTGCGTAAAGCTCATGAGGAAAGAGGTACTTAATTGATCTTTGATCTCCCTCTAGTACTATCCTTACCTGGCTAATTACCCAAGTAAACTTTGATCTTTTCATTAAGGGAATTTTTGGTTAGGAGCTGGTCTAAGTCAAGTTTAGGCTTAACCCTAGAGTTAGGGTGATTGAAAAGTGATTGCCTTGATTTGTTTTTCGTTAGTTTTTCCTTTTTTTTTTCTTTTCTCATCATCATCTTTTTAGTCTTTTAGTTTTCTTTTTCTTATATAAAAAAATAAACTAACTTGTGTTTTTCTTTAAAAAAAAAATTTTTTTTTTTTTAAAAAGAGAGAATTGATTTTGGTGTATGCAAGTTTGGATTAGGGATAATACCAATCGCTTAATCCGTTTCGAACCAATTTTTGAAGAAATGGCTAATCTTAATCCACCCATTCTTCAAGATGTGTGTTATCCAACTAGGAATGCAATCCCCTCTTGCATTAAGCTCCCCGATGTCAATGGAACTAATTTTGAGCTTCGACCGCATTTCATAAACATGCTGCCAAAATTCTTAGGAGTAGAATCTGAAGACGCATATATTTTTATCTCCGAATTTGAAGAAGTTTGACTTATGATTAAAATGAAGGACTTATCTAAGGATGCGATCAAGCTTCGATTTATTCCTTTTGCTCTTAAAGACAAAGCCAAGAAATGGCTGTATAGCTTACCCACAGATTCTATCTCAACTTGGGGAGAATTTGTCACCGTTTTTCTGAAAAAAAATTTCCCTATCCACAAAACGGTTAAGCTTAGAAACAGCATCATGAATTTTAAAATTATTCCGGGAGAACCATTTTGGAAGTATTTTGATAAATTTAAGGATCTTCTCATTCAATGTCCTCACCATGGTCTAGAAAAATGGCGACTATGCCAAATTATCTATGAGGGATTGGATTATTCTTCAAAAACTTCCTTAGAATCTATGTGTCAAGGGGATTTCATGAAGAAAAATGCCGATGAAGCTTGGGATTTCTTAGAAAGTTTATCCGAAAAAACCATGCAGTGGGAACATTGTGATGATAGAATTTCATCAGTTTCCCAATCTAAACCTAGTGGTCTTTTCTTAGAGTCAAACATAGCCTCTGAAGCAAAGATGGCTACAATCCTGTGTAGGTTAGAAGCCTTGGAAATCAAAGAACGAGCTCCATCACAAATCAATCAAGTTTCTGCCCCAGGTTGTCATAATTGTCTTTCTCCAACCCATGTTTTAGAGGAATATCCCCTCTTAGGAAACACTCGACCACTAGAACAGATGAATGCTGCATTCCAGCGTCCTAGAAATGATCCGTTTTCTCCAACCTACAATCCGGGATGGAGAAATCATCCTAATTTTGCATGGAACCAGGGTAACTACTCTGCAAATCAAAACATCCCTCCCACTTCAAACCAACAATTTCCTAGAGGAAACAAAATTCTATTCAACACACCAAACAATTTTCCACAATCTAATCTGCCTTTTCCAAACCAGCATCCTCCTCATCATCAAACAATAAATCCTCCGAGTTCTGATCATGACAAACGCCTTAGTGTTTTAGAAAAGGGATTAGAGGCTATGATTAAAGCTTCTACACAAATCACTAACATGTTGACCCAATCATCCAACACTCTAAATTCCTTCATGCAAACAACCGGCCAAGTGCTCAACTCGAACACTCAAGCCATCGCTAGGTTAGAAACCCAACTTGGGCAACTAGCCAATGCCGTGAGTGAAAGAGAGAAAGGAAAATTTCCAAGTCAACCTGTTGTCAACCCTAGGGACACTGGATCAAGCCCAAATCAACCAGCTCAAATAAATGCAGTTCACACGTTGCGATCTGAGAAGCAAATAGATAACCAAGTTAGAATGCCACCAGATCAAACTTCTTCTCCTGTCCAACACAATCCTTCTGATGAAACAACTCCATCTGATGACCACGAAACTAAAACCGAAACTGAGCCTAATTTAGATAGGTACAAGCCCGTTGCTCCCTTTCTAGATAGACTTAGACCTAGGAAATACTCTCTCCAGGTAGAGAAAATCCTAGAAACTTTTAAACAGGTCAAGGTCAACATCCCTCTTTTAGACGCAATTGAACAAATTTCTTCTTATGCAAAATTCTTAAAAGACTTATGCACTAAGAAGAGAACCACCAATGTTCCTAAGAAGGTCTTTTTAGCTGCCAACCTCAGTGAAATGTTTTCGAATCCTATGCCCTTGAAATATAAGGATCCTGGTTGTCCCACTATTCCATGTGTTATAGGAAATACCCACATTGATAAGGCACTCTTAGACTTAGGAGCTAGTGTAAACCTTCTTCCCTATTCAATCTATCAACAGCTAGGTGTAGGAGAACTTAAACCAACAAGATGCACCCTACAATTAGCTGATAGATCCGTAAAAATTCCGAAGGGAGAGGTAGAGGATGTTTTGATCAAAGTTGGAGAGTTTATTTTTCCTGTTGATTTCATTGTCTTGGAAACATAGCCCGTTTCCAATCTCAAATGTCAAATCCCGGTTATCTTAGGTAGACCGTTCTTAGCAACCTCAAACGCTTTGATCAATTGTAGAACTGGTCAAATGAAGTTATCTTTTGGGAATATGACTGTTGATCTCAATATTTTCGACTTAGAAAAACAACCCGATGATCCATCGATCAACCCATAGAGGTGAATTTCATTCAGGAATTTCCAAAGGAGCAACAAGAGGAGAGTGTGAGTCAGATCTTTGTTTTTTGACTTAGTCTTGGAGGAGACTTTCGATGGTGAAATTAGGATAGATCTGCCGATTGATCATGTTTTTGCAATTGGCTGGCAACGTGAACCCTTGGATATAGAGCCTCGAACTCAACTTCCCATCCATTGAGGAATCCCTAAGTTAGAGCTCAAACCTTTACAGAAAATCTTGAGTATGCCTACTTAGGAGAGAATGAGAGTCTACCATCATCATTTCTTCTAATTTGACACCCGGTCAAAAGGAAGCCTTCTTAATTTGTTTTAAGAGAATAGGGAAGCTATTGGATGGACCATGGTGATATCAAAGGGATTAGTCCAACAATTGTGCAACAGAATCCATTTGATAGAGCGATGCCAAACCTACTAGAGATCCTCAACGTAGGTTAAACCCGGTAATGAAAGAAGCTGTTAGGAAAGACATTCTGAAATGTCTTGATCATGGGATCATTTATCCCATTTCCGATAGTTCTTGGGTAAGTCCGGTCCAAGTAGTTCCGAAGAAATCTGGGATCACCGTGATCCAAAACGATGCTAATGAGTTGATTCCCTTTCGAATCCAAAGCGGATGGCGATGCGTATAGACTATAGAAAACTCAATTTGGCTACCCGAAAAGATCACTTCCCCCTTCCGTTCATTGATCAAATGTTAGAACGTTTAGCTGGTCACGAATTCTATTGTTTCTTGGATGGATATTCAGGATACAATCAGATTCCCATTGCCCCGGAAGATCAGGAGAAAACCACCTTTACATGCCCATATGGAACCTTTGCTTATCGACGCATGCCTTTTGGGCTATGTAACGCACCCGCCACGTTCCAACGGTGTATGATTAGTATTTTCTCCGACATGGTAGAGCGTTTCCTAGAGATCTTCATGGATGATTTTTCCATTTTTGGTGACTCATTCTCGGAATGTCTGCATCATCTTAAACTGGTCATGTCGCGATGTAGGGAGAAAAATCTAACTCTCAACTGGGAGAAATGTCACTTCATGGTCAAACACGGCATTGTCTTAGATCATGTAGTTTCGAATAAGGGTATCGAAGTAGACAAAGCTAAGGTAGATCTCATTTCTAATCTTCCTCCTCCTAAGAACGTCAAAGATGTTAGATCATTTCTTGGTCATGCCGGATTTTATCGACGTTTCATCAAAGATTTTAGCAAAATTGCTAGACCTTTGACCAATCTCTTATCCAATGAAACACCATTTGACTTCTCTCCTGAGTGCTTCAAAGCTTTTGAGTATCTGAAAAAGGAGCTGACCACAGCCCCTATCATTCATCCACCCGACTGGACCTTACCCTTTGAACTAATGTGTGATGCATCCGATTCCGCAATTGGTGCTGTCTTAGGACAACGAATTGAAGGGAAACAACATGTGATCTACTATGCGAGTAGAACTCTGAATGATGCCCAGCTGAATTACTCTGTCACGGAGAAAGAGTTTTTAGCTGTAGTTTTTGCCTTAGAAAAATTTAGGTCCTACCTCATTGGTTCTTTGACCAAAGTCTTCACTGATCATGCCGCACTTAAGTATCTTTTGACCAAGAAAGATGCTAAAGCTCGGCTCATTCGATGGATCCTGCTACTTCAAGAGTTTGATATCCAAATTCTTGATAAAAGAGGAGCAGAAAACCCTGTAGCAGATCATCTTTCTAGACTCCCGAATGCACCAACTTCAATCGTTCCAATCAATGAACATTTCCCAGATGAACAACTCCTACAAGTCCAATCTGTTCCGTGGTTTGCTGATATTATAAACTACTTAGTCACGAAACAGATCCCCTCTCATTGGTCTAAACAGGATAGATCCCGATTTCTTTCCCAGGCAAGATACTTCTACTGGGATGATCCGTATCTGTTCAAGTATTGTCCTGATCAGATCTTTAGGAGGTGCATTCCAAGTGAAGAAATTAGGAGTGTTCTGTCATTTTGTCACGAACAAGCTTGTGGGGCCACTTTGGCTCGAGAAAGGCAGTGAGAAAATTCTCGGTGTGGGCTATATTGGCCAACTCTGTTCAAAGATTCTTATGAGTTTTGCAAAACACATGTAGTTGTCAACTCTTAGGAAAAATTACTAGAAGAAATATGATGCCTACAACCCATCTTAGTTGAACTCTTTGATTTGTGGGGTATCGATTTCATGGGACCATTTCAAATTCTTTTGGAAATATCTACATTCTAGTAGCCGAGAATACATGTCAAAATGGGTTGAAGCGGTTGCTTGCAAGACTAATGACAACAAGGTTGTTGTTAAGTTTCTGAAGGAGAATGTTTTTGCCCGGTTTGGAGTGCCCCGAGCAATCATTAGCGACAACGGTACACACTTTTGTAACTGTTCTTTTGAGGCTTTGATGAGGAAATATTCGATCACACACAAATTATCGACTCCTTATCACCCCAAACCCGATGGTCAAGTAGAGGTCACAAACAAACAAATCAAACAAATCTTAGAAAACCGTTAATCATAACAGAAAAGATTGGTCCGTTAAATTGTGTGGCTCTATGGGCATACCGTCTGACATTCAAAATAAATTTGGAGATGTCACCGTCTGAGACTTGTGTTTGGAAAAGCTTGTCATTTACAGTTGAGCTAGAACACCGAGCGATGTGGGCTATTAAGCAGTTAAATCTTGATTTAGACTTCGGCGAGGAAAAATAAGAATTCTCCAATTGAATGAGTTAGAAGAAATTGAAGCGATGCATATATAAACTCAAAATTTACAAAGAAAAACTAAGATTTTTCACGATAATTCAATTTTACTAAGAACTTCACACCGGGACAAAAGTTTTACTCTACAACTCAAGATTACATCTTTTTCTGGAAAATTGAGATCAAGATGGGCGGGTCCGTATTTTGTTAAGCAAGTTTTCTCACATGGGGCTATCGAGATAGAAAATCCTAAAAATGGTCATATTCTCAAGGTTAATGGTCAACGTTTAAAACCATTTTTAGAATTTTCTACACTCGGAGAAGAGGAGGTGTTGGGTCTTCATGAACCACACTATATGCAGTTAAAAAATTTTTTATATATATATATATATATATATTAAATAAATAAAAGGTTACATAATACATAGCCAATATAACATTTTTTTTTCTTGGCCCATTAATATAGGCCCTTCAAAAATAAAAATAAAAAAAAAATTTGCAGCCCATTAGGCCCAACCCACTATTAAATAAATAAATAAATAATTAAAAAAAATTAAAAACCCCCAACCAGTTCCCCAACCGGTTGGAAGTTAGAATTACCAAAAAAAAATTTTTTTTTGCAGCCCATTAGGCCCAACCCACTATTAAATAAATAAAAAATTTTAAAAACCCCCAACCGGTTGGAAGTTAGAAACCGGAAAAAAAAAACCGAACTCTCTCTCTCCAATTCTCTCCAAAGTCGGTTTTATTCGTCGATTTTTCACTCTAAATTGAAGCTAACGGGATTAGGGTCCGCTCGACGACGATCTTGCAACAAATTTTCACTCAAATCTCACCAAATCGAAGGTATAAACCCAAAACCCTAACTTCTCAATTTTTCTAAAATTTTCTATTTTTTTGGGTGTAATTGGTTGAGATAACCTGTCTGGAATGTTAATAAACGAGTTAAATCCATTTGAAACAAATTTGTAACAAGAATCGGGGAGAAATTCCACCGATCAATTCGCCTCAGCGACGAACCAATCGGTTGGCCAACCGATTGGTGGCCAGAAACCTGATTTTTGCAAATTGAACCCTAAAAACTTGAAAATTCTTGCAAATTTACAACCTCATTGACTAATTTAACATCATACTCTTGTCATTCAAGATAATGGCTTCTGGTAAACAACAAAGAACTGCAGAATCCTCTCTCTCTCTTTTGCTTCTCTACCGATCCACTTCGAGAGAGGATTCAACACAAACAAGCTTTTCGATTTCCACTCCATAATTGAAATTTTCAGAATGGCTGGAATTGAGTCCCTTATGGTGAGGAAACCTCAACTGGCCAACACCACCATAGTCAGAGAGTTCTATGCCTCGTGGGATAGGTCAGATGAAAATCTGACTCATGTTCTTATCGGGGAATTCGATTACCATCACACGAGACTCATACAAAAGATCTTAAAGCTCCCCAAGCCACCTAGAGGGTGCCCAGATTTTGTCGAACTTATCTTGAGCTAGAGGTAGGTTAGAGCTACACTCGGATGGTGGATTATCTCTTTATTACGACAGAGGCGGGATACTTAACTCGGTCTACTTAAGAAAGAGTTCATTCTTGAACCTCTTCCTTAAATTTGATTTATACCCAAGCTCCTCATATTCCACCATCACCACCCGCGACCTCGTCCTCATCTTTGGATTGCGTGGTCGGCACTTCAATGTGGTGGCGTCATATTTAGGATGCTAGGGGTACCGCGACTAGTGCTAGGGACTACTTGAGCCGGCGATGCAGTGAGAAGGTACAACCTGGTCTATCCCTTTCTTATCACTGCAGTTTGTGGATCGGGAGGTGTCGGTATATTCTCTGATTCTCTAGTGGCGGTGAGCCTTTGACTCTTGACACCGTGAAGAAGAGTATTGCTGCCGGAGGAAAGGAGTGCGATCTTTGCTACTTCTTCCGTGCACCGGCTTCGGCCGGGCCCATCCGCACCACCTCCTCCACCTCATGATGCACCATCAGAGTGGACACCCCAGACATTCGGTGATCGCCTTTATACTCTAGAGACGGGATTCCATCTTTTCTAGGTCCAGTACAGATCAGATCAGACTAGGATTGCATCCCAGCTGGATTACATCGTTTGACCTTACGAGATCGCCGGGATCGCACCTCCTCCATTTTATCAGCCTCCTTCTCCTCCTCCATCACAGCAGGTCCCACCACCACCACCACCACCACCACCACCACCACCGCGCCAGCCTGTAGAGGAGGGGAAGGATATTGGCAGCAGTGACACAGATGATGAGGACTTGGAGGCTCTGAGTGATGATGGAGATGATGATCGATGAGGGATGTTCTTATGTATTTTTTCTAGCATTAGACTTTTATTATGGCGTGTACTCATATACTCGATGCTTTGGACTTTATGGTAGTATTTGCCTTGAGGACAATGCAAAGTCTAGGTGTGGGGTATTTTGGAGCTAGTAGTCTAATTTTAAGCGTATTTTTTACTTTGCTTTCTTTTTAGTATTTTTTAGTTAGTATTTTAGTAGTTTTTAATTAGTTTTAGTAATCCCCTTTTGTTTCTTAATTTGTAGTTCAAAAAAAAGTCACTTGCCAACTTAATAGAGTTGATTAATAATTGATCTATTTGATAGAATTAAGTATTCTAATCCTTAGTTAGTTCTATACTCAAGTTTACCTTTTATGACAACTCCAAATAAATTTTTTTAAGAAATGATTTTCAAAATAGTATACTTCACTTGAGTTTTAACTTAGATTTTTTTAAAAGTAATGAAATTTTTGCATGCCTAACTTAGAGTTGAAAATAATTTTTCAAGTTGTCTTGATCCAAATATTTTTCAGAATATATATACATATACACATATATATTATACTAACTTAACAAGAAGAAGAGTGTAAAATCTTTGGTGGTTCTATTTTCTGAAGCCTAAGTTGGTGAGTAATTAAGCCCGAGGAGTATTTTTATGCTTAATGACCTAAGCCCAATTGGGTTGGGATTCATTGGCCCAAAACTCGCTAAATGGTCACTTAGAAAGCCGATTAAAAGGAACAAAACCACCAAGAAATAAAGAGTTCAAAAAAAATCATACTAACTATGTTTTTATATATAGTTATATTTGTATATGTTCTTGAAAAATTTAAATGGATCAAAAGACTTGAAGTTTGTTTAAAACAAAGAGTTAGCATGTTCTTTTCAAAACTTTTAAATTAAATTTTTGAGTTAAACTTGGTTTTGTATAACTATAATGGAAGGATTTTCTTTAAAAATTACATTGGAGTTATAATAAAAGCGTTTTCTTGAGTATTAACCAACTTCAATTGGAATATTTGAAGATATCAAATGAATTAATTATTTTATTAACTTCTTTAAATTGGCAAGTTGACTGAATTTTGTGGGTATATTCACTGCAAACCCTCACGAGACTACAACTTCGTCCACTAGGGTAACCTAGGGGTTCAAAGGCTTGTTGTATCGCTAAATACAACCATGATTCTGCGAAAGTGAGTTAGGTTTTCTTTTATTTTCTTTGCTAGAGGACTAGCAAAAGTTTAGGTGTGGGGTATTTGATTATCACATTTTAATTATATTTTATACCCTTATTACCTATGTTATATGAATAACGATATTACTAATAATTATTTTTATCTTATTTTGCAGGCTAATAAAGAAATAATGAATAAAAGCCCAAATGACTCAAATTCTCTGTATTTCTACCATTTTTTTGAAGCCCAAATCTGAAGACAAATAAAGGCCCAAGATACCAAAGTGATCCAAGAGAAATTCGTGAAGAAAAATCAAGAAAAGACAAAACCGGTTGGCTAACCGATCGGCTAACCGATCAGTTTGCAACAGATTCCAGATTAATGGTGGATTTCTCTTTCTTTTTGGCTAAGTTTGATCCAATGGTTCACATCAACTCCGTTGGGCTATAAATAGGGGTGAATGCTGAGGGTTTTGAGTGTGAAATATTTTGTAAAAACTCTATTTGGAGAGGAGGGTTACTCTTAATTGAGAAGACCTTCCAAAAATTATAACTTTTGTTACACAATAAATAAAATTTTTCACCCCTTCAATTTCCTTTCTCTTCTCTTTGTCCAAGGACCAAAAGGAGGATGAAGATGAATTAGGAATTGTGGGTTTCTCTTTTATTTCTTTTCTCTTCTTTATTTTATTGTTTGTAGAATAGATTTACTTTCATGCAATTTACTTTCTTGCAATTTACTTTCATGCAATTTAATTCCATGCAATTTACTTTCATGTATTGTCTTTAATTCATAGATTAGATTTACTTTCATTGCAATCTTCTTTTCTTTTTCTTTATTTCTTTCCCTCTTTCATTCTTGTAATTATGTTTCCTCCCTCTCTTGATTTCTTTTATTTTTCTAAGATGTGGAACTAAACCTCTTATGGGGATCTAGTTTTGCATGCAACTAGTCTAATTTCTCTCTTATATTTGTGAATCACTCTCTTATGCTTAAAAGATCATGCTTAGGATAATCAACTAGAGAACTAATTGGTAGAAGAAGTATTGGATAGTCTATGCTTGCCTTAAAAGTGGTAGGATAGAGTATGCTAATGAATTCTAGGATTATTATCTTGTTGTTATTCTCCTCATGAGTATTGATTTCATTTATGTGATAATTTGATAGGTTATGCTTTCCTTAAATGGTTTGATAGTCTATGCTTAATAAATCTAAAATGAAATGTGATAAAAGAGAATGGTTCATATTTTATAAGTGAGATTAGCTAGTGGATTCAATTCTAGATTCCTTCATACCTCTAATTGAATCCTTCATCTTTTGCCTTCTTGATTTTGACTTCTTTGATTTCTTGTTTTCTTGATTTTGATTTTCCTTTACTCTCTCCTCTCTCTCAATCTTGCTTTCTTTTATTTTGCACTTATTTTCTCTCACTCTCTATCTCTCCATTTTCACTTTCATTTTGATTTATTCGCACTTTGTCACAAATCACACTCTTTATCTCTCCACACACATTTTCTTCCTCGATTTCCTTTTTATTTGCACATAATCCACATCCACTCTCTAATCTCATCATGACCACTTTCACCATGTACATAATCTCCTAATTGTCACGCATAATTTGAGAACCAAAACTTGAACAAAACTCTTCCTACTTCCCGTTCCTCGTGGGATCGATAATCTTAAATACTATAACTTGATAAAGGTTGTATACTTGTAACTTAGGAGGTGATCATTTATTTCCCACCACAGAGCTCGGCGTAGCCAGTCGAGCCGCGATCTCGGCCGCATTAGCCTCTATCTTCTCGACCTCCTCAGGGGCCAAGTCAGAGCGAAGACGCTTCTGCGCCTCGCCAATGGCCCTCTTTGAGATCAAGCTGGGGCGGCCACCAGGGATGTCTTAGGCTCCTCCAACCGAAGCGTCATTCGCTTTAACTGGCACGCAATCTCCGTTCGGAAACCGAGGTGACGCCGGCGCACGATCTTTTCTGACATCAGAACGTCACGTCAATAGCGACTCATCAGTGGCCCCTCATAAATATGCCTCGAAACCCGACAGGCAACAGTTCAATTTCACTCGGACTTGGCCACCCGAGTTCGAGCCAAACGGGCCAGTGTTGTGCCATAGAAATAAGTAAGTGTTAATCACATTTAATAGCTAACACGTATCTCAAGCAGACTACACACCGACTCGACCCAGGCACACCGTCTTCTCGTCTCTCTCAAAGGCCGAGATGAGAGGCGTCCCTTCTCATCTCCCTCGAGGGTCGAGACGAAAGGCGTATTTTCTCGGCCCTCTCGCGGAGCCGAGACGGAAGGTGGTCATTCTCGAACCCCTCGCCGACAACCAGTCACTATCACATTAAATGCACGGTTGGAGTCATCATTACATCCCCGCCGAAAATCTTAATGACTCATCGGACCTTGTCACCACCTTACTCCCCATGTCACTGTCACATTAATCACAAGGGTGACTCGAACCCCCCAATGCCGACACCTATAAAGGTATCAGCTAACTAAGTCGACTACATGGACTCAGCCAAGATTACATAAATACCCTCATCAGCTCGGTATAAATAGGCACATCGCCTGCTGACCAAAGGTACGTAATTTTTGCACACTTAGAGAGAGCTATATTAGTTCCTTTCTCCCCTTCAGATTATGACTAACTTGATCGCCGGACGAATCACTGGAGAACCCAACTCTTGCCCTCTAACGTGTTGTATATGTGCATGACTCTCTTCCTATCAGGGAATCAGCCATCAAAGGAGATCAAGGAACCCTAACCTCTTCAAAATCAACCTCAAAGCCCACTGTTAAGCATCTGACATCAACAATCCTATACCCTGTTTAATATATAGTTTTCTCTCACCCAAACATATCATAAGTCTATTCTATTCTAGCTCTCTGCTTCTCTCTCTCTCTCTAACCTCTTCAAAATCAACCTCAAACCCCGCTGTTAAGCATCTGATATCAACAATCCTATATCCTGTTAATATATAGTTTTCTCTCACCCAAACATATCATAAGTCTGTTCTATTCTAGCTCTCTGCTTCTCTCTCTGCCCCAATATTTTTCCTCCCCTCTCAACTATCCAATCAAAACCCTCCCTAACTAAATCCTCCAAAATTGATATATGATTTCTTACAAGATTTTATCTTTTTTTTTTCAGAAATGAAGAACAAAATTAGAATGTCAGTAAGAGTAGGTTTGAAACACATAGTATAAGAATGAAGAAATGGGGTGAGTAAAATTATTCATGAGAGAGGGGTATAAACTGACTTAATTGTGTCCTATGCAAAGCACATGATACAATTTTAACAAAAAATTAAACAGAATTTGGATGGAGGTATTAAAGTTTAATGTGGGTGAAACATTGGGGTATCAAACTTTTAAAAAATTTGGGCATCAAAGTTAAAAGAAGTAAATATAGTGGTACCAAAGTTAAAATAAGATAGAAAGAAATAATAAAATTATTTAGACGTTAAAATTCTCAAGCTCAAACATGGTCTTAACAAAGTGTATAGTGAAAGAACTGCATTCATACCCATTGTGGATTGCATATATTTTCTTGAATTCCGTTCAGAATCTAAGAGCTTGTTTGGCAAACTGGATAAACCAGTTTTAATGGAGACAAAATGAGTCGATGGGCCCTTGTTTGGCAAATGAAAAGGATGAAATAGATTAGTTCTTTTGAGGCCTACTTTTGCTCAATAACTAGACTAGAAATAAACTAAACTCTCCCATGGTCTAGAAGAGAACTAGTTCAAATAGAATCTAGTATACAAAATAGCCAAACCGAGTCTAAATTAGAACTAGTTAAGTCAAATTTAGCATAACTTAGGCCATGTGGAGCTAGTTCAAAACTAGTCTAGATTATTTTCAAAGTTACTAAACATACCCTAAGAATTTTGAATTTGAATAGCAACACCTAGAACAAGATAAATAAGTCTAGCATATCCAATAAATCTTGTTTCATAAATTGAATCCGATCCCATCAACAGATATGCTATTTGAGAATATGTGGCTCTAATATCACGCTTTTCTAATAATTCTTCTTTTTTTTTTTGGGGTGAGAAAAGGCTTTTTTATAATAATAATTCTAAACAATATAAAACACTTAGTATTACTTTCTCATCCATGTATCCTACCCGAGAGAAAAACAAACATGACACCGAATAGTTGACATTCATACACAATAATATTCTTTTACAAAAATGAATTATCATTATGTCACTTATATTTCTAAAATACTTTTAAAATAAACTCTCATCATTGCTTTTCTTTTCCTCTATTAATATCTACTTCTTTTAATGAAATCCTGTAATATTTCCTGAATAAAGGAAATCCAAAATTTACAATTCCAATGACAAAACTGAAGACCCTTCTATTTGCCTTCGCCTTGTCTTTTTGGCCTCTCCTCTCCCTTAGCAGTTTCTTAATCCTAAAGATTTTGAATATTATCACAGAAAAGTCCAAGGTCAACAGGATAAATGTGTAATATTCTCTCCACTACACCAAAGGGAAAAGCTGATACACCCAACACCAAAATATATAAAGAGCTTTTTCCTATATGCCCTTCAACTATAGATAATTTATCTGGTTTTAATATACGTTTGATAGGGCATCTTACCCTATTCTTACTTTTTAAAAATGATAGATAATTTTAAAATTATCTCTCAAATCTCATAATTGCTATTTATCTTTAAAATTGGTTTGATTGTTTTCTCAATTTTATCTCTTAACCTAATCTTTAAGAAATAAAATCAGTATACTATGTTAGAATAGTTACTTTTAGAAAATAACTCAACTAATATTAATTAAGTTAATTGAACATAAAGATAAGTAATCTTAATACTGTTATAATAGCAATATATCTTTCTTTTCTCTTCTTCTTTATCTTTAACCTTTCAAATTGTCTATTAATAGTATTCTTACCATACTGATAACTGCTAAAAACTTTAATTAACTTGGTGAAAGTATTTTAGTCATCTATTGACACAATTATTTTAACAAAATATTTCAAATTTACTCTCTTAAAGTTAGGATGAGGGGCAAATTGCAAGATGATAATAATTTGAAATATAAATTACCAATTGCTATGATTTGAAGAATAAAAATAAAATAACAATTACTATGATTTAAAGGGAATATATGGAAAACACCATGCATTAGTGTAAAATTTAAATAGCAAAGAAAAAGATTAACACCAAAATGAATTAAAGTTTCCCATTTAGTCCAAATTTACTCAGCTCACACTGAGTCCCATATATATAAAGAGTCACCAGAAAGACAGAGAGAGAAGAAATTACAATATAAAAAAGAGAAGGCTCCCCTCACCTATTCACCTCCTCTCCTTTTCCTTTCATCTGCCATTAATTTTTGATTCCCCAAATGGTCTTCTCCTTCCATTGGATTGTACAGATTCCCAACTAAAAACCCATCATAGTCCTGTAAATTTTTCCTCTTCAATTTCTCCTTTTTTTTCTCTGTATTTTTCCTCCTCTTTGTTTTTGGGTCTACAGACTGGGAAAAAGAGAAAGATAGGAGAAGGAAAAAAAAAAAAAAGAACAAAAAATAGTTTATGGGTTGCACAGGAAAAGCCTCTCCAAACCCACCCACATAGTTTTATTAAAAATATATTTTGCAGAATTTTTTTCCTAATTTTGTTGAGACTTTGATACATATAAGGAACTGCTTTTTTTTTTCTTTTCGGGTTTTTTTTGCTGTAATTTTTGTTTGAAATTGACAAGGAGTTGGGAGGCATGGGGAAGCATGGACCTTGCCGCCATTGTGGTGTCACAAGTGAGCTCTTGTTCTTTCTTTCTTAGTTTCTAATTTTTTTTTTTTTTTTGGGTGGGATGTGATTCATGTAAGTTTTTATGAGGAGGCCCTGGATCTTTGCTTTACTTTCTTTTTATCCTTTTATTTGATTTTTGGAATTCGGGTTTAGAATTAATATGTTGTTCTAGAAGAAGAACACCTAATCTTCAATTTCCTTTGTCTGCATCTTCTGTATGCTGTCAAATTTCAGTATTGGAATTCTAAACCCATTTGGAATAGGGATTTGTGTTTATCTACTAGAAATTGTTGGGCTATTGTTTAATTTGGTAAAATTTGTGGGAATGCTATTGTGAGCAAGTGTGAACTCTTGGTGATGGTTTGTGATCGAATTCGACAAGCAAAATATAGCATATTGATCTTTGTTTGACTGCAAATGTTTATAATTTGAAATCCTGGCTTGTTGACCTCTCATTGTTTCAGGCTTCAACCCTTTTGCTGAAAACATTATTTTGTGTTATTGTGCATTGACTGAAGAGACAAATGAACTTCGAACAAATGCCCATGATAGAAATGGTTGTGAAACTATAGTCGCTCACAAAGATTTCCAAAGAATTGGGAATGTGTTGAGGATATAATTAACTTGTTCCTCATTCTTCTTAGGTCTTCATTGTATTCAAAAGGGGCACTTGTTTGGAGTAATTTCTTCTAGGAGTCTGACTATTGAGACATTAGCTGTGCTATTGATTCTTATTTGACATACAAATTTAAGCTAAAATCATATAGCAGCTGCTTCCCACTTTTGTGCTTCTAATCTATAACAAAGTGAAAGTGTATGGTAAACTATGCCTCACAAGATAAGTAGGGTTTGTGGTCATCCGACCACTCAATTGTGGTAAATTCTGACAATATACGTTGGATGTGCACATCCTTTGGAGTCAACCTGACTGTTATTGTAAATTCAATTCCTTTGTTCTTAGCTGTATAGATAAAATGTATTCTTCCATATTTTCACCTGTTATTGTGAAAATATCTGTACATGACTAATGTGTAAAGACCTATTTGTTTTCTCATTGAAGGGACCGAAGACTAGATTTTTCAGTCATTTAGGTTGCTAGTCTAGATTGAATCTGGAAATCCATAATATTGGTGATGCCTTCATGTTTGCTCAAGTCAGTACAATTCACTTCATATGCTTTTCCTATTGATCTTTATGCTTTGCAGCTATTTATCAAAATGACATTTTGGTAGAATCAACTGAACATCTCTTTGCTCTAAATATCTAGTTCAATCATCATTGTGATTTCTGTTTTATACGGCCATCTGCAAGCAACATAATCATGCTATCTGCTAACAATCATGCAGATGAAAATGCCGACCAACGCATGATATTATATGACACACTGACATGAGACAATTCTAGAATATGCACAAAAAAACGTGAAGGACAAAGCAAGAAATTACCTTATCTGATACCAATAGTAACTCGAAGGTTGACCAGATTGATTGTTCTTTTTGCCAACATTGATTATATGAGATAATGCTTGCTAATAAAGTGACAAAACAAATAAATTGAAGTGTAATTAAGCAAGGTCTACATTTTATGTCAGGTTGCTTATTTTGCATTAGTTGATCATGTATCTATTTGCAAGTTCAAAATTGGCTGGATTAGACTAACAACCGCCTTTAGAAGTTATATGATGCATCTAAGATGTTTCTATTTTCCAAGATCTTAACAAGAAAAACACAAGAGTGTAGTTATACTAAACTTTCTTGCTTCGTTCATTTCTATATGGTACAAGGATTTGTGGAATTTTGAGATAGATTGTTATCTTCGATATGAAAATATCTGTTCTTTAATTTTGTAGAATTTATGATTTCTATATAGCCTTCACGAATGCTAATATTAATGTTCATAACAGCTACTCCTCTTTGGCGAAATGGGCCCCCCGATAAGCCAGTTCTCTGCAATGCATGTGGTTCAAGGTGGAGAACAAAGGGTTCTTTGACTAACTACACCCCTCTTCACGCTCGTGAGCCAATTGATCAAGAAGAATTCAAAATGGCCAAACCCAAAGCGATACCTTTCAAGCCCAAAGAGAAAAGGCTGCAGAAGATAAAGCAGAGCTGTGGTTCTATGGAAAAAGGACATGAAATCCCATATTCTGACCAGAACTTCCGGAAAATTCTAGAGGGGGACACGAGCAATCGGTCTAGCTCAGGATCGGCAACTTCATATTCAGAGAGTTGTGCACATTTTGGAACCACCGAAGCAAGTGATTTGACAGGTTTGAATGATATATAGAAGATGCCTTTAAATGTCAACTTATTTCTTTTCCACTTGTTAAGAATTAATTAACGACATGATAGATTATCTTTTCATTAGTAGAGAAACCTAGATAAATGCACTTTCAACATGCTATCAGAATTATGGCTCTTTAGTTTCATTTGTGCCTTAGCATTGAATGCCATTTCCTTAGTAGATCTATCATCTTTCTCCCTTTTGAACTCTCTTTTCTAGATTATTGTTGGAGGGTTGCTCATTGTCATATCTAGGTAACTTGCGCATCTAGGGGGATTAAGTATATAATCATGCACAATGGAATTAAATGACACCCTAACATGATCTCTAATAAATATTTAAAATAGTTTAGAGATTACCAGATGCAGATCCTTCATGTAGATTTGCCACATACTTCTTTACTCACCAGCAGAAGGATGTCCGCACTGATTGTACAGCAAGAAACCCCTATGTATCACCCCACTACTAGCTTTTAAACACTAAATTTGAGAGAAGAGGAGATGACCTCTCTTCCCGCACCCCCACCCCCCCCCACCCCCTCTGTTGTGTTTCTCCATATATATTTCTATTCCTCTGCACGTATTTCTATAGGGAAAAGTGATACAAAAAAACAAAATCCTACTCGAACTAGGATTAGGTGACTGGCCCTAGCTATAGGGATAGGACTAGTTAATATTAGATCCGCTCAATTATTTGCGCGGAGACCCTACTTTCCAACACTCCTTAATTGCAAGAGCTCTAGGAATTCCTTGGATATAAGTGAATTATATTCATTCAAATATCTGTGACCATAAAGCATCTTCAAGGCTTATACAAGTGATTATGCAAGTTGAGACATGGATACAAGATTGTCAGTGGCTAGGGTGGGCTAGGCAGTGAACCCTTGGGTATCTTGGGTGAGCATTTTCTAGACGTCCAAGTGATGATTTAGGCTTAACCATATAAGAGGGCTTATAGAAAAATTGGTCATATATGCATGGCATATTGGTTATGAGATGCCACCTCATTTAGCAAAAACAAGCTACCAAGAGATGGAGCTGGTGAGGTTCACATGCTCCAATGTGACTAGCAAGCTGTCCCTCACCATTAGTTTATTTCTTGGTAACTCTTGGTAAAATGAGTTACCACTTCATATATATATGTATGTACATGTGAAAAAGATTTAAATATTCAGAAGGAAGAAGATGAAAAAGAGAAGGATGAGTAAGAGGAGAAAGACATACAAGTAAAGACTAAGATGGGCAAAAGAACAAGGGCAGAAGAGATACGGCTGTTCTGTGTGGAAGAAGCAATATAAAAAGAGAAAGAAAAGATAAAGACAGACGATGAAGAAGAGCTCTAAGCTCCCTACTTAATACACCTATAGCAGCCAAAATGTTTTGAAATTATTAAGGGATTTTGTTATCTCTCAGTAAATTGGAAGTTAAAATATGCTTACAGGAAGGTGCGCTTTCTAAAAGAAAAGGTTAAATTTTCTACTTTCTAACAGGTGGTCGCCAGTGTGAATAAACAAGTTTGTCACTGGCACCTCATATATATCGATAGTCATTGCTACTAAGTCACATTAGATACTTAAATATAAATCAGGTTAAAGGGATACCTGAGTTTTGTTTAGAACTAATGAATGATTATCTTCTTGGATCAAGCTTTTTTTTATTTTTTTTTATTTTTACATTAAACTCTTCTTTCCCTACTAACTAGTATATCATTATTTAGGTCTTTGATCCTGCTATTGTTGTGTACTGCATGGATTACCACCATATTACTTATTGTGATAATAGCCTATTTATTCCATCTGTTGAATTTGTTTTTTTCTTTTTTAGTTAAACCGATTTTTTATTATTATTATTTTTGATGAATTGTCCATTAGCTTCTGCAGATATACTGTAGCATTGTCTTGAGTTTGGCTGTTTGAGAAGTTTGGTTGTTCCCCTTTCCCCTTATGTGCTAGCCAAGTTTGTCTTTTTCCCTTGAAGTATCAGTGGACAAGGGAACAACATAATTATAGAGTGGTTCAATCATCTATCCAAATCTTTGACTACCATTTACCCTTTATTTTCTAACTAGTATTTATAAAATAAGATGGCCTTGTATGATGTGAATTCATGAAATAAGTTTATATCAAATGTTTCTGGTTTTAAATTTCTCATTGTTGTAAGGATTTCTGATGGAAGTAAACCTAAAATGCCTGGTTATACTTTTGTTTAAATCCATTCAAATTACATCATATTCATATAGTTTGTAACTTTTAAACTATTTCTCTTCACAGACTTAGTTGTTTCCGCGTCCTTTTGATGATGATAACGATATTCATATAAAATTCACTCATGACTGGCTATCAAATGTAATCATTCTTCATGTATGTGTGTTATTTTTACATTAAACTCTTCTTTCCTACTAACTAGTATATCATTATTTAGGTCTTTGATCCTGCTATTGTTGTGTACTGCATGGATTACCACCATATTACTTATTGTGATAATAGCCTATTTATTCCATCTGTTGAATTTGTTTTTTTCCTTTTTAGTTAAACCGATTTTTATTATTATTATTTTTGATGAATTGTCCATTAGCTTCTGCAGATATACTGTAGCATTGTCTTGAGTTTGGCTGTTTGAGAAGTTTGGTTGTTCCCCTTTCCCCTTATGTGCTAGCCAAGTTTGTCTTTTTCCCTTGAAGTATCAGTGGACAAGGGAACAACATAATTATAGAGTGGTTCAATCATCTATCCAAATCTTTGACTACCATTTACCCTTTATTTTCTAACTAGTATTTATAAAATAAGATGGCCTTGTATGATGTGAATTCATGAAATAAGTTTATATCAAATGTTTCTGGTTTTAAATTTCTCATTGTTGTAAGGATTTCTGATGGAAGTAAACCTAAAATGCCTGGTTATACTTTTGTTTAAATCCATTCAAATTACATCATATTCATATAGTTTGTAACTTTTAAACTATTTCTCTTCACAGACTTAGTTGTTTCCGCGTCCTTTTGATGATGATAACGATATTCATATAAAATTCACTCATGACTGGCTATCAAATGTAATCATTCTTCATGTATGTGTGTTAGGATTTTTCATTTATAAATGATGCTCTTCATTCTCCATAGTCATTTAGCCCTATAAGTTTACTTTTTAATGATTAACCCCCAACTTATCATCAGGTTCAGCTCAATCCAATGTTTGGGAGTCACAAGTGCCATCCAAGAAAAGGACGTGCATCTTGCGCCCTAAGCCCACTCCTGTTGAAAAACTCACAAAAGACTTGTACACAATAATGCACGAACAACAATCTTCTTATCTTTCATCATCAGAAGAAGATCTTCTCTATGAAGGTGAAACTCCAATTGGTTCTTTTGAGATTGGCAATGGAAGTTTTCTCCTTAGATATCCTTATCCAAAAGCCATTGAGGAGGAATCAGAAGCAAGCTCATTTCCGATGGATAAGTCATGCACAGCCAATGAGGCTTATTCAGGTTCAGCATCCTTTCCTGTACATAGTGAAAGTAAAGGAAGGCGGTTATCAGCTGTTGGCATTGAAAAATTGAACAACTCCACAATAAATATGGCACAAGGGAATGTAAAAAGGTGATTCTTTATGTATTTACTTTTGTCAGCTTTATGCTACTTAAAACATAGGACTATTTGCCTTTAATAACCTAATGTTTCACTGATTTTTAACTTTGATACCCTGAAGTTTAAATTTGGCCCAGTAATACCTCAAAGTTCACTCAACTTTAATACTTCCATTACATTACCACTCAAAATTCTGAGTAAACCTTAAATTGAAAGCGAGAGTTAAATGGAAAGTTTTTTTTATTTTTGGGGCAAAATGTAATGGTGATGTGACACAAGGTATTAAAGTTAAAAGTGAATGAAACTTTGCGTATAAGTTTAAAATTATTAAACTTCTAGGCATAGAAGTCAGGAACGTGGTACGCTATAGCGAACCGCGACCCAGGTTCAATCGTCCTAGATTCGCTTGGAACACGACTCGATTCACCAACTCCAGCGACCCGATTTAGAATTCAAACCAGTTAAAATTTTTTTAAAAAAACTCTTTTTAAAGAATAAACAACAAAAAAAGTGAGAAATCAAGGTTCTTTTACCATTATTGATATCAACTAGCATTTAAGAACCAAATCAGAAGCATACCATGTTCACTGACATACCATATAAGCCTCCCCTTTGTACCTGATTTCTAATGAGTGGCGTACCACGTTCCCGTACTCATCCCATGAACCGGAACGAACCGGGTTCCATGCAACTATGCTTCTAGGTACCAGAGTGAAAAATTGGTGAAACTTTAGGATATTAGAGCTCATTAACCCTAAAAATATAATGGCTTACTTATCTTCAAACTTGTTTAATACAAAAATATCTATCTTATGAGCTTAATAGTTTGTTTGATTAGTTCTGAATACTTTCACATGGCTAAAATACTTTGTATCTGCCTCAACAGGGATATATCTTGCTCTGATAAATTGCACCTTCTTCGAGATAGAGATTCACCCCTTGGTTTCACTGATTTGAAAGTAAGTGTAGTGCTCTATGATGTTCCTTCGCTTATAAAAATTCAATAACTTTTTGAGAATTTATTAATTTATACTGTTAATATGTATTAGTTCGTAATTCAATTTTCCATACACGAGCTTATCTTTTTTAAATTGTAGGATATTGTTAACTTCGAGGTGTCAATGAGGCATATGACGGATGAAGAACGACAGAGACTGATGAAATATCTTCCTTCTTCAGATACTGCTAAATATCCTGAAAGGTAACTTCACCTACTTTATGATATATGCTTATCTCTTAATTCTATAATAATCTATTATGTTACCATATTGTGTCATATTTCTTGCCTATATTTTGCAGCCTCAGAACCTTGTTTAATAGTTCTCAATTCGTGGAGACTTTGTCATATTTCCAGCAACTACTTCAAGAAGGAATCTTTGAGTCATCCATTTCAGGAACAGACAATGGAGATTATAGGATTTTGAAGAGGCTTGTATTACAGAATTTCTCGAAGCCTACATGGGTTGAACACTATAAAAGGCTAAAGGTATGATCTGAGAGTAGAGCCATTCAGATTGTATTTTGAACTTATTCGTGTCCTTTTGAGTAGTGAGCTGATTATTTTTCACTTTGATTTAGGATATTAAAATAAAACAGAATTTCGGAGGAAAGGAAGTAGCAAGCGGTTATATTTCTCTTGAACGCTCCAATTTCACGCCCCTCAAGAGGGCTGGAGACTCCCAGAGTCTGCATCTTTCAGGTCGGTCTTCCTCGAATTTCTGCCTTGCACCTATTAGTCTTGAGAAAAAGATCCTATAGAGGGCCTTCTATACAAAATCATATGGGCAGGAAGAGAAAGCATGACATCTGTCTCACTACCAATTATAAATCAGATAAGTGTCGATCAATAACTATTAGCGCAAACAATGAAAATGGTAGTGCCATCAGAATATTATTGTATCAGTGAAATCACCAACTTTAAAATGCATATTGGGATACGTATTATCTTCTTCTTTCCTTTGGTTTTCTACAGGGGACCCTTTATAGGTTTTTTTCTTTTCTTTTTCTGTTTGTGTCTCTTCATTTATGCAAACAATACTATTACTTGTAACTAATTGGATAAGCTGTTATATTCTAAATTTCAGAGCTCCACAGTGCCATGAGAAGCCCAAAAAGACTGGCCAAATCCGGAGGAAGTGGTACAAATCCTCAATCAATAGTTTCTCTTCAGCCCAACTCTACAAACTCGAGAACAATATATGATCCTGAGGACTTTGTTGATAATGATGGAACTTGTTTCAGTCCAAGAACGATCTTTGCTACACCTGAGAGGAGCTCTTTGCTCTGCTCTCTTCAATTCACAGATGATAGTTCTGACCATGATTTGCTCTTGGATATCCCTAATAACTCTTCATTCCCCGAGGCTGAACTTCTTCATAATCCGAGAAATCAGAAAAGGGGTTGTAGAAATAATTCGTGTGCAGAGAGTGGAGTTATTGCTGATGGAGAAGAGAGCCTCTCTAGCTTCAGTAGCCAAAAGCCTAGATGCTGATAGTAGAATAGGTTTGTTATGGACTTTTTTTTTTATTTTAATCTTGCTACAAACTTTGTAGCAACAAAAAGAAAGAAAAAAAAACGATAATTGGGCTTACATTGGTATCCTCAATGTATTTTTATTAGTATGGAATTAGCTAAAAGCTGACAGTTTCTTTGGAACTCAAGTCTAAAGTTGGTTGGAGATGAAACTGGCTAGTGGCTTCCTTCATTGTATAGCTCAAATGTCCAAAAATAGCCCTTTTGCCAGTGTTAATGATGGTGAGGATCGATATCAAACCATTGATTGCATCAGGCAACGCTAATTCTTCATCAGCATTTTTATGGGTGTTTCAATCTTGCAAGAATTTGGGGATTACGTTTCTGCACTACGAGCATGGATTACGAAATGGGGAGTTGAAGAATTGTTTGGAGATCTTGTAACTGTGTACTTTAGTTTATCTTGTACATGAATGTTTGAAGCATGGAGAAGCGTACAAGTATGTGCAATGTGTTTTATAGAGATCTTGGAGTCATGGCAAGCACACAAGTCATGTGCTAAAGTATGTGCAATGTGTTTCATAGAGTTTGAAGAGCTTTAGCTTGATGTAATTGGGTGGATGTAGAAAATGTTGATTGTGCTGCTTTTTTGTGAGATAAAACTTTAATAAAGGGGTTATTTGGTCTATAAATTTTAGTTGTTATCGGGTCCTTTCATGGATAACAATGGACTCCTGAAGCCAAGGCCATTGTTGGCATGGTTTGTTGTAACCACGTTAGCTTAGTAGGTATCTTACATTCTTTATTGTAACATTGCAGGTTCTAATCTTTTCATTTGTCCTGTGAGAGGAAGCTTGTCAACATGTAAGTATGTACCACTGCAAACTTAATATGAAAAAGTTTGAATTTATTACAAAGATTGGCAGCTCGTGATGATTTGTTCAGAATTGCAAAACAATATCTTATCTTATCTTCGAGTTCTTTTTTTTAATGGTTTTTCACCAAATTTTGGGAATTCTTTTTTTCTTTGAAAGAGATAGGACGCTTCCTTATGCTTTTGTTGCTGTATTCCTCCTCGCTTATGATATAAAACTATAGGTCTTTCTTGGACAAGATAAAGTTTGGCTGACTGTAAAGGTATTTGCTGCAGTACTACTTGTCATTTAACATATTTATAGTGCTTAGTATTTGGATTAATTTAAATATGCTTACAACATGTAAATAGAGTTGATTGCACTTTAATATCCTATTTGGAATGCTGCAGTACTACTTATCATTTAACATATTTATGGTGCTTAGTACTTGTATTAATATAAATATGCTTGCAACATGTAAAATACCTTATTTGGAACAATTTCATCTACATTTTACTTTTTTTTCAATTGGAAATATATGTTTAACTTTTGATACACTGAAATTTTAATTTTCTTATTTACACCCGGAAGTTTTTAAGCTGCAATCAAACCTCATGTAATGTAGGGTTTTCTTTTCTCTTCTCTTCTCTTCTCTTCGCCAAATCTCCTAATTGTACAGTTCCTGAATTAGGTTAAAATTTGGAACAAATGTTTGGAGCTTTTACTAAAATAACTATAAAATTTTCAACTTGTATTATTTTGAGTCATTTCTATTTTTGAAAATGTGAGTATATAGTTTAGTATGTGTTTGAAAGAACATTATTTTCACCACAAATTTGAGATAAACAACTCACAATCGTGACAATAGCAGAGCAAAATGTAGGAGAATATTCTTTTCCTGAATTATAGTACTGTGTTTGAGACAAGTGGAAAACTGAATTAAGATTTTTTATTAAATAGAGTGAGAAAAATGGGATTTCGCAGGGAGTCCTCTTCAAATTAGGGGTATAGAAGTCCAAAAAATATCATGCCATTCCTACATTCCTAGAAACTAGAATTTTCAACGGTCATGAAACTGAAGATACAGAACTTAAGTAGAAAGTTGGTGAAACTTCATGTATCACTCGGACAAATTTAGACCTCCGGATAGAAAATTCAAAATGAACAAAATTTGGGAATATTAAAGTGCCGTTAACCCTTTTATTTTTTTATAGATAAGTTGGTGTTACAATTTTGTGTTTTTTTTTTTTGGGTTGGTGGGGCTGGGTTAATTTTAGAAAACCCCTCAACGAAGGGGCGTTTTTTCCTCCCTCTCTCCCTCTCTCTCATATCATGAGAAAGATTAGGGAGATTTTTTATGATCGAGGATATGAGGGGTACTTTGATCTTGTTCAAATCACATATTTTGCATGTTAGACTTAATGAGGGAGTTATCTAAAACATCCCCAAATTTAAAGGGGAGTTCTCATATTAAGTTGGTGGGGGCTTTTGAGAAACAAGTGGGGTATTTCTTTGCAAAATTGTGCTCAATTTCATATGTGGCAATTCCTACAAGATCTTTTCATTAGTTGCAGCACGAATCGGATTTGAGGGGGTTTTCTAAAATTAACCCTGACAGTTTACCTACTACCAACAAATGTTATTAACATTCTTGAGCTTTTTTCCATTGGCCCCTCAAAGTCCACACAGTCCTAGAGTGTTGAAGACAAAGACACCCAAGGACTTCAAAAGGACTTTGACTTGCATACAATGCTGATTTGAATTGACGGTGGCTCTGGATAATGTTGAATTTAGGTCTCGAGAAAAGAAGCTCACTCAAGACCAAGCAAAATATACTATGCTGAATGAAAAAAGCTGAAGTTTTTCTTATTTTGTCTGTGCTTTCACTTCTTTACACTCTACATATTAGGATTTCTACTTATTATTTAGGCCGAGTTTACGGAAAAAGTGTTAATATGGCATATTGATGTATCTCATGATAATCAGGTAGGATTAAAACTTCAAAATCGAAAGATCAATCAACACGTTACAAAACTATAAAGAGAAGATTGAACCAATGCAGATATTACATAAATCAATGTAATCGCTAACTTCAAATTGACGCTTATACAATTATCACTTTCTCCTTCCTCCATGTATGATTTCTTATAGAGTCCTCTATGCGCTTGTTTTGGATAGAGTATGGCGCCGCACATCACCTCTGTGAGTTTTATACACGACTCGGTTTGAACTTAGTTAGCAAACATGAAATAATACTGTCAGATTGGATGCTGATTTGCTTTAAATATATTTGAAAACAGATACAATCTCGGAATGCTGCATGCTGATTTTCTTTAAAAACAAGAAAACACAGGTCAACACATTGTGAAAACTTATTAGTAATTTTGACCAACAAGAAAAAATTGGAACACAGAATCCATATTTCCCCTTAAAAATAACTAGTACAAAACAACATCAAACAAAGAAAATACCAATTTAGATTGGGCATGAACACTCATGACTTATTGGGAGATCACTTCCAAGAAAAATTGAATAATCAAAATTTCAAAGCAACGTCATAGTTTAACTATTTCTGTAACTAACCAATTGAATCAACTCCCATCTAAGGAACACAGATGGCATCTCACTAGCATATAGAAGTATCCTTGCTTCATAACATGCTAAACATATTAATTAACCAAATTCAAAAGTAGAAGCATAAATGTAAAAAATACCGCTCAGGTATAAATTTGATATCTGGAGCTAGACAATTGAATGGGTTTGTGAAAAACTAAGTTCTTTAGCCAGAGCATGCCAAAAACTAACATAAATCTGTGAACATGAAATCATTTGCATAAACTAACATAAAACTTCAACACCATCTGCTGAATCAGCTTTGTACTTTAACAAAGCTTTAACAAACAGACTACATACTACAGGACTCCATAAGAGATATGAACTGGGACTCAAAACAAGCCCCATAATCTGTAGAAATATCACCTAGGCATTAAATATTACTAAACCATCACCACCCAGGTATAAAAATGTTCTCCAAAAATGAACATGAATAATTTAGAGAACCCCCAACTGGTACCGATTCAAATTTTGGTACCCCAATATTTGCTTTAAGATAACTTTTATTGTCAAAATCAGGTCGAAGAAGATTTAACCAATAACTTAATTAATTTTTCTTCAAAGGGAATTATGATAAGAGGAAAGATTGGAGTAATAGCTTAGGCAGTCGATACATGCAAAGTGCTTCGTAGATCCATAAGCAGGAATTTATCGGATTGTGGGCAAAGGAATCTTGATCTTGGTGCTGATATACTGATAGCTAACTTAGCTATGGGTGTCAAAAGCCAGCAAGAAGGATTGTGGAAGATAAAAGTTTGTTGGATGTCTCAGTCAGGTTTAGATCTACGAAAATGATTGGCAAATAGAAGAATCAATATATTAAGTGTTTTTTCCAATATATTCTATGAGATATTCTATGAGATTGGTATGTAAAAATATAGCCCGTTGTAGGAGTTAGCAATGTTTTAGAATCTCATGATAACTATTACAAGTTCTTTATTTGTATTATTGTATATATGCTCACTGTCCTTTTTAAGTTACAGGGGAAAAAGATATCCAAATGGGTACATGGTAATCAAATTCCATCACTTTGGAATTAACAATTGTTTAGGAACACTGTAAGGGGAGATTTGAATCTATGTAATTTCTGAAATGTTACTAGGAAAATATAAGGAAAGGGTTGTAAGTGCAGAATGTGGAAGGTGAAACAGAAGTTCGTTATGCTTGAAAATTGTCACTAAGCATATTAGAAATTAACGAAGATACATATATATTGCCAAACTTAGGGGCAGTTTGGTTGTTTTTGGGTAAAATGCTTGGAAAGTTACTGTAATTGGAAAGGCAGATCCAATTAGGACAGACAGCTACAGTAATTCCAATCAAAATCAGTTCAGAATGGAGGGAATTGTCAAAGGATGCCACATCAGCTTTTGGGATGTCACCTCACCGATGACAATTGTCAACAAAATGGTGTAAAGCAAGAAAAGTTACTATAGTCTGATAGCTACAGTAACTTTCCGTCTTTTCCTCTACAAAAACAAGCAACCGAACAAACCCTTATTTTGAAAGAAATAAATTGGTTTACTGGCATATGCACAAGATATTTTTTCTAATCACAATCACACCAAAGAATGCGACCCAAATATATTCTAGGTTACTCTAAATGTTTAGAGTAGTATCATAAATGTTTGCAGTATGATGTTTCTATTGTGATGTTAAATGATCTCCAAGAACACTAAAGGCTGTTTGGTTGCATTTTTTAGAGAAAAAACAGGGAAAGTTAATGTACCTATCAGGCAACAGTAACTTTTCTTGCTTTACACCATTGAGTTGACAAACATCATAGTTAAGGTGGCATCCCCAAAACTAATGTGGCAGCCTCTAATAATTTCCCTCCATTTTAAACCGATTTTGCTTGGAATTTCTGTAGCTGAGTCCTAGTTAGATGAGTCGTTTCCAGCAAACTTTTCAAGTTTTTTACCCAAAAACCAAACAGCCCCTTAATGGAAACCAACAGTGACATGGCCTAGGTTCTCCAGGCTAGTTGTATGAGCCTTTTAATTGTTATAACAAAAGTTTAGTTATGAAAGAAGATATGCACCCATATGACACAAAATACTAATTTTGATAATTTATAAGCAGAAATATGCATGATGGTTGGCGTTTATTAGTCTTTCAGATGTTATGGAGACCTGGTGTAAATTAAATGAAATTTGATTTTATGAATATCTTGTATCAATTATAACACAAAAGTTTTTATAACTCGTCAGAAATATTAAGTACTAATCCTAACAATCAGTTATCCTACCATGATTCATCCATCAACAAACTGCTGCACTTGAGCAAGGAGAAGCACATATATTCCCTCTTAGCTTTGTTTACTTTTTCACTTGAGCACCCTAAATTTTCCTTTTAAATTGATCAAGAAATAAACATTTTTTTTTGTAATCCCCCCTCAGTTTCTATCATCCTCAGATTAACAGTGTTTTTCTTTATTTTCTATCATCCTCAGTTCACTTAACCACCCTAAGATATCAGTCCTTATTTTCCCTCTTAAAAGTTGTAAAATATTAATCTCAAAATATGAAAGGTTTGAGGGACTAATATCGAGATAACCTTACTTTATTTATTCATTCTCTTAAACGCTATGAAAAGTAATAAGCACTCGACAACTAAGGATAAAATAAAACAATCTTGTTTAAAATTGCTAATGATTTGTATGTATTGAGTGGGATTAAAATTGACAAACTATAGAGACATGACGCAACATATATTCATATGAAATGACGTGGTTTGGTATTCAATTCTGTGGTCTGCATATTGAAACGGCTTGGTACCAAAGGCGATAGATAAAAGATAGAATTTCAGAGTCTCAGACAAATCATAGAATAGTTTTGAACCTCTGGATTATGCAATTTCCAACATTTATGAACTATATGATATAATATTGCACGGCATGAGGCTCAAGATTATTTTTCAAAATACTCGTTGGGCTGCCTAAAATATGATCCAACACCCTACATTATGTTACTTCACTCGTCTTATAGAAGAATCCTGGTTACGCGTACTGTATAATAGGATTAGAATAATTTTGTTAACTGTTTCTCCAGACAATCCTCAAAGATTGTTGCATGCTCATTAGATTGACAACTAGTCAGTCAACAAGAAACTTACACAATCCCAACTAAAGCAACATTCACCAAAGCTACCAACACAATATACTACCAGAGAAAACTATTGTTCTGACAATTAAAACCAAATATTTTTATGAACTAACATAGCTCCATCCAACAAAAGATGCTACAAACTGATTTTATATATCTTAAAGCTAAACAAGACAAGCAATACAGCCCAAAGCAGCATATATAAGTACAGCACTTCCTAATTATCAATATAAACCATATAAGCATATAACATGTCTTCCCACACATTACAATAACAGAGTTAGCATTCTATAACTTGCCCAAAAGTGCTAATATAGTAGCATATTAAAGAAACCAAGAGTAAAGCATTTCTTCAAACACCTGGCGTCACAAAATCTAACATATAAGAAATGCAAACCTCTTGATGAGCAAAGTGTCAGAATACCACATTCTGACCCCAAAAGTCCTCCATCGTCCCCTTCATTTCTTTGAATCCTTCGGCTGACAATAGAAAAAAGAATTAATCAGTACAAAAACCAAATATGAACCAGTAAATTTAGTTCAATGCATTCAAAAATGATACCTTGGGCTCATAACCACCAGGCCTGTGCCATCTTGGAGGATCAAAGTGAATCCCTACCATCGCAGCAATCTCCAATATATCAACATTCTCTAAGCTCATATCAGGCTCTCCAAAGACAGCGGATAGTACATCCATATAATTATTAATATCCGGCGGTGGGTTAGTCTTTGGAGTTTCAGTTGATCCGCTAGCATCAGATTTCTCTGCACTTATCGGGTTCTTGATCACCTCGGGTGGATTATCGCAGCAAGATTGAGTCTTTCCGCTTGTATCTTTCTCCTTCGCCTTTCTAGGGTTTTGGGCAGTCGGGATTTCTACCGCAAAATCCTTCTCTTTGTCCCCCACTTTTGGTTCTTGCAGTGTCGCCGGCAGCCTTCGAGTTGTAGGAGGAGCTGCTTCTTCGTCGGAAGCCGATGATCCGAGCTTGACGCCTCTTGATCTTCTCTTCTCTCCAGATTTCTTGGTAACTGATGGGTGCAATTCTTTCACAGGATCCTTTTTCTCTTCGGATTCTTTCACTGGGGCCTTTTTTCTTTCGATATCTTCCTCCTTTTCGTCCTCGGTGAGAGAGAGGATGAGGATGGATTCGTCGGCGGGCTCCATCAGAGAGGAAGGAGGTGATTCGCTGTCGGCGGCGATGGCGTTGGCGGCGATGGCGTCAGCGGCGGAGGTGGAAGCGACGGTGGTTTTGAGGAAAGGGGCGTTTAGGGCTAGGGCTTCCTGCGATGGGGAGATTTCGCCAGCTTCGAGAGCGATGAAGCTGAAGCGGTGATGGAGTTTATCTGGATTCATTTTCTTAGTTTTGTAAATTTAGGGTTTCTGCGGGGTTATAATGAAAGAGTTGATTTGGGGATGATTTTGGCGGGAAGTTTGGTGGGTTTCCCGCGCGATCTAATCTGAACTGAAAGATGTGACTTTTTAAGGGACGTCATGAATGGGCCTTGCGGGGCTTGAATTATGAGCAAGTAGCCCCTGTTACCATCTAATGATCGCAATCAAGAAACCTATCTGATTCTTCCGCTTAGACAGTTTGGTCCGATAGAATTTGGGAATTCTGATATTGGCATAAATCTAACATATTTTAATTTTTTTTTTTTTTCAAATTCTTAATTTTGGTTTGATTTTCATAGGAAAATAGAACTTAAAGTAAATGATAGCATCCACAAATAATCTTTTATTAAACTCTTTTCCTTTTATCTATTCCGGCCTTATTTTCATTGTCTTTTTCTATCTTACCTTCCATCAAATTAAATAGAGAAAAGTGACATTAAATTTTAAGTTTTAACAAAAAAGAAACTGATTAAGTGCCCATATTACGCGTGAATTTCTAAGAAATAAATGAAAACAAACGCCCCCTAATATCTGAAAAATATGCAATTAGATATTAATTTTACATTTGAAGTTAACTTCACTTAGACATATCCGAGCAATAGGGGTGGGCACTGGGCCGGGTCGGCCCGCGAGCCCGCTCGCTCGGCTCACTTTTGGGCTCGACCCGACCCGGCCCAGCGCGGGACGGGTCCAACTCGGCCCGCCGAACCCAGCGAGCGGGCTTGACCCGTCCCGTTTGCTCGCTTACCCTAAAGCATATTATCAATTAGGGTAAATTACACTATACTCCCATGAACTTTTAGTTGCATTTAAACCCCCATGTACTTCAAATTCACACTAAACCCCAATAACTTTTGTAGAAAACCACAACATATTTTAAGTAAATTATATTAGAGTAGTAATAACTTTCAAAATAGCTTTTATTTTGGGGTTTTCTAATTTATGGGGTCATCTACAAAACTTGGAAAGTTATTAGGGTTTTCTAGAAACCACCTTAATAATAAGGTAATTATCACGGAAATCACCTTTTGTTTTCAATTTATACATAAACCATCTTTAAAGTTGGTTTTATTGCAATCAACAGCCTCGGTCAAATTCTTCACTTAAAACCCAAAATTACCCTTTAAAACTCACATTCAATGTACATGACTCATTTTTTTAGTATTTGGGTCTTATTAGGATACAACTCATGTACCTTGAACTTGAATTTTTTAAGCTTATTTTTGATTTTTAGTGAAAATTTGACTAGGAGGTGGTTGATTGCAACAAAAATCAACTTTAAAGGTGGTTTATGTATAAATTGAAAATGAAAGGTGGTTTTCGTATAATTACCCTATTATTAAGGTGGTTTCTAGGAAAAACCCAATTATATTATTGTATAATTATTGTAATTGAATGTTTTTCTTATAACAAGTCGTCGGTGCTAACCTTTTTTAAATAAGTCCCCAAATCTAAAATTATTCTTAAATAAAATTATCAATTGAACTTCGTTTACACACTTATTCATGGTTTCACCTCCCATATCGCATGTAAGTAAAGACAACTATCCTTTTTAAAATAACTAGTATAATGCGTGCTTTGCAAGCACGTGAGCATTACATGTTTTAAGTTTTGAATTTTTGATTGAATAGTAAAGCTATGTGTTAAAAATAAAATTGTATAATAAAATTGCTTAAAATAAATGTATGAATTATATTAGGGTTTTCTACAATTCCAAAAAGTTATCGAGGGTTTAGTGCAATTACGAGCGTTCATGGGGTTTTAGTGCGATTTTTAAAATAGTGGAACAATTAGTTATCGCCGTTGAGTAGGACTTGCTCGAACCACGTAAAATCTCTGTGTTTATGATGTTTCTCTCTGTCATTCTACACAAATATATAGTTTTACTTAATAAAATTATTTTTATTTCTATAATGGTTGCATTGTTAGTTAATTACATATAATTTTAAGTGTTAAACAATGCCTTAAAACTATTTAAAAACTAAAACCATTTTCAAAATTTTAAAAATAAAATTGTATAATAAAATTGCTTAAAATAAATGTATGAATTATATTAGGGTTTTCCTAGAAACCACCTTAATAATAAGGTAATTATCACGGAAATCACCTTTTGTTTTCAATTTATACATAAACCATCTTTAAAGTTGGTTTTATTGCAATCAACCGCCTCGGTCAAATTCTTCACTTAAAACCCAAAATTACCCTTTAAAACTCACATTCAATGTACATGACTCATTTTTTTAATATTTGGGTCTTATTAGGATACAACTCATGTACCTTGAACTTGAATTTTTAAGCAAAATCCTTCTCTTTGTCCCCACTTTTGGTTCTTGCAGTGTCGCCGGCAGCCTTCGAGTTGTAGGAGGAGCTGCTTCTTCGTCGGAAGCCGATGATCCGAGCTTGACGCCTCTTGATCTTCTCTTCTCTCCAGATTTCTTGGTAACTGATGGGTGCAATTCTTTCACAGGATCCTTTTTCTCTTCGGATTCTTTCACTGGGGCCTTTTTTCTTTCGATATCTTCCTCCTTTTCGTCCTCGGTGAGAGAGAGGATGAGGATGGATTCGTCGGCGGGCTCCATCAGAGAGGAAGGAGGTGATTCGCTGTCGGCGGCGATGGCGTTGGCGGCGATGGCGTCAGCGGCGGAGGTGGAAGCGACGGTGGTTTTGAGGAAAGGGGCGTTTAGGGCTAGGGCTTCCTGCGATGGGGAGATTTCGCCAGCTTCGAGAGCGATGAAGCTGAAGCGGTGATGGAGTTTATCTGGATTCATTTTCTTAGTTTTGTAAATTTAGGGTTTCTGCGGGGTTATAATGAAAGAGTTGATTTGGGGATGATTTTGGCGGGAAGTTTGGTGGGTTTCCCGCGCGATCTAATCTGAACTGAAAGATGTGACTTTTTAAGGGACGTCATGAATGGGCCTTGCGGGGCTTGAATTATGAGCAAGTAGCCCCTGTTACCATCTAATGATCGCAATCAAGAAACCTATCTGATTCTTCCGCTTAGACAGTTTGGTCCGATAGAATTTGGGAATTCTGATATTGGCATAAATCTAACATATTTTAATTTTTTTTTTTTTTCAAATTCTTAATTTTGGTTTGATTTTCATAGGAAAATAGAACTTAAAGTAAATGATAGCATCCACAAATAATCTTTTATTAAACTCTTTTCCTTTTATCTATTCCGGCCTTATTTTCATTGTCTTTTTCTATCTTACCTTCCATCAAATTAAATAGAGAAAAGTGACATTAAATTTTAAGTTTTAACAAAAAGAAACTGATTAAGTGCCCATATTACGCGTGAATTTCTAAGAAATAAATGAAAACAAACGCCCCTAATATCTGAAAAATATGCAATTAGATATTAATTTTACATTTGAAGTTAACTTCACTTAGACATATCCGAGCAATAGGGGTGGAGCACTGGTAGGGTGAGCCTGAGCCTTCGGCTCACTCTGCTCGGCAGGCAGGCCAGTGGGCGGGTCAGCCAACTCGCCGGCCCGTGGCCGAGAGGGCGGCCTGACCCGTTCCTTTGCTGCTTACACAAAGCATATCAATTAGGGTAAATTACACTATACTCCCATGAACTTTTAGTTGCATTTAAACCCCCATGTACTTCAAATTCACACTAAACCCCCAATAACTTTTGTAGAAAACCCACAACATATTTTAAGTAAATTATATTAGAGCCGTAATAACTTTCAAAATAGCTTTTATTTTGGGGTTTTTTTTTCTAATTTATGGGGGGTCATCTACAAAACTTGGAAAGTTATTAGGGGTTTTCTACAATTCCAAAAAGTTATCGAGGGTTTAGTGCAATTCTGAACGTTCATGGGGTTTTAGTGCGATTTTTAAAATAGTGGAACAATTAGTTATCGCCCGTTGAGTAGGACTTGCTCTGAACCACGTAAAATCTCTGTGTTTATGATGTTTCTCTCTGTCATTCTACACAAATATATAGTTTTACTTAATAAAATTATTTTTTATTTCTATAATGGTTGCATTGTTAGTTAATTACATATAATTTTTAAGTGTTAAACAATGCCTTAAAACTATTTAAAAAACTAAAAACCATTTTCAAAATTTTAAAAAATAAAATATAAAATATGGTGGGTCGGCGGTGACGCGTGTCATGACCGTCCGCTTAATCTTGTCCTGGCCGGGTCGGTGAGTCTAAACGCGAACAATCGATACAACACGACGCGTTTGTCTGCCATTGTGGTCGTCTCGGCGTAGCGACCAGCGAACGGAGCGGCGGGCGACAGAGCTCCGTCCGTTGTCCACCCCTACCAAGCAACAAATTATATGCACTTCCCTTCTGTGTGTGCTCCTTCATTTGTCGCTTGGATATGCCTAATTATGTTACACTATTTTAGCTAGGACCAATTATGTGACAGCTTTGGTATCATAATGTAATTAATCCTTTTGTGCAGTTAGCTAGGTCGAAATATTTTTAAAAAATTATCAATTGAACTTCGTTTACACACTTATTCATGGTTTCACCTCCCATATCGCATGTAAGTAAAGACAACTATCCTTTTTTAAAATAACTAGTATAATGCACGTGCTTTGCAAGCACGTGAACGTACATGTTTTAAGTTTTGAATTTTTGATTGAATAGTAAAGCTATGTGTTAAAAAATAAAATTGTATAATAAAATTGCTTAAAAATAAATGTATGAATTATATTAGGGTTTTTTCCTAGAAACCACCTTAATAATAAGGTAATTATACGGAAATCACCTTTTGTTTTCAATTTATACATAAACCATCTTTAAAGTTGGTTTTTATTGCAATCAACCGCCTCCCGGTCAAATTCTTCACTTAAAACCCAAAATTACCCTTTAAAAACTCACATTCAATGTACATGACTCATTTTTTTTAATATTTGGGTCTTATTAGGATACAACTCATGTACCTTGAACTTGAATTTTTTAAGCTTATTTTTGATTTTTAGTGAAAATTTGACTAGGAGGTGGTTGATTGCAACAAAAATCAACATTAAAGGTGGTTTATGTATAAATTGAAAATGAAAGGTGGTTTTCATATAATTACTATTATTAAGGTGGTTTCTAGGAAAAACCCAATTATATTATTGTATAATTATTGTAATTGAATGTTTTCTTATAACAAGTTAGTCGATGCTAACCTTTTTAAATAAGTCCCCAAATCTAAAATTATTCTTAAATAAAATTATCAATTCTATAAGTTCCTTTAAATATGCCCTCCAACTTGAAAATTGTTAACTTAACTCTAAATTAACTAAGATGTAGTAATCTTGCTAGCTTAAATTAACTAAGATGTAATAATCTTGCTAGCTTTTTCTTGATATTTCCTAAATAGTTACACTTAATACGCAACATATTGCAATAGTTACTTATTACTATAATTATTTAATAGGATAAATTACACTAAACTCTTATGAACTTTTACCCCTATGGCTATGAACTTTGAAAGCACACTAAACTCCTAATGACTTTTACGTTTCAAAGAAAACTCTCAATAACTTTCTAAATTTTGCGGATAACCCTATAAATTAGAACAGAAAATGGCATAAAAATGCATTTTGAAAGTTATTGGGGTTTGGTGTAATTAATCTAAAAGATATTGGAGGCTTTCTGTAAAAGGTATTAGGGGTTTAGTGATTTCGTAAGTTCATAGGGTCTATTCTTGCAAAATCTTTGAAAGTTCATGGGATAATTTACCTTATTTAATATTATAATTCTTAGTTCAAAAATATTATTAAAATAATTATACTATCTATATACTATAAAATATTTATCTAATTTAATTTTCTTATTATGCTCTTAAATAATTTAGTGTTATAAATATTTTATAAGTTTTATTATACTATCATTAACAATTAATAGTACTATTATTAATATTAAATAATTTTTATAAAAGGTTAGTTTTCAATCATTAGCAAGTATAGATTATTCAGTATCATGTCATAATCTTTGAGAAAATACTCTAAAATAATATTAAATTATTTATTCTATAAGTTCCTTTAAATATGCCCTCCAACTTGAAAATTGTTAACTTAACTCTAAATTAACTAAGATGTAGTAATCTTGCTAGCTTAAATTAACTAAGATGTAATAATCTTGCTAGCTTTTTCTTGATATTTCCTAAATAGTTACACTTAATACGCAACATATTGCAATAGTTACTTATTACTATAATTATTTAATAGGATAAATTACACTAAACTCTTATGAACTTTTACCCCTATGGCTATGAACTTTGAAAGCACACTAAACTCCTAATGACTTTTCGTTTCAAAGAAAACTCTCAATAACTTTCTAAATTTTGAGATAACCCTATAAATTAGAACCAGAAAATGGCATAAAAATGCATTTTGAAAGTTATTGGGGTTTGGTGTAATTAATCTAAAAGATATTGGAGGCTTTCTGTAAAAGGTATTAGGGGTTTAGTGATTTCGTAAGTTCATAGGGTCTATTTCTTGCAAAATCTTTGAAAGTTCATGGGATAATTTACCTTATTTAATATTATAATTCTTAGTTCAAAAATATTATTAAAATAATTATACTATCTATATACTATAAAATATTTATCTAATTTAATTTTCTTATTATGCTCTTAAATAATTTAGTGTTATAAATATTTTATAAGTTTTATTATACTATCATTAACAATTAATAGTACTATTATTAATATTAAATAATTTTTATAAAAGGTTAGTTTTCAATCATTAGCAAGTATAGATTATTCAGTATCATGTCATAATCTTTGAGAAAATACTCTAAAATAATATTAAATTATTTATTTAATAATATAATATAAACAAATAGTGTAATTCATAATTTATGTGATATTATTAAAATAATTATACTATTTATGAGATTAAATATTTATTCTATTGCTCATTGAATTATAGTATAATTCTTAATAGTATTTAGTAATATATTATTCTATTTATACTATTATTTTAATTTTTAATTATAATTCATAAGTAATTATTATAATAATTTAATTGGTTACTACTAATAATTGTGTATACTTATTTTATTATATTATTTTTGAATAATTAATAGTTATAATATTATTGATAATTATAATTATTTAGGAAGGTGAGGAGGTGGGAGGTTATATTTATTTAATGAAAGATTAATTAGAGATAATGGCATAGTTAGAATTTATCAAAATTTGAGAGGACAAAAAGGAAATTAAAAGTTTTAACACCCCAATCCTCTTTTTATAGTAGTATAGATATAGATCTAGATTAATGACATTATAATGTCATGAACTATAGTGGAATTATATGGGTTGATCCTAGAGTGTGTATCTACACATTTTATAATTTTAAATTTCTCTATTTTAAATAGACAGACAAATTTTTATTAAAAATGTAAATAAAATTATTTGTAAAGGTGAACAACTTGATAGAGAAGTAGATTGACTAAAGTATAAGGTCAATAAGTTCAAGAAAGACATGCAAATTAAAGTAGAAAAAAAAAGATAAATTTATTGAATGACATACATATTCAAATTAATGAATAAATTTGTAGAAATCTATTACCTCTTTAAAAGAGGGAGTTGAGGAAAAACTTCCTCTTTCCAAAAATATTCTTAAAATTTCATAAATAGTTACACTTAATACACGCAACATATTGCAATAGTTACTTATTACTATAATTATTTAATAGGATAAATTACACTAAACTCTTATGAACTTTTACCCCTATGGCTATGAACTTTGAAAGCACACTAAACTCCTAATGACTTTTCGTTTCAAAGAAAACTCTCAATAACTTTCTAAATTTTGAGATAACCCTATAAATTAGAACCAGAAAATGGCATAAAAATGCATTTTGAAAGTTATTGGGGTTTGGTGTAATTAATCTAAAAGATATTGGAGGCTTCTGTAAAGGTATTAGGGGTTTAGTGATTCGTAAGTTCATAGGGTCTATTTCTTGCAAAATCTTTGAAGTTCATGGGATAATTTACCTTATTTAATATTATAATTCTTAGTTCAAAAATATTATTAAAATAATTATACTATCTATATACTATAAAATATTTATCTAATTTAATTTTCTTATTATGCTCTTAAATAATTTAGTGTTATAAATATTTTATAAGTTTTATTATACTATCATTAACAATTAATAGTACTATTATTAATATTAAATAATTTTTATAAAAGGTTAGTTTTCAATCATTAGCAAGTATAGATTATTCAGTATCATGTCATAATCTTTGAGAAAATACTCTAAAATAATATTAAATTATTTATTTAATAATATAATATAAACAAATAGTGTAATTCATAATTTATGTGATATTATTAAAATAATTATACTATTTATGAGATTAAATATTTATTCTATTGCTCATTGAATTATAGTATAATTCTTAATAGTATTTAGTAATATATTATTCTATTTATACTATTATTTTAATTTTTAATTATAATTCATAAGTAATTATTATAATAATTTAATTGGTTACTACTAATAATTGTGTATACTTATTTTATTATATTATTTTTGAATAATTAATAGTTATAATATTATTGATAATTATAATTATTTAGGAAGGTGAGGAGGTGGGAGGTTATATTTATTTAATGAAAGATTAATTAGAGATAATGGCATAGTTAGAATTTATCAAAATTTGAGAGGACAAAAAGGAAATTAAAAGTTTTAACACCCCAATCCTCTTTTTATAGTAGTATAGATATAGATCTAGATTAATGACATTATAATGTCATGAACTATAGTGGAATTATATGGGTTGATCCTAGAGTGTGTATCTACACATTTTATAATTTTAAATTTCTCTATTTTAAATAGACAGACAAATTTTTATTAAAAATGTAAATAAATTATTTGTAAAGGTGAACAACTTGATAGAGAAGTAGATTGACTAAAGTATAAGGTCAATAAGTTCAAGAAAGACATGCAAATTAAAGTAGAAAAAAAAAGATAAATTTATTGAATGACATACATATTCAAATTAATGAATAAATTTGTAAAATCTATTACCTCTTTAAAAGAGGTTGAGGAAAAACTTCCTCTTTCCAAAAATATTCTTAAAATTTCATCAAAATCACTAAATTAGCAAGCCCCAATCTTTTACCATATATTATTTCTATTCATTAAAATTATTATCTCATAAGTAAACACATCTACAAATCCCATGCATTGCAAACAACTTCATACACAAATTCTTTAAATTATAAAATAATCTCTCAACTTTTAAAAATTACAAACTCACCATGGAATTGGAACAACCCCAAGTTTGCTAAAATTAGTCTACACAAGTGTGGTTAGCATCTTGATTATTGCTATATAATTTCATACGATCTCTCGCTAAAGAAATCATGCTTTATTCTGTAAAATTTTGTCGGTTTAGTGCTTTAGGATTTACTTTGAACTTTACATGAGTATCTGCATGATTGTACCATATATTATTTCTATTCATTAAAATTATTATCTCATAAGTAAACACATCTACAAATCCCATGCATTGCAAACAACTTCATACACAAATTCTTTAAATTATAAAATAATCTCTCAACTTTTAAAAATTACAAACTCACCATGGAATTAGGAACAACCCCAAGTTTGCTAAAATTAGTCTACACAAGTGTGGTTAGCATCTTGATTATTGCTATATAATTTCATACGATCTCTCTACTAAATCATGCTTTATTCTCAAAATTTTGTCGGTTTAGTGCTTTAGGATTTACTTTGAACTTTGCATGAGTATCCTGTTGTACCATATATTATTTCTATTCATTAAAATTATTATCTCATAAGTAAACACATCTACAAATCCCATGCATTGCAAACAACTTCATACATAAATTCTTTAAATTACAAAATAATCTCTCAACGTTTAAAAATTACAAACTCTCCATGGAATTAGGAACCCCAAGTTTGCTAAAATTAGTCTACACAAGTGTGGTTAGCATCTTGATTATTGCTATATAATTTCATCACGATCTCTCGCTAAAGAAATCATGCTTTATTCTGCAAAATTTTGTCAGGTTTAGTGCTTTAGGATTTACTTTGAACTTTACATGAGTATCTGCGCATTGTACCATATATTATTTCTATTCATTAAAATTATTATCTCATAAGTAAACACATCTACAAATCCCATGCATTGCAAACAACTTCATACACAAATTCTTTAAATTATAAAATAATCTCTCAACTTTTAAAAATTACAAACTCACCATGGAATTGGAACAACCCCAAGTTTGCTAAAATTAGTCTACACAAGTGTGGTTAGCATCTTGATTATTGCTATATAATTTCATACGATCTCTGCTAAAGAAATCATGCTTTATTCTGTAAAATTTTGTCAGTTTAGTGCTTTAGGGTTTACTTTGAACTTTGCATGAGTATCTTCATGATTGTAAAAAGTGTATTTTTTTCTTGGAATCATGTTTCAAGCTTGAATAAGAATAGAGTTCTGGAGAATTTTCTTTTTTCCTTAATAGACAAGTTTTTTATTAAAGTTAATGAATTTGACTTTTGATTTAGAATGTATGAATCTTAATATTAAATAAAATGTTAATATTAAAGTTAACACACAAATCTATTTCATAAATTTTTAAAAATGTTTAAATAAAATTTATGGCAAATGTAATAATCCATATTTTAAAGATTTCAACTCAAAATAAATCGACTTATTTTATAGTAAGAAAATAAATAAAATAAATAAATAATTTTGATATTTAACCACGTGCATTGCACGTGCACAAGAACTAGTTAATATAAACTATCAGGTTTGCACATGCAAATGCGTCGCGGGTTATTTAACCTTATTATTCAAATTTTTATAGAAAAAAGAAATAATAAATACAATTATAAGCTATATTTTGATAATTGGAAAATTATTTTTGTATCTTGTATTCTCTTCAATTTTTATGTTGTGACTTTATTGATGGGAAGAAAGATCTTACAATGTTCTCTATCGCCTTTATTACTTTATTTGATCATGAGAAGAAAAATACTTCTTTTCCACTTGGTGTATTTTTTTTTTTTTTGTATCTTCAATTTCGGTTCTATGTTCTATCAAACTTATCTTTTAGTTAGAAATTTTTACTTAGTATTTTCATTATTCAGTATGGTTTTAAAACAACTAATAACATTATCTAAGCGTGTTGTGGGTTTGTAGAGAGGAAAAAATAATATTCCTATTAATTTAAATAAAAATTAGCAATTTTTCTTACAGTGTTTTAGAATAAAGTTACAATTCTAA